>UESW01003959.1:492476-715183 GCA_900491605.1 Calamus simplicifolius
CATAAAATGTTTTATTATGATTATAGATGGCAAGACAAATACTCACATTGACCAAACGAGAACTAAGGCAAAGGCAATTAAGGGAAGCAATGGAACTTTTGAGTATCATCCTGGAAGTGACATGATTGATCATATTGCCAAGCTTAATCGTTATTGAGCTAGAAGAATGTGGTTATAAGACTATATCAGAATATAGAGTCTGGGTACTCTATAGATCACTTCCACCACATTGGGCAAATTTTGTGTATGACTTTTGGATGGATCATCTGAAGCATCAGTCTTCCTTGGATTATTGTCACATGGTTGATGTTTTACTTAGAAAATGGTATCAAGAATATCAGACAACTTTTGGAAGAATCTCAAAGTTTGTTTCTCCTGGTGGTGCCTATGGATTCATGAATATATGTTGTCTTTGTGATTATATGCCTAGTTATTTTGGCTTATGTTGTTTATTAGGCATTTAATTATGTTTTATGTCATTTGTTAAGTGCTTAATTATGAAATTGCAAAAGATCATGTAATGATACTTGGAGCATGAAACTCTATAGTTATGTTCTTTTATTATGATGTTTATTATGTTTGAGTGGGAGTTGCTTAATGTATGTTACTTTAATTCTTTGTGAATTATAATCATTTTATTTTAATTCTCTGTGAATTATAATTGTACATTATTTTATTCAAGTAAACTAAATGAATAATAATAAGGCATTGAACAATGGATGATGATTGGAAGCATAGCAACCTTTTGAATCCATATGATTTGCTAAGTTATTATTAGATTTGGTTTATACTTGACAAATATAATATTATGTGCTTGATAAATGAACTATGTGTTTCATTTTTTATTTAGATCATGGCATCAAAGAATATCATAGCTGATTTGAACAAAGGTGATAAGTTGAATGGTGATAATTACCATGTCTGGCACCTCAAAATACAATATGTACTTGAGGAACAGGAGGCTTTGGAAGCCATCAACCATACCATGGTTGATCCTGGTGAGGGTACTACAGTTCAGCAGAGAAGGGATCAGGAAGCATATAGAGCTTGGAAGAAGAAAGATTCCACAGCTAAGGGAATATTGATAAGTTCAATGGCAGATGACCTTGTATGTGAATATGAGCAGTATTCTACTGCTTATGAGGTCTGGGTTGCCCTTAGGGACAAATTTGGTGGAGTCAGTGTGACCAAGCTTAGGCAGCTGACCATAAAATTTGACACATACAAAAAACGTCCAAATCAAACAATCAAGCAACATTTAAGAGAGATGTCAAATATGATTAGGGAGTTAAAGTCAGCTGGTCATGAGCTTACTGATGAACAGCAAGTGCAAGCTGTTATTCGTTCTCTTCCTGATGGTTGGGAGCACATGAAGGTTAATTTGACTCATAATGATAGTATCAAAACTTTCAATGATGTTGCTCGTCATGTTGAGTTGGAAGATGAGCGGCTGGAGTCGATTAAACCCATGGGACAAGCATATGTTGCTGAAAGCTCCAAACAAGTTTCTGGTTTCAAACGCAAGAGATATTGGAACAAGAAAGGCAAGGGAAAGGGAAACAAGAAAGGATTTGCTGATCAAAAGAATAACAAGTACAAACGCCGTTTTTTCAAGAAGAAAAATAAAGCAAACATGAAGTGCTACAATTGTGGCAAAAAGGGTCACTTTGCTCGTGAATGTACAGAGCCAAAGAAAAAGGTGACGTTATGTTATGCTTCTCTTCATGATATTATGTTTCTAGTACTGTGATGCTTACTGATTCTTATCCTTTGTGGACAATAGACTCAGGAGCCACCGACCATGTAGCTCGAGATAGAGCAGCGTTTGTGGAATTCTTTCGCATACCTATTGGAAGTAGATGGATATATGTGGGAAACAATGCTAGGGTTGAGGTCAAAGGAATTGGGACATGCAAGTTGGAACTGCATGGTGGCCGAACTTTGATCCTACATGATGTCCTTTATGCTCCGGACATACGACGGAATCTTGTTTTAGTTGTTGTTCTTTTGAATTTAGGTTATAAACTAAATTTCTATGGTAGAAGTGTTGAAGTTTATTGTAGTAACCTCTATTATGGATCTGGATATTTATCTAATGGTTTTATGGTACTTGATGTAAATTATGGCACTTTAGATTCTATTAATAGTTGTTTTTCACTAATTACCTCTTCTAGCAATACAAATGTTGATATTAATATTTGGCATGCTAGATTAGGACACATTGGACAAGAAAGAATGAACAGATTGACTAGTGAGGGCTTATTGTGCTCTTTAGTTAAAACTGATTTGTCCAGATGTGAACATTGTCTTATTGAAAAATCAACTAGAAAACCATTTGGCAAAGCTATTAGGGCTGAATTTCCATTGAAATTGATTCATTCTGACATCTGTGGCCCGATGAGCATAAAGGCTAGGCATGGTGCATCCTATTTCATTACATTTATTGATGATTTTACACGTTATGGTCATGTGTATCTTATCTCTCACAAATCTGAAGCATTGGATTGTTTTAGATTGTACCTAAATGAAGTTGAAAATCAACTTGAGAGAACAGTAAAAGCCTTAAGAACTGATCGTGGCGAGAATATTTGTCAGATCAGTTCAAATCATTATGTAATGAAAAGGGTATATTAAGGCAGCTAACTATTTCGGGAACGCCACAATAAAATGGTGTCGCTGAAAGAAGGAATAGGACCCTTCTTGAAATGGTTCGGTCAATGATGGCACAGGCAAATTTGCCAATCTCTTTTTGGGGAGATGCATTATTGACTGCTGCGTATATACTTAATCGTGTACCTTCCAAATCGATTCATCTACTCCCTATGAATTATGGACAGGCAGAAAACCTGAACTAGGTCATTTAAGACCATGGGGTTCGGGTGCCTATGTTCATGACATGTCAAGTAAGTTTGGCAAATTAGGTCCTAGAGGAAGGAAATGTATCTTTATTAGATACTCTCAACATTCCAAAGGATATGTATTCATAGGTGATCAAATGGATGGAAGTGTCTCTGAAATAGAATCACGAGATGTGTATTTTTGGAGAATGAATTTCCTAGTAGGGGTGAGATTGACAAAAATACCTCCCTATGTGAGTTGGAGGATTTAAATGATAATATCACTCAAGCGATTGAAATTAAAATACTCAACCGAGTAGGAGTGATTTAATACCTACATCTTCTTCACAAGAACTTGAATTAAGGAGTGCTAGAAAAAGCATTCCACGTCGAAAATTTGAAATTGAGGGAAAGCCCTCATGGTTACTCCAGAAGATGATGAGGAACCTAACACTGTGAATGAAGCTTTATCATGCCCTGCAAAGGAACAATGGAAAATTGCCATGGAAGAAGAAATGGAATCTATGGAAAAGAATCAAGTATGGGAGTTAGTCGATCTACCTACTAATCGTAAAGCTATTGGGAATAAATGGGTTCTCAAAATCAAACGAAAAGCAGATGGATCAATTGATCGATATAAGGCATGACTTGTTGCTAAAGGTTATACCCAACAAGAGGGTATAGATTTTGAAGAAACCTTTTCTCCTGTTGTAAGGTTTACTTCTATTCGCTTAATCCTAGCTATTGTAGCACAATTGAATTTGGAATTGCATCAGATGGATGTCAAAACAGCTTTTCTTAATGGAAAGCTTGATGAAGAAATCTACATGGAACAACCTGTAGGTTTTGTTGTTAAAGGCCATGAACACAAAGTGTGCAAATTGAAAAGATCAATTTATGGCCTAAAACAAGCATCAAGATAATGGAATTTGAGATTCCATGATGTAATTATTTCATATGACTTTGAGATAATTAATGAAGATCATTGTGTATACATAAAAAGATCTAAAGAAAAGTTTGTGATATTATCACTCTATGTGGATGATATTCTTCTAGTTGGGAATAATAAAGAATTTTTATATTCTATTAAAGAATGGTTGTCCTTAAAATTTGATATGAAGGACATGGGAGAAGCGAATTATATATTAGGGGTTAAGATCCATAGAGATCGTTCAAGAAAGCTCTTAGCATTATCGCAAGAGACATATATAAAAAAATACTTGAACGTTTTCACATGAAAAATTGTAAATCTTTTGATACCCCTATAACAAAGGGAGAATGTTTGAGTAACAGCATGTATCCAATAACTCCAGAAGAAAAGCAGAAAATGTCCAGGATACCATATGCTAGTGCTATTGGAAGTTTAATGTACATTATGTGTGTACAAGGCCAGATATCTGTTATGCTGTGGGACTTGTTAGCCGTTTCCAATCAAATCCTGGTCAATTACATTGGAAAGCAGGTAAAAAGAATATTTCGATATCTAAAGGGCACAACAGATTACAATCTTTGTTATCAAGGATCAGACTTAAATCTAAAAGGATATTCTGACGCTGATTGGGCTGGAGATCGTGATGAAAGAAAGTCAACTTCAGGTTATGCATTCTTACTGAATAATGGAGCCATTTCATGGAATAGTAAGAAGCAAACATGTGTGGCTTTATCAACAATGGAAGCTGAATTTATAGCTTGTTCAGGAGCAATACAAGAAGCTGTATGGCTGAAAAGATTTCTTGAGCACCTTGGATTCTTTAATGATAGTGGGAGTCCATTGATTATTCATTGTGATAATCAGGCAGCTATTGCATATACCAAGGATCCCAAATATCATAGTAAGACCAAGCATATAGACATCAAATATAACTTTGTAAGAGATATAATTGCACAAAAAAAATAGTTTTGCAATATATCTCCACACAATATATGCTTGCAGATCCCTTTACCAAAGCCCTTAGTAGAGACTTATTTCAAGCTCATATAAAGTCTCTTGGATTACAAAGAATATGATATGCATTTGAATGTAAAGAAACACATTCTTATTGATCTATAAATGTATTCTGTGCCATGATTATGATTAGCATATTTGATATGGCTTCATGAGATGTGATATGGTAATAGCATCTATTATAAAAAGTATGTCGTCAGGCTGAGATTGGTCTTCTCGCATAGACAATCGCCTCTGATGTTTGTATAACATGCAGAGATGAGACAGCTATTAGCTAGAAATTTTTGAGAGAGATAAGCTAAAGCCTATGTCGCCTTGATAAGATATCAAGATGAGATCATTATAATAAGTATGATCGAGGTAAATATTTCACTATTTACTTTGCCTGTTTAATAGCCAGACATGAATTCACAAAGGTTAGGAAAGATATGGTTGGTGAATTCAGGTTAGACACTGACGTGTGTCTGAACTTAAGTTTGTACGATGTTTGAAATAAGAAAACATACGCTCTTATTAAAGAAAGAAACATCGTAGCACATGATTCATACCATGTGTGCTTGTTGACCAATAAGGGTAGTAGAAGAATGGATCCCTGCTTCTTCTCTATGCGAGACCCTGAAGATTTAAAATTATTTTATACCCTTATGACTTTTTAACTGTCTCTTAAGACTTTATTATAGTGTTGCTACTTTAGCATGTTACCAATAATCAAGAATTATGCGATTTGCGGGACATGTCTAGGAAAGCAGCTATATAGAGTTAAAAGATTCGAGTTGAAAAGGAAGACTAATTTAATTTACATCATAGTATGTATTCACAGGTCGACCAATTATGTAATTCACTTGACATAATTGTGAATATATTATGCTTATGAAAGATTAAGCATACTCTTTGATATTTATGAGGGACCAGAGATGTAATGATGTGAAATTTTTAGTCTAGGATATAAGCAAGTTTTTTTTTGTGTTTGTTCTCTCTCTATTATTGGAGCTGTTATGTACTCCTAATTGTTACATAACATTATAGCTCAGTGAACTTGCTGGTCACACGGCCCATTTCCCTAGTATGAATTATATTTAGAAATCTGAATGAGAAACATATGTTGTAAATGAAATTATCATCATGTGCAAGTGGGAGATGTTAATAAAAATTATTATGCCCACGATGATAATTACGTGGAAAAGGTGGTTTCGAGTTGCAGTTTACGTAACTGCAGAGAAGGTGGTTTTCTTTCTACGTGTTTTCGTTTTAAAGGAATGCCTTCTCTTTTCTTTTTCAAATATAAATAGAGGACGAAGAGAACAAAAAAAAGCAAGAGATCCGATCTTCTCTTCTTGATAAGGTTTCTGAAGATTTCTGAAGGGACTTGTGCTGTGGATAGAGTATTTTTCCTCTTCTATGAAATCACTCCGACCAGACGTTCTCCGTAAGATTTTATTTATCAATAGAAAGTAAAGCAATTATTGATCCTGTTTAAATTTGAATTAACAGTACCATTGTATGCCAAGCTATCTTGAACCAGATAATTTGGGGTGAACCAAATCGAATCGGCCCAAAGTTGGGATGGTTCGGCCTCTCAGTTCGTATGGAGGGTGAACCGATCGAATTGACATACCAAATCAAAGCGAACCACTCAAAACCAAACAGAATCGAACCGCCTAGTTTGGACTGATTTGGAGCGGATCATGGATTAAAGCGCTGGTCTATCGGACCTGTACTCCATCAATTCGGTACAATATTCCATATCAAACCGTATTGGTACGACAGACCTTTTCAACAATGTAGGCAAGACTAAAGAGAACAATGACCCTGGTAATAGGATCCACCAAATTGATGAACAGTGTCAATTAAGTTTTCAGACTATAAACAACAACAACAACAAAGTCTTAATATCAAACTAGTTGGGGTTAGCTATATGAATCTTTTTTTTCATTCAGCTCTATATTGAGCCATATATTTTGTAAGATGTAAAAATTCTAAGTTTTTCTTTATTACTTCCTTCCATATAATTTTCGATCTACCTTTAGCTTTTTTTTCTCTTTACATATATCAAGTCATTTTTCTGCACAGGTACATCTCTAAGTCTACGTTACATATGTCCAAATCATCTAAGTCGTCCTTTCTTTAATTTATTCTTAATTGGAGCTAGCTTTACCTTTTTACAAACATGAATTCAATTAAATTTTCAGATTAACTAGTAATAATCAGAATAAAAACAAAATTAGATCATGCAATGATATAATCTAGCTAGTAAAAAAATGTTAATGGAAACCTAGGAACATTAGATATTGGAAAGTAGCTAAATTGTTAGAATATCTGTGCTTGTTATCTTATCTGAGCCATTGCATCTCCCTATTATGCAGATTATATGGTCTGATTAACTTAATATTTTGATAAAATGCTCTATCCCCTTATTTTATCATTTTTTTGATCTGCACTGACTTGTGCATTGTCATCAAAATGCAGCCCCTGAAGACAATTGGAATATGTTATTGATCAATGGACTGAGTGTTGGAAAAAGAGAAATTTCACCTGAAGAATTTTATGCTGTTATTAAGAAACGAATAGAACGGGTCTTAATTCGCACAGTAAAATTCATATCCTTTACTTTTGACTCTCTGGCACTTTTCAAATGCTTATTTCCTGTTGGATTCTAACAATCTTGTTTACAGGAAGGTGGTTCCTATCAACAGCGTATCCTAGTTGAGTATCTTAAGGGCATCCAGTCAAGAACCGAGGAGATTGTCCAAGCAGTTAAAGGGCCACAACAATGAAATTTGGGGCATCTGATTAAATGCCCACCTACAAATGTAGTAAGTGCAGATCTAATCCAACTTTCACTTGCTAATTTCTTGATGAATCTGACTAGTCACTAACAAAAAAATGATCATCTCTCTGGTTATATGTGAATTCCTAGTTATAAACCATAAATATTTAAAATTAATTAAGGTTCATTTTTTTATGCTTCCATTCATTTTATTCTATTCACTTGCATTAACCTACAAAACTTGGTGATGATATCATTTTAACAATCTTTGGTTTGAATGGCAGTACATTGACTATCAGTTTAGAGTTTGTTTCATATGCCAAACGAAGTGCAAGTTTGAAAAGGTTAGGAAACCTGAGAATGTTCAAGTTTGTGTGCCTTTACTACAAACAATTCAAAATATATATACGTACGGATGGATGGATGGAAGCCCCTTTCCTCAGATTCTTTTTGCTGGGTGTTGTCTTTTGTAGATCTTCATTGAAACTCCATTTGTGAGTTGAGACTCTCGAAGTGGCAAATGTTTGTAACCAGGAAGTCAGACACCTACTGAGGGCAGCCGCAAGATATGACAAGTACAGGCGAGGAAAAGGAGGAAAAGGCCCATTGCCATTTTGATCGTGCTTGAAACATGTCACATTAAGGACCTCAGCTTAGAAAATAGTTTTGCCACCACTTTTTTTATCTGACTGTTACCTGAACTAATTAAGAGCAGCCTTTGTTTATCAAAATATAATGTTTAATTGTTAACAAAATCAAATGCCCCGTAGTTTAAATGTTTAATTTTCAGCATGGCTCTTCTCTGATAAATAGCTTCTGAAAAAAGAGATTAGCTAGGAATAAGTGTGCTAGCGAAAATAGTTCATTTCTAACCGTTCAGGCGGTAGCCCAGTGGTCGGGGCTCCTCTACGCTCGGGAGGAATGAGATCTAAGCTGACTCGAATAATTTCAAGATAAATCCTTGGGACATGAAACGCCGGTGTTGGAGGGGCTAAGGTCGGTCTAATTTCCCTATTCATTGCTGGCACATGAGTGGGATTAGATTGACCAACTCGCCTTCGAGCGGGGAATGATTGCGTCGTGTATGGAATATTTTCTGATGGAAAACGGGCTACATGGGACTTAGCTACGGGTTGGCAAAGCCCTTCTTCCCCTTTCTTGTACCAAAAAAAAAAAAAAAAAAAATAGTTTATTTCTCTTGTTCTTTTATTTTTTCCTGATTGAAATAAATAACTCGGGGCCTGTTCATAAACATCTGGCAGAATAGGTTACGTAGAGGGGAAGGTTTAGGGGGCTTCGTGGGGTTGAATCATAACTGCACCGTGTGTTTCATCGACCTATTATGAACTGCGCCAATTGATTCAATGCCTCCATGCCATGGGTGTTTTCTTCGCGCCGTGGTTGGGCGCCGAAGAACTCGTTGCCAACAACAATGCTTAAGATCCGAACCTTGCCTACAAAAAAAGCTTTGGAACGAAGTCGTGACGCTAAGTTGGGCCGAATCTACTGTTGTTTTTGTCAAAGCTGTGTTCATAATTAATTCAGGAATTGAGAACTAAACGCTACACGGCATCTTATACTCATCTGCTACATGGCATGTTATACTCATCTTAAGGCTTTGGATTTGGTTTAGGGTGGTTTGTGGAACTTAAAAGGCCCAACAAACATGGATAAGGATATATGAGGTAATATGTTTGAGGCAATAATTTAGGTCGATAATGGATTTAATTTGATTATTATTCGGTAAAGTAGAGTTTTTGAAAAAAAATTATTTACTATCATATAACTATATTTTTGAAATATTATGAAACTTTAACATATATTTGATAGCTAAACTAAGAAAATGTTTTTAGAATAAAATAATAAAGATAATATTATACTTTCAACTATCTAATCTATTAAAACTTATTATTATAAATTATTCTAATAATATTATTAAAATATATCATATTTTAGTATTATAGTATAGTATAAGAAAATATAATAATATTCTAATATAATAATGATTTTAATGTAAATTTATTTTTTTAATAATATAATATCATATTATTGTGTTATTTAATTAAAGTAATATTATAAAATTATAGCATTATATAGTATAATATATATTGGAATACTATTTCTATTTATATTTATATTTTGCATTACATAATATATATAATTATAATAATATTGTACACAATTATAATAACTATATGTTATTTATAATATAATATATTATATTATTATAGTTATATATAAATATTATTTTTTGTAATTTAAATGTGCAGCCTTCAAGTTTAAAAATAGCTTTTAAATATTTGACAGGTAGAACTTTCGAGAAAAAGCTTTGGAGCTGTTTTAAGCAGAGCTTTTAATAAATTTTAATAAAATTAAATTTTATTTTTAAAATTTTTATCAAACATCATAAAATTAATCAAAGCACTTTTTAAGATTCTAAAATTGGTTTGAGATCTTTCAAAATCTCAGCCGAGTAGGAGCTAACTAGCGGATTAGAATGTCTAAACCAAGGGTTTTGTTTGGTGAGGGAATGGTCCTTTTTTTTTTTTTTGCTCTCTGTAAAAACAATTTCCATGAAATTGTCAATCCAAATGTTGTTTTCTTTTTTATCAATTTAAAAATTAAAAAAATATAAAATTTCCATTAAGAGTGAAATTGAAAGCTGTCACTCCAATGACATTTTTTTTATATTTTCAACTAAAAATTTATTTAAAAAAACATCTATTTCTAAAACGCCACTTCAATCAGTGATTTCAATATTAAATTAAAAAAATAAAGAAAAATTCATCACTTAGAATGATGATTTCTTCGGGTAGATATCGGTACTCCAACTGCTGATTTCGCCTCATCACCGTCTCGTCCCACTGCCAACGGTTGATGCGACAAAAATTACTCTACGATCGTAAATTATCCTACATTTGAAAAAAAAATATTTTTAAAAAAATATTATTATAAAAATCTCCCAACAGACGCTATCCCTCAGAAGAGTCGTTTTTCAAACCAGTGCATTTTGGCACCGGTTTGACAGTTAAAGGGTGGGATCCAAAGATATTGCAGGGGTGGTGTTAAAGGGAAAAACGCCATTTGAAATGGCATTTTTCCGGTGCCATTTCATCCCTCGGAGCTCGGCCTAGTCAGCTGGAGTGCTGACATGGAAAGAGATGAAATCGCCACATGGTGTGGCGATTTCACAATAAGTGAAATCGCCACACTGTGTGGCGATTTTACTATTCTGAAATCGCCACACCATGTGGCATTTTTCTCAGGCTTTTTAACACCAGTTGCCTGATTCTTTTCTTCTTCTTCTTCCTCCTTCTCCCAGGCGTCCGTCTGTTTCCCGATCTCCTGCTCGGTGGCAACCCCTTATTCCTCCTCTTTCCCGGTGAGCTCCCACTTCTTCCTCCTCTTACCTCTCACCACCCTCGCCTCCCCGGTCATTAACTACAGTGAGTGTTTAAAATTTTTTTTATAACCACAAATTCCATGCCCTAAATATCTTTGCATCATATTCGTTTATTCGTTTAATGTGCTAGGCTATTGAAGTAAATGCAACTAGTTATTCAGATGCTGATTTTATTGATCATATAGATGATTAAATAACAATATTTGGACATTTAAAATTTTCCTTTTGATGGCACCGTCATATCTTGGTTTGGCAAGAAATTAGATTACATTTAAAGGCGTATACACAAGAGGCTTGATAAATTTATTATCACCTTTTTTTCAGATGGAAACTGTACGTGTTCTGCTATATTATAATGGATCAATTAAACATGGCGGCCAAGAAGGGATACATTATAATCAACCTCCACGTAAATATTTGAAATTGAGCATGGGAACACGCTTTGCTGAGTTAGTTGATCAAGTACATACAGTTCTAACAATTCCAGTATAGAGATATATCATCAGATTGATGTGGAGATCTCCGACATTGAATCAAAAATATGTGCTTCTTCCAATTGAGGACGATGACGATGTGGAGCACATGTTGACATTTCCCTCGAAGTTTCCTGAATATCGATGTATTGAAGTTTATGTTTTAAGGGATGATGTTCTAGAGCCATATAGTGTTGGTCATATAGATAATGTTTATAACATTTCTCCTATAGCCCAGCAGCAGGAACAGGTTAGGACTCCTGTGGATTTTCCAATGATTGAGGGATTTATGCCAGCAGTGCAGAGTGATGATGTGGTAAACAATCAGTGTAATATTGATAGTCGGGGAATGGAGTCAGACGAGAGTGCAGATGATGACTATTGGCCTGAACATGATAACTCAGATGAAGAGTCAAATGAAGATGAAGAGTCATATGGAGATGATATAGTTCATGAGACTGGCTTTAGTTCCATTCTTGCATATAGTTATCCAGAACATATTCCAACTCAGGTACATGATCACCAAGCCTTTGCAGATGAACAAGTACCAGAATTTTATGATGAGTTGAATTTGCATGATGGTGGATGTGTTAGTACTCCGAGAGAGTTACCCTTCAACTCTCAATTTTGGGATCCATCAATGACTGAGTTTGCTAAAGGATTATTGTTTAATACTAAAGATGAACTAAAGAGAGCATGTGACATCTATCACATCAAGAAACATCGCACATATAATGTGGTGGAGTCGAAAAAACTATTCTGGTCTATGAGATGTGCCTCTTCAAGTACTGCCCAACGGTGTCCGTGGAGGTTACGTGCTACAAAGTTGAAGAAGTATGGATTTTTTGAGATCACAAGGTATGAAGGGCCGCACTCTTGTTTATTCAGTAATTTAACTCGGGATAACAAACATATTACTTCTCGAGTTATTAGCCATGCTATTCGACACATTGTGGAGAAAGATCCAAGTGTGAATATTGAAGCTATTATAGCAACCATTGCAGAACAATTTCACTATACAGTGTCATATTCGAAAGCATGGCGTGGAAAGCAGAGGGCATTGATTGGTATATTTGGTGAATGGGAACCATCATATGCAAAGCTTCTTAGATACATGCTTGCACTGTAGAATGCTAACCCTGGAACAGTTGTATGTTGGGATTTCTACAGTGAAGCAAGTTCTTCTGAACGTGTCCTGAATTATGTATTCTGGGCATTTCAACCATCTGTTGGGGGGTTCGGTATTGTCGCCCAGTGATTTCTATTGATGGAACACATCTTTATGGAAAGTACCGGGGGAAGATGCTGATTGCGACAGGCACTGATGCTGATAATAGGATATTTCCACTGGCCTATGCAATTGTGGATGAAGAGTGTACAGCTAGCTGGAGCTGGTTTTTGCTGAGGCTTAGGAGGCATGTTGTGAAAGATAGAAATGACATTTGTCTTATATCTGACCGACATCCAGGTATACTAAGTGCCATAGCTGATAATCTAATTGGATGGGCTCCACCAAGCTTGGACATTGGTACATGATGGGGGCTTTCGCTACCGAACATTGACAACCAATCTCTCAGAGGTTTTTAATTGCATGTTGAGGGGAGCTAGAAATGTACCAATTACTGCGTGTGTTTAGATGACATTTCGTCATCTCGTTAAATACTTCAACACCAGACGCGCAGAAGCCTTAAGGTATGTACAGGAGAACCCTAACAACCTTTTCACTCCTCAGAATGGCCTATCGAGGTAGGATGGAAAACATCATGCATAGCAGCGTCCAAATGTGACTGGGAGACATCAGCATCCTCACAGATCTCGGCAATGTCCGCATCAACAATGTCATCAATGCGATATGCATTGTGATCTCAATAGGCAGACGTACCCTCCCCGGCGTCCCTCCTCTGCGAATACTCGTGTGGTAATGGGGACCGCATGCAAGAAGGCGATGGGGTATAGTGAAATGTCTCCATCATCTGATCAACATCGGCTCGTGTGAACTCCGGGACCTCCGGGTACAGTGCTGAAGGAGCTGTGCTCTGAACATGCCGATGCCCGACCACTGACAATGTACCATGAGCCATTGCCGTTGCGCTTCTCAAAATCTTTAGCCGCTCATCGTCCACTGGGGCGGCTACAGCCCACTTGAGCTCCACAGTCAACTGTTGAAACCTCTCATGCTGCATATAATATGACAACAAAAATTTATATGAAAGCTTATGAAGTTGAAAGAAAAAGAGACCCAAAAAAATTTATAAATAGTACCAGAAACTCAAATGAATTGCCTTCCCCTTCGTAGCCCCTTGTACTATACTCAGAACGGCCTACACATATTCAAGTGATGCTCCTAAACCAAGCCATATAATCGGGTGTGCATGGGAATCCTGCTACTATAGGCTCTCCCATAATCAGATGCTGACGCCGTGCATTCCATGTTTCAATATAAGTCCCGTGCACGGCGTCCCATGCAACATTTGACCTCCCTCGTCTATCAATCTAATGAAGATGTAGCGAAGTATCGCATGGACATGGAATGGACTGGCGACATCCAAATTGACGAACCACCCGGTCCGGCAAATGCCACTCAACTACATCAAAACATATCAGCGGGATCCGTGCCATCCAAATATCCGAACTTACTAAGCAGCTTGGAGGTAAAATAGAGATAACTGCCGGCGAGTAAGGACACCATAATAACTGCATAGAAAATATTTAATTAATCCATAATCAACATAATGAATCGATCTAATTGAATTCCATATTACAACATGACATACCCATTGCTCACTATCATCCAACACATCCAACCGGTCCCTATAAGCACGTAGTGTATGGGTTGGAATATTTTTCATGTTATATCTAACGTGCCATCTAAACCCCCACGGTGCACCTAAGTGCCAATCATCATCAGCATCTGAAGGTCTCGCCTCCGGAATCTCGAGTCTCATGGGATGGAAAATAGGAAACCATTCCCATGCCCAAATCTGCATGTTTGGATAATTCAAAATGTTAATTAACAATAAAAATTACCTTGATCTCAAACATAAGAATAAAGTGTTTACCTGTAGCAATGGAAGATATCCTCCGATATCATACTGGGTAGGGCTCGTAGCACGACATAGTGCTCTATATAAACCAGCCAGCGTTGCCAAACCCCAACTAAGAGCGGCAAATGCCTCCAAGTCTTCCAGAAATGGCACATACATCAACTTAACTAAATTACCAGAGGTATCTGGAAGAATAACTCCACCAATGATTCGAAGAAGTTGTCCCCTCACGAACTGCTGGACAACCTCATCATCCACATCTTCGTCCAAGTGAAGGTCGCGATAGAATTGATCGAAGAATGCCAATCAAAAATGACCTTTTGAAAATGCTTCGACAGGAGGCTCGACACCAAATAACCTCCCAAATATAGCCTGCCACTCCGGAATAGTATGGCGCAGATCTAACCCAGTAACAGCAGAACCATCAATCTGAAGGCCACTCAAAATACTCACATCCTGTAGTGTAATGGTCGCCTCACCAAAAGGTAGATGGAATGTGTGGGTCTCTTGCCGCCATCTCTCAACTAGTGCAGAAATAAGGCCAACATCCAGTCGAATCTGGCCAATCCTATATATGCCAAACATGCCGACATGATCTAGATAATACTGTACTCGTGGGTGCGACATTCCCGGTGTCTCTTTCCATATACGTACGTCATGACGACGACATCTAAGAACCGGTAACTCCTGAAAAAAATAAATTAAATGATACATCCGCATTAACATAAACAAATGTAAATTATTTAAGGACTGTCGATCAATAATACACACCTCGCCCTAAAATATATTGGTTGATCTATGCATCTCTTGCAAAGTGAGAACAGTAGGATCACGATGCCCTAAATCTAAGACATTATGAGCCATGTCTGACATAACAAGTTAAAAGAATTATTAGCCGATGGTATATCTCATTGCATCAATGTGTTTATAAAATACTTCAACATTAATATCCTTGTGCACGCCTATAAATGTAATTTAATTAGCAGAAGGCAAACTGTTGACCCAATTGAGGATTTTGATGATTAACAAAACTATTTGAGTATAACATTTGATGTTACTAATGATTTTGATTAAGTCTTTCAGTTTATAAGTCTAATTCATGATCAAAATCAAGAAGAAAATCAAGTTCTGGTTTGAATCTAATGTCAAGGTAAGACTGCAGACATTAGAGTCGACACATGGAATCGCAGAGCCGACTCCGAAAACGGCACGGACTTAGAGTCGACTCCGGGACTGTGAGAGCCGACTCTATCAGAAACAACAGAACGTTGGATTTTCAGGCCACGACTTAGAGTCGACTCCCGGACTGCTAGAGTCGACTCCAGAAGAATTTTGTGTCGACCCCAGAAAAGTCAGAGACGACTCCAGATCGAGCGGATTAAATTATTTCGAGTTAGAGCCGACTCCAGAATGTCAGACACGGCTCCAGAACTGTCAGAACGACTCTAAACTTTAACTTTATCAATTTTAATCCCAACGGCTATTGTTATTTATGGATCTAATCCTTTTTCACTTGCTTCTAACGGATAGTTTCGCACTATTTGTGGATTAATCGAATCTATAAGAAGAGGGGTGATTGCATCCCAAAAAGAAGAGAAGAAAAATCAAGAAAGAGGCAAAAAGAAAAGAATAGAGAAAATCCTTGAGATCTATCAGAAAAGAAAAGAGGGAAAACCTGTAAGGAAAGATCATACTCATTCCCCAAGAGAAAGAGATTCCAAGCCTTTGCTGTTCTACTTAGAAGAAATCTCAAAAGAAGGGAGAAGCCCTAGTTTTTCAATCTTCTGAACCTCAAGAGCATATCCAAAGGAAGATCCATTCAAAGGAAGAGAAGGAAGAAGCCACCAAGATCTTCGAATCAGGCTTTGGTTCCTAATCTCTATTTATTGTTTCATTATTGTATATTTGCTCATTGAAGGAGCAGTTTGCTTTTGTAAACTCATTATACTGTTTGCTGGGTCAATCTGGTGATTGATTCAGTTGAGGCAGTTAGCCTTGTGCAAGCATTTGCTTGTGGTTTTAGGTTTTGTGCTGGTGAGCCTTGAAAACCAGCTGGGTTCGTTGTGCGCCCGGGAAAACAACAAGTTTGAGTTGTGAGCTTGCAAAACAACTCTGCTGTAATCAGTTTGATTATAGTGTGGACCCAAGAGGTACTTGGGAGTGGACGTAGGTGTAGGTACACCGAACCACTATAAAATCTATTGTGTTTGCCGTGATTGTCTCTTTATCTTCAACTCTTCATTTATAGTTGCTTAGTTTTAAATCTGTGAATCTAAGTTTTTATTTCCGCTGGGGGTTATCTATTCAAAAGAGTTTAATTTTTGAAAAACCCAATTCACCCCCCCTCTTGGGTTGCTATCTGGACCAACAATTGGTATCAGAGCTAGTGCTCATTTGATTTGATCTAACGATCAAGAGTCAAAGATCCACATGGCAACTCAAGCTGGTTCATCTTTTTCGAAGGTCAATCTACTAATAGACCACCCTTATTTAATGGTTCTAACTATGGTTATTGGAAAGCTAGAATGAAAATATTCATTCAAGCACTTGACTATGATCTATGGAGTATTATAGTCAATGGACCACACACACCCACTGCTAGAGTTAATGGCATGGAGATTCCTAAACCGGAAACGGAATGGGATGAACATGATAGAAAATTGGCACAACTCAATGCCAAAGCAATGAATGTCTTATACTGCTCATTAGATGCAAATGAATTCAATCGCATATCTATTTGCATTTCTGCTAAGGAAATCTGGGATAGACTTGAAGTTACCCATGAGGGAACAAATCAAGTCAAGGAATCCAAGATTAACATGCTAGTTCATAAATATGAATTGTTTAAAATGGATGCATGTGAATCTATTGCTGATATGTTTACAAGATTTACTGACATAGTTAATGGTTTAAAAAGTCTTGGTAAATCTTATGATAATTCTGATCTTGTGAGAAAGGTCTTGCGTTCCTTGCCTAGGACTTGGGAAGCTAAGGTGACGGCAATACAAGAAGCAAAGGATCTAAGTACACTACCCCTAGAAGAACTGTTGGGATCCTTGATGACTCATGAGCTTCAAATCAAGCAACATGTTGATGAAGATGAGTCAAAGAAGAAAAGAAATATGGCTCTTAAGATTTCTGAATATATGGAAGAGCCTCATGAATCCGAGGATGAAAGTGATGATGAGGACATGGCACTCATCACAAGAAAATTTAAAAGATTCATGAAGAAGAAGAAGTTTGAAAAGAAAAAGCCCTTTGCAAGAAAAGATGAGGACAAGGGCAAAGAAAAGGAAGTTATTTGTTTTGAATGCAAGAAGCCGGGTCACTTTAAATCTGAATGCCCTCAACTAAAGAAAGGCACCCGGAGGTTCAAAAAGAAGGCAATGATGGCCACATGGAGCGATTCGGAAAGCACAAGTTCCGAAGAAGAAGAAAAGAGTGAAATGGCCAATCTATGCTTCATGGCGGACAATGATGAGGTAAGTCCGAGTTTTCTTGATGACTTCACTTTTGATGAATTACATAGTGCTTTTTATGAATTAATGGATGATTTTGCAAACCTAAGTTCAAAGAACAAAGATTTGAAAACTCAAATGCAAAAACTATCATTAGAAAATGAAAAGCATGTTGTTGATAAAGAACTTTTAATAAAAGAAAAAGAAAGTTTGAAAAATGAAGTTGATAGACTTAAGCCTATAGTTGATAAATTTACACTAAGCTCTATCAAACTTAATATGATTTTGGAAAATCAAAAGGCTGTTTTGATAAAGCTGGATTAGGATATAATCCACTTAAAAAGCAAAAATCATTGAAAAACATTTTTGTACATGCTGAAAAATCATTAAACATTACTTGTTTTAAATGTGGAACAAAGGACATAAATCATATATGTGTAAATCTTCACATAAAAGAAAAAGATGATTTGGGTTCCCAAAGGAACAATTTTTAATGCTTCTAACCATGAAGGACCCAAGAAGGCTTGGGTACCTAAAATTAAGACATAAATGTTTTGCAGGAGTGTCTTGCAGCCATCAGACTGAAAAGAAAATGGTACCTGGACAGTGGTTGCTCAAGACACATGACGGGTGACAAAGATCAATTCATCACCCTTGAATCAAAAAGAGGTGGAGTAGTTACTTTTGGTGATAATGGTCAAGGCCATATCATGGGCATTGGTAAGATTCAAATTACTCCATCTACTCATATTGATAATGTTTTATATGTTGATGGACTTAAACATAATCTAATAAGTATTAGCCAACTGTGTGACAAAGGTTTCAAGGTCTCCTTTGAAGCTTCTGTTTGCACTGTTACTAATCCCATTGATAATAGCATTATTCTTGTTGGTAAACGCTATGGCAATGTGTACTTAATTGATTTGAGTAATTTATCTCCAAGTAATCATTGCTTAGTTGCTGATAATGCTAAATGAATGAGATTGGTTGGCTGTGGCATCGTAGATTAGGTCATGCAAGCACACACCTAATTTCCAAATTATTAAAATGGATTTAGTTAAAGGTATTCCTAGTCTAAATTTTGAAAATAATCGAATATGTGATGCATGTCAATTTGGAAAACAAACAAGAACTTCTTTCAAATCTAAGAATGTTGTTTCAACTACTAGGCCACTAGAGCTACTACACATGGACCTTTTTGGACCTACTAGAACCACAAGTCTAGGAGGAAAGAAATATGGTCTAGTGATAGTAGATGATTACTCTAGATTCACTTGGGTAATGTTTTTGGCTCACAAAGATGAGACTTTCTCAATATTCATGAAATTTGTTAAGAAAGTCACTAATGAGAAAAACACTACCATAGTGTCTATTAGAAGTGATCATGGAACTGAATTTGAAAATCACTTATTTGAAAAATTCTGTTTTGAAAAAGGCATACATCATAACTTCTCTGCACCTAGAACACCACAACAAAATGGAGTTGTAGAAAGGAAGAATAGGACTTTAGAAGACATGGCCCGTACCATGCTATGTGAAAGCCAACTTCCAAAATATTTTTGGGCGGAAGCTATAAACACAGCTTGTTACATTCTAAATAGAGCCCTAATTAGACCTATCCTTAAGAAAACTCCCTATGAACTTTGGATCAATAGGAAACCAAATTTAAGTTATTTTCATGCATTTGGTTGTAGATGTTTTATTCATAACAATGGTAAGGATAATCTTGGGAAGTTTGACGCAAAGTCTGATGAAGGTATCTTCCTAGGATATTCTACATCTAGCAAAGCATATAGAGTATTTAATAAGAAAAGCTTAGTTGTAGAAGAATCCATTCATATAGTGTTTGATGAGTCTTTAGCATCAAGTTCAGATAAAATTGATGATGAGGAAGATACATCTTTGATTGAAAGAGATATTGAAAAATTAAATGTATCTTCAGATCAGGAACCTGAAGTTAAGGATGATGACTCACCTAAGGATGATGGTATTGATACTGTTCAAAATGATCAAGATCTACCTAGAGATTGGAGATATGCTTATGGTCATCCTAAGGACCTAATCATAGGTGATCCATCTCAAGGTGTAAGGACTAGATCATCAATGAGAGATATCAATAATCATCTTGCATTTGTATCTCATATAGAACCTAAGACTATAGAGGAAGCCGAAAAAGATAGTTATTGGATGTTAGCAATGCAGGAAGAGTTAAACCAATTCACTAGAAATCAAGTCTGGACCCTAGTTGAAAGACCTAAAAATCACCCTATAATAGGATCTAAATGGGTATTTAGAAATAAATTAGATGAAAATGGCATAGTAATTAGAAACAAAGCTAGACTAGTTGCAAAAGGATATAATCAAGAAGAAGGTATAGATTTTGATGAAACTTTTGCACCTGTTGCTAGATTAGAAGCCATTAGGCTACTACTTGCATTTGCATGTCATATGAATTTCAACTTATTTCAAATGGATGTTAAAAGTGCATTTCTAAATGGTTTTATAAATGAGGAAGTTTATGTTGAACAACCTCCTGGTTTTGAAGATCATGAATTTCCAAACCACGTCTTCAAACTACACAAAGCACTTTATGGTTTAAAGCAAGCACCTAGAGCTTGGTATGATAGATTAAGTAAATTTTTAATTGAAAATGACTTTTCTAGAGGAAATGTTGATAAAACCTTGTTTTTAAAAAGAAAAGGAAAGGATTTATTAATCGTTCAAATTTATGTTGATGACATTATATTTGGTGCTACTAACAATCTCTTTGTCAAGAATTTGCTAAGCTAATGCAGGGAGAATTCGAGATGAGCATGATGGGAGAACTAAACTTCTTCCTTGGACTTCAAATCAAACAAGAGAAAGCGGGAATTTTCATTAACCAAACAAAGTATACAAAGGAAATACTCAAGAAATTTGGTATGGAATCTGCTAAAC
This sequence comes from Calamus simplicifolius, assembly GCA_900491605.1. NCBI lineage: Eukaryota > Viridiplantae > Streptophyta > Magnoliopsida > Arecales > Arecaceae > Calamus > Calamus simplicifolius. Next base: position 513,341 of record UESW01003959.1, read on the forward strand.
CTCTTGGTACGCCAATGAGTCCCTCATGCAAGCTGGACAAGGATGAAGTAGGTAAGAAAGTAGATCAGAAGCATTACAGAGGTATGATTGGATCACTTCTTTATCTAACTGCAAGTAGGCCAGATATCATGTTTTCTGTCTGCTTATGTGCAAGATATCAATCTAATCCTAAGGAATCACATTTACTTGCTGTTAAAAGAATCTTTAGATACTTAAATGGAACTAAAAATGTAGGATTATGGTATTCTAGAGACTCAACCTTAAAATTGATTGCTTATTCTGATTCTGACTATGCTGGTTGTAAGTTAGATAGAAAGAGTACAAGTGGGGTATGCCAACTTTTAGGAAGTAACTTAATCTCTTGGTTTAGCAAGAAGCAAAATTCGGTTGCATTATCCACTGCTGAGGCAGAGTATGTTGCAGCTGGAAGTTGCTGTGCTCAAATCCTTTGGATTAAGCGACAACTTGAAGATTATGGTATCACACTTGATAAAATACCTATTAAATGTGATAATACTAGTGCTATCAATCTAACTAAAAATCCAATTCAACATTCAAGAACTAAACACATTGAAATTAGACATCACTTTATTAGAGAACATGTAACTAACAAAGATGTTTGTCTTGAATATGTTAATACTAATGATCAATTAGCTGATATTTTACCAAACCTTTGAGTGAGGAGAGATTTTGCTATCTTAGAGGAGAATTAGGAGTTTGTGATCCTTTAGAATAATTTTCTGAAACTCCTAAGGACAACAACTATCTAGACTTCTATAATTTCTTGAAAATCCTCTATGTTCAATAAGGAAATTTATCTAGAAAGTTGATTTATTGTTTCCCCAATTGTTAAGGAACACTTATCTAGAGTTTGATGATTAATTTGATCAGTTTCAGATCCTTGAAATCTGATTTTTCTCTGAAACTATTGTGGAGTCGACACCTTCAGTTTGTGGAGTCGACACCTTCTTATTTTGATGTTCTGTCTGGGCAATTAGAGCCGACTCTGGCTTCTGTAGAGCCGACTCTAATTCGGGCGCTGACAGATTCTCTGGTTCGGAGCCGACACCTCGTTTTCGGGAGTCGACTCTAAGTGGAACTAGGTCAAAATAAAAAGGGCGGAGTCGACCCCAAACGATTTCTATCGTCTCCTAAACCATTTCAAGCTTCCAAACTGATTCCAAACCCTCCAAATCCCTCAAAACCCTTGATTACTCATTCCAATCGAATCCAATGGCTCCCAAAAGGCGTGCTACCATTGGTGGTTCGACTGTTCCGACGAAGCGCCGTTCAAATCGGAGGCAACCTTCGTCATCTTCTTCATCTGCCACTCAAGATGACTCTCCACCCTCACCATCTTCTCCAAAAGTCGACCAATTAGCTGGTAAGGCCATTACAACCGGAAGGAAAGTTGATTTCAACTTCTTTATTTCGAAGGCTTTGCTATTGGGCGATTGTTGCAAGAAATGGGATGGGAGAAGGTCTGCTCTTTGGATATTCCTACCTACCCTGCCCTAGTAAGAGAGTTTTATAATGATTTAAGTAGAGGAGAGGGAGGATTAGTAAGTGTTGTAAGAGGAACAAAGGTAGTCATCACAGCCGAATCCTTGGTAATTTATTGGAAATGCCTACTGTTGGACTTATTGAATATCATCATGAAGATAGAGGAGGAGCACTATCAAGGATGTTAGGAAGAGAAGTTTCTGAGTTTGAGGAAATTTTAGCAAATCAACTTAATTTGGAACTCAGATTACTTCACAATATCTGTGGAAGGATTCTTTTCCTAAAATCGGAAGGTTTGAGTATGTCTCGGAGCGAGACGTTTTATTGATGGACTGCATACTCACTGGTAGACCTTAAATCTTGCTGAGATGATGATAGGCTATATGGCGGAGGCAGCTACTAAGAAGAGATCTACATTGCCATATGGTATGGTTTTAACTTTAGTTTTCAGAAGCCAAGGTGTACTTATAATGGACAATGAGCCACTAAGAAAGTTAAGACATACAGATTACTATAGTGTCTCTACAATTCACCGAATGGGCTTTAGAAAAGAAAATGGAAACTGGATTAAAAGAGGACATGAGGCCAGAGCTGAGGAGGTTAGAGTTGAGGAAGTCAGAGGAGAAGACATTCCTGAACCATCTGCTGGACCATCTTCTGCTGGACCTTCTGCTGGACCTGGACCACCTGCTGGACCCTCAGAAGCTGGACCAAGCTCTCAACTTCCACATCAGTCAGCAATGGCATCAGAAAGATTTTCTGAGGAGCAAATTGGTCAGCTCAGGGCTTTACTTGCTGAGTATGACAGTGTAAGAACAAATGATATGTGTAAATTAAGAGAGGAGTTCAATCAATTAAAGGATGAGATTAATTCAAGACTTGACATGATTTCTTTTTCACTTAGCAATTCCGTCGAATCCTTTAGCACTGATCTTCATAAATTTTTGAAAGGATGGAAGGCATTGCTGACGGTTCTGGAAAGTATCTTCATGCTACAAGTCAACTAAAGAAAGATATCGACCTTGCCGTTTCTCAAATTGAAGCATGTCTTGAAAGCTTTAAGAAAACCCAAAAAGATGATGTTATGGAATGATTGGACATCTAAAGAAAATTGTGTACAAGCATTTTGATCCTAGGTTGTATCTTAGGATTTCTTGTTTTCTTTCTTAGCATGTATCTAGGATTTACATTTTTTTTGAATACATGTAATAGATCTTGCTTTGGAATACAAATGGTTGAATGAATATTACACTTTTATTACAAATTTGTCTTTGATTGAATGTCAATGAATGTTTCCTATCTTTATGTTATTCGAACCAACATCCTCGCTTTGATAACATTCTTATTTGCTTTTAAAACTCACCTTATTGTTGATAACAAAAAAGGGGGAGAGATAGTGTATAATGCATAAAAAGGAAAAAGAGAATAAGAAAATGAAGAAAAAGAGAATGAAGAGAGAAAGAGAGAGATTTTTTAAAAAATTCAGTCTATCTACATAGGGGGAGTTATTCAATGCAGGGGGAGCTTAATAAATTTCTCCATATAAAAGTTAATCATTTTGATTGATGTCATTTTTTTTTTTATTCATTTTGAATATTGGCATCAAATTCTCTATTACAAAGTCTCTAAGCTTTAACAATTCTCAATTCAAATGAATTTCTTTAATGCATATACTCAAAGTTTTTGTCATCATCAAAAAGGGGGAGATTGTTGACCCAATTGAGGATTTTGATGATTAACAAAACTATTTGAGTATAACATTTGATGTTACTAATGATTTTGATTAAGTTTTCAGTTTATAAGTCTATTTGATCAAAATCAAGAAGGAAAATCAAGTTCTGGTTTGAATCTAATGTCAAGGTAAGACTGCAGACATTAGAGTCGACACATGGAATCGCAGAGCCGACTCCGAAAACGGCACAGACTTAGAGTCGACTCCGGGACTGTGAGAGCCGACTCTATCAGAAACAACAGAACGTTGGATTTTCAGGCCACGACTTAGAGTCGACTCCCAGACTGTTAGAGTCGACTCCAGAAGAATTTTGTGTCGACCCCAGAAAAGTCAGAGACGACTCCAGATCGAGCGGATTAAATTATTTCGAGTTAGAGCCGACTCCAGAAAAGCCAGAGCCGACTCCAGAATGTCAGACACGGCTCCAGAACTGTCAGAACGACTCTAAACTTTAACTTTATCAATTTTAATCCCAACGGCTATTGTTATTTATGGATCTAATCCTTTTTCACTTGCTTCTAACGGATAGTTTCACTATTTGTGGATTAATCGAATCTATAAGAAGAGGGGTGATTGCATCCCAAAAAGAAGAGAAGAAAAATCAAGAAAGAGGCAAAAAGAAAAGAATAGAGAAAATCCTTGAGATCTATCAGAAAAGAAAAGAGGGAAAACCTGTAAGGAAAGATCATACTCATTCCCCAAGAGAAAGAGATTCCAAGCCTTTGCTGTTCTATTAGAAGAAATCTCAAAAGAAGGAAGAAGCCCTAGTTTTTCAATCTTCTGAACCTCAAGAGCATATCCAAAGGAAGATCCATTCAAAGGAAGAGAAGGAAGAAGCCACCAAGATCTTCGAATCAGGCTTTGGTTCCTAATCTCTATTTATTGTTTCATTATTGTATATTTGCTCATTGAAGGAGCAGTTTGCTTTTGTAAAATCATTATACTGTTTGCTGGGTCAATCTGGTGATTGATTCAGTTGAGGCTGTTAGCCTTGTGCAAGCATTTGCTTGTGGTTTTAGGTTTTGTGCTGGTGAGCCTTGAAAACCAGCTGGGTTCGTTGTGCGCCCGGAAAAACAACAAGTTTGAGTTGTGAGCTTGCAAAACAACTCTGCTGTAATCAGTTTGATTATAGTGTGGACCCAAGAGGTACTTGGGAGTGGACGTAGGTGTAGGTACACCGAACCACTATAAAATCTATTGTGTTTGCCGTGATTGTCTCTTTATCTTCAACTCTTCATTTATAGTTGCTTAGTTTTAAATCTGTGAATCTAAGTTTTTATTTCCGCTGGGGGTTATCTTTCAAAAGAGTTTAATTTTTGAAAAATCCAATTCACCCCCCTTCTTGGGTTGCTATCTGGACAAACACAAACAACTTAACATCTATAAATCGTTGAATCTAAATATCATAATTAGATACCATAGTACAAGCAATATAAATATAATCTAATTTCTTGTAAAACCAAGAAATGATCAATAAAAGCATCTAAATAACTAGTTGCATTTACTTCATTAGGGGCCATGTAGATTTAATTCTATCAGCATCTAAATATCTAATTGCATCTAATTTGATTCAGCCTGTATTGTTGCAGATAAAACATCTCCCATGTCTGTCACAGTGCTTCATCCACGGCCAGTTATGTCAATTTAGAATCTCCTTATCAAACGTTAAAAAGATATGAAAGAAAGATTTATGCTATGTGAAAATATTAATGAGCCCATGCATATGTTCATTTCATTCTTTTAATTTGTAAATTCACTCTATTTTCTGAATTAGGATTTCTGTCACAGTGAAGATCCACGGCCGGCTGTTGTGACAATCATAGGCCATTTGCATGGATCATGGCAAAACAGATCGGGGCCATTTGGATCATTCGTGCCATAAAGATCATGCAAAAAAAAATATATAAATTAATTGTAATCTACCGGGAGGCGAGGGCAGCGAGAGAGAAGAGGAGGAAGAAGGGGGATAATGCAATAAAGCTCCGCTTGCCGCCGACCAGGCTTCGGACGATCGATTGGAACGCCGGGGAGAAACAATGCTTGGGAACGCTCGATCGGAACTCGATTGGAACGGGTTTGAGAGAAGCGTGGAGAGGAAAATAACTTTCTATCGTCGCGCACAGGCACCGGGCTCTGGTATAAGAGGCTGAGAAAATCGCCACATGGAGTGGCGATTTCTCAGCTGAAATTGACACACCATGTGGCAATTTCAAGTAATATGAAATCGTCACATGGTGTGGTGATTTCAGAATAGTAAAATCGCCACACCGTGTGGCGATTTCACTTATGTGAAATCGCCACAACATGTGGCGATATCAGCTCTTTCTATGTCAGCCCTCCAGCTGACTTGGCGGAGCTCTGGGAGGTGAAATGGCACCGAAAAAACGTCATTTCAAATGACGAAATGGCATTTTCTACTTTAACACTTTTTTCTGCAATATCTTTGAAACTCATCCCTTGATTGTCAAATCGGTGCTAAAATGCACCGATTATAAAAACAACTCTCCCTCACAAGGCAACGACGGAAAAAATTAAAAAAAAGAAACAGGAAAAAAAAAAAAAACTAAGATCAGTTCCCGCCGGGTACGTTGCCGTCGGTTGACATCCGACGGCCGAGATCTCATTGCTCGTTTTATTTTCCTCGGAAAAGAAACATAAAAGACTTCGTCCGCGCGACTGCGCGGGAGAAACCCGAAAAAGCGACGAGGGTTTGGGCTTTTCGCTGTCAAATCCGATCCCTTCTATCATCATAGTTTTTTTCTTCGCTTTAACGCGGTTCCACGGGGTGGATTTCTGTGGAGAGGGAGAGAGATTTGGACGACGATCGGAGGAATTGGAGGTCGGTCATGGCGACGGTGGAGAGGAGGAAGGAGGCGGAGAAGGCGGAAGAGGAGGTAGGCTACAGGACGAAGGTCGTCTAGTTCCTTGGCCGTTCCACCACAATCATCCTCCAGAACGACAACGGGCCCTGCCCTCTTCTCTATCTGTGAGCCCTTTCTTTGTATCCCTCTGTTGCGTCTGCTTTCTTCGATGCGGAAATTCACCTGTCTTTGTTGCGTTTGATCTTTTTCTATTTCTTTCTTGACGGATTGCGATAAAAGTAGGTTTAGGTTGACCTAATTTGGAGTTTGTTTGGCCGTCTGACGATGATTTTCTTGAATTTATGCGTCTCAGGTAATGTTTGTTGTTGATTTTCGTTCTCTTGGGGTCGATGGACGTCGAGATCTGGGTAACTTTTTTTGTTCTGATGAATCTACAAACAGTCCTTATGCAGAAGTTATAGGAACGATCCTTGCATAAAATCTTTCTCAAGTTAGTAAAAATTTTCAGCAAAGATTGTTGCAAAATGATATCCAGAGGTGTTGAAAAGCAATGCTTAGATTGTAAGGACTTAGAATTGCCGTATGTATTCTAGGGATTTTGGGACTGAGTATTTATGTATTACCAAAAAGATAAGTAATTACTTTTTTTATTTTTTTGATGCGTTTTAGAGAGTTGGCATTCGATAAGGCCAAATTCTTATTGGTTACGGGGATTGACGGTTGATGAAGTTAATGGACGTTTTATCAAAAATTTAAAACTTTGTTGATCATAGATAGAGTGTTGTATTTGGTTTCAATTTCTGTTTTGGGAAGCTTACTCTGAAATTCTTGCGATTAGGGATAGTTTATCCTTCAAGATATATAGCGTGATTTAAAGCAGCAATGGTCCTTACGTTGAGGGATGTAGCTCGGTTCTGCCGAGGTACGAAAATAGCAGATGGTGTTGCTTATCCTTTTTTCAAAGAAGAATAGACGTATCTTGGTAGTTAGTGGATCAGAGCTCAGAGGTAGGTTTTGCTGTCTGTCACGTCTATCAATCAATGCAATGACATTTTAACCCCACATCATATGCCCTTCACTTTTTAGTTCGAAGCGTAGATTCGAGCATAGAAAATAGAGTCCCATGATGACCCAATCTTATTGGCAAGATTTGAAATGGTAAATGCTAAGCCATCATCCCATTATTTTCTCTCGCCAAACAAGGAGAGGCTTTTCGTTTTCACCTGAGGATGGCTGGTGGAACGTGTGGCAGATCTGGGATTTACTGCATTTGAATCGAAGGTTCGTGACACCTGGGATTTTTTGTTGGTGTTATCTCGCCTTTTTGTCTAGCTGGTTTAAAAGGAGGTAGGCGACATCTTTTCTGGTTACGCTTTTACAAAAAAATTTTGGCTTTCTTCTTTTGAGCTCAAATCTTTCTGATCAAAGAAACATATGGCTAACACTTCTTTTGTTCGTCCCAAGGATATGGAGCGCCCAAACCATTTCGCTTCGGCGATGACTTCGGCGGATTTGGAAAGATGCTGCCGCAAGTATTGGATCCCAAAATATAGAATTGTGAGTGCCGAGCCCCGAGCAGAGGGTCTCGAATCAACTGGAGTCCAAAACTTTTTCTATGAGGAATGCTTCAAGGCTGGCCTCCATCTTTCACTCCACCCAGTTGTTAAGGGCATCATGAGATTCTATGGGATCTGTTCTTCGTGAGTGGTGTTGAACAGATGGAGGCACATCGTGGGCTTAATTGTTCTTTGCCAAGTTTGTGGGAGCAAATGCTACCATGCCTCTGTTCCGAGCCTGCTACATTATCATCTTCCCCCAAAACTCTTCCTAGCCTTACATCAGCCCTCGGAATCTTTTAAGAGAATTGTCGGGATCCTTCTTCTATAAAGGGTTGGAAGTCTCAATTTTTTGTTGCCCAGTGGAGCAAGGAGTGCGCTTTCCTCGATCGTGGGGATGCTTCTCTGAGGAGTTGAATAAGGGTCCAACTTTATCAAAACAAGAGTATAGGGACCTGGACACCCTAAAGAGTGGCCCCGCACTATCGGTTGGAGTCTTGTTGGCCGAGAATGCCCTCTTTAAAGCAGGGCTCAGCAGTATCGATCCTCGAGATAAGCTTTAACTTCGCATTCTTCTCATTAAGCTTCATATGTATCTGCTTGTGCCTGATTGGCCATTCGTTGGTTCTATTTGTAGAGATCGAGTCAAATCTTGGGGCTCGATTGAGGGAGGAGTTGAGGGAAGTTCGGAAGCAAGATTTTGTGAGTGGGCATAAGGTCGAGAAGAGGCCTCATTTTCCCTCATCGAGCCCGAGCAAAAAGAGGGTCAAAATAGCTACGGGCTCCTTTGCCGGCGAAAAGGAATGAAGAGACACTAGCGAAAAGAAGCAAAAATGTGCTGGTCCTGGAGAGAGGGATCCGATGGAAGAAGTTGTCAAGATGCCAGGCAGGAAGGAGAAAGAGCCATTGGTGCTAGAAGTTGGCAATGATATTCCCCTTTCCCCCACCGGGGAGCCTTTTCATGAGGCGCAAAGGGAACCTAAACAATCTTCTGAAAGTCGGGAAGTGCCTCCAGCTGAGGAGTCCCTCCCCGAAGGGCTGAGGAAGGCTGGGCAACATGTTGAAGGTCAGAAGGGCCTTCGCTAAAGAAACTGGTTGAGCTGAAGTTCTTTGCCCAGCATAATCTGGCTCCAAATAGGAGTAGAAGGCATGCAAACTCCGCTTCCTCAGTCGAGGAGGTCTTGTCATAATAGAGCTTAGGAAAGATGGTGAAGGCAACGTCTGCTTCAATGTAGGTGGATCTCTCATCCCCGAGGATCTAGAATTTCTGCCTACGATCGACAACTCCAAGCTAGTGGTAACCATAAGCACCTATGCCTTCCGGGTAAGGAACATATGTCTCCTCCCCTTCTTTTAATTTGTTCAGTTATGATGTGGGACAATCGACATGGGATATATTTCTAATTGAATTAGTAAAGATTAAATGAACGATTAAGTAAATAACACTTGCATTCACTCATTGTTTAAGAACTAGAAATTTTATGGAGGGGACTTAGAAGACTAAACAAAGTTTGAATTTAGAATTTAAACAAAGTAATAAAGAAGCGGATCGTTGTGGTTAAGAAACCACTTAGATTAGGGCTAAGTAAATCTAATAATTGCATATCTGAAAGGATTTTAAAGAGGGTTCTTTCAGTAATTAATAAACTTAAGTAAAATCGATGCACTCCGGAAAGGAACTTGAGGATGACAAGGGATTCACCATATTGTAAGCTTCGTACCTTAATTCATGGTGGGAACAACCTGCAACTTTGGAACCATGGAAGCCGGGGATCCTTGATCGGTTGAAAATGGGCTTGAAGCAAAGTGGGGAAAGGAGGATAAAACGAGGATGATATAAATAGATACCAGGCCTCACGCCTACCCTCTCACAGGGGATCCATCTAACAAGCAGGGATTTTCTCAAGAAAATTTTATTAATCATCATCCTCTTACAAAATACAGGAGCCCTTTTTATAGACTACCAAGCACTTACACCATATTATCATTAGAGGAAGAAGATCTCGGCCAGTGAAGAGAAGAATGTGGGGTGTCCCATGATTTGTGGAGGCGGTTTTCAATGTGGGCGTCCCATGATTTATGGAGGCAGTTTCCAATATGGATATCCCTTGATTTGTGGAGGTGGTTTTCCAGAGGAGACATGCGAAGAGGAGAATGTGGGGCGTCCCATGATAAGAGGAGGTGGTTGTGGAGACTTTGACTTGATTCAAAATCTTTCTATTCATTGGGCGACATTCTTTGTTGATGTGGCGTGATGATATGGCTTCAATGTTGGTGACTTCATGACCATGCACCCATTCTTCTTGTGCTGAACCAGATCGGGTTTTGGGCTGAACTCCTTTTAACTCAATTGCAATAAAGAACTTAAACAGGACTCAATTAAACAAATACAGTCAATTGAAATAAAATTGCTTAAATGAAAAATAAATACAGGACTAAAACTTAATTTAATCTTTCATCCATAAAGAATTAGCTGAAGTTGTTGAAGCCTCTTCCTGAGCCTGGTGTCTGCACCAAGTTATCTTCGGGCTTACGTTGTTGGTTAATATATTTGTACACTACAGGTATGTATTTTAAAATTTCTAAAATACATAAGCAACGGAAGCAATAAGATATTGGATCTAATCCAATATCAGCCTACAACAGGATCAAGATATAAAAATTATATATAAAGGTATAAAAGAAAAGTACATAGATCAAATCTGTGTAAATACAAATAATATAGATCATATCTATGTTTGTGGCCTAGTGCTTTAGATCATATCTAAGTTACCAGTAACTAAAATCTTTTACCTTTGGATGCTTAACGACTCTCACAGCAATAAAAGGCGATGGTAGGTAGTACTTTTGCAAGCCACACAAAGGTGTATGAACTCTACAGTGATCCATACCGAGGTTTTGGTCCTACCAATCTCTTCGGAGTGCTAGCTCCTCTCCAAGGCTTCGACGATAAGATTTCTTCTTTTTAACACCAAAGTGCTCTTGGAGTTGTAAAAGAACATGAGGATCAAATTTGATAGAGAAAATTTCTTGTAGAGAAAACCTTTTTCTCCTAGCTTTATAGTCAAAATTCATTTTATCCTAAAAACTTCTTATCTCTTCATCTTTTCCTTTTCCAATGTTTTTAGCCAAAAATGCTTCCTTTTTAATGTCAATCACCAGTCCCATAAAATGGAAATGGAGAGAAAAAAGGTTGGAAGATAAGGAAGAAATCCTTCATCTTCTTTTTTTTTAGCCAAAAATCGTCCATTTTAACGTCAGTCCCATAAAAATGAAAACCGTAGAGAGAAAAGAGGTGGAAGATAAGAAATAAATTCTTCATCTTCTTTTTCAACAAAAAATCGTCCCTTTTAACGCCAATCACCAGTCCCATAAAAATGAAAACCGTGGAGAGAAAAGGGGTGGAAGATTAGAAAAAAATCATTTCTCTTCCTTTTCAGCTAAAAGTTACCCCTTTTAAAGCTCATCATCAGCCCACAAAAATGGAAGAGAAAAAAAAAAAGATAAGGAATGATGGATAATTAGGAAGAGGTCATTAACATTCATTTTAAATTCAAATTTAAAATTTGAATTCAAAATTCAAACTTGAAATTAAAAATTAGTTTGAAATTTAAATTCATAATTTGAATTTAAATGGGTAAGGATGTTAACATTAGGCTTATCTAAATTAAGCCCAAACCAAATCCTATTTGATTTGACCAGATTTTCATAGCTCAATCAAATTAAGCTAGCCAGTAATCATATTGCCAATTTAATCTTTAATTTATTTACTAACATTTAGTTTCTCTCTCATCAAGTCAGCAAATCCCCTATGGTGTGTGACCTTATAGGTTCGAACTCTAAGCTGATAGCACTAGAACACTTTCAATACTAATCGAAGTCGCCATCTAGCAATGACACCCGACGTCCAGATAGGCCAAAGGTTGTAGAGCAACAATCAAGAACCTTTGGCATATGGTTACCATATAATTTATCCCTTTGACCCTCAATGCTCAAGATGACTTAGGGTTTAACTGCCAACCCTTAATCAGCATATCCATAAAGTGTCTCAACTTCACAAGTCCTGTGACTTCTCACAAGAATTATCCTGGCCAAGGTTTTGCTAAATTAAAACACAGTAGACATTTACTCCAAACTATTTGGAGGGGTCAATCCCATCTTGATCCATTCACTGCTCCACAAGTACTTTACTATACCCAGAAACCTTCTGTACTGGATTAAAAATCCAGATAGTCCGGCACCAAAGTACAGTAGGTTGCTTGCAAGCTACATGGTGGTCTCAGATCAGAGGGATACTTATATTCATATCCCTTTGCGAACACTTCTTGGTAGAAGAGTGTTTCGCAGCAGAAGAGTATTCTGCAGATTGGTCATGTTCAGTGAGATATCATACACCTCATCTGCATTTCATACTAGTGTCACCACACTCCTTGGTAAAGAGGACAACCAACCCATATGACATACAATGACTTATACTTGATACATAGTTGTTCTATAACTATATCATTTGGTCGTGACTATTTTAAGAACCACTCAAACCTTTTCTTTATTTAATCGATTATAGTTCTAAGGACTCCATCATAAAAGAATTTATTTCAGGAAGATGCAATGTGATGAACTGCCAAATAAATATTTTATTGATTAATAATTCATATATATTTACAACTTGCATAATCATTTACATGTTAGTTGATTAGCTTTAGGACAATTTTCAACATACATAACATGCTCTCTCTTCTTTTTTTTTTTTTTTAGAATGCAATTCTGTTGAGGGCGATATCCAATCATCTAACCCTGGCAACAAGAGCTCGTGCCCAAGCCTTGCAAGAGAATGCCGAGCTTCAAAGTAAGGAGGACTTGGCAAGCCAATTGTCGAAGGAACTAGTCAAAGTTCGGGCTAAGCTTGGGGAGGCCAATAGGTCAACTGAGATGGCTCGTAAATCGGCTAAGTAAGCCCAAGTGAAGTTGGAGATTCTAGGCTGAGGCCACGGAAGAAATAAGAGCTTTGAATAAAAAGCTTAAAGACGAGCATCACCGGTTTGAGTGCCACAAGAAGCAATCCGCCACAAGAAGCAATCGGCATTGACCATGGTTGAACTTGCGATGACGAAACAAGAGTTGGAAAATAACTAAAGAAAGCTGGCTCATATTGAAGAGCTGCTTCATCATTATGAAAAGGAGAGCAGAAAGCTTCAGGAGCAGACAGGTTGCTGAGGCAGACACTCATCATGCCAAAGCACTGGTAGATGTATACATTACACGCTCTGTATCGATGGACTATCTTCTTTTCCTAACGAACTTGGCTATACTTATTATGTTTCTTAGGCAAAACTCGAAGGTTGTTTTGTTAGCTATCATTTGATGATCATAATAGAATTTTTTTATTGCTGCTGCTGCTGCTGCTTAACTTTTTACAAGCACCCAGGAACTCCAATTCTCCCCAAAAGAGTGAATCAAAAGCAAAGGATAAGTACATTGTCATGGGAGAAACATATATATCGTAAATTATTATGTACACTAGTAAAATGTATCTCAAGCTTCAAGTTCAGTTTTGCTGTAAATAAAACATAACCACAATTGTTTCAAATAAGGGTCAAAATTTAAGTTGCATTTTAGATGAAAACCTATCTCAAAACTATGTGAAGTTTCACCCTTTTGTACATGTCTTTTTTGTTGATTTATTTAACATCTTGCATCTTCACCCTACAGCTATTCGAAATGGAAGCCAGGTGACCTTTCGTTGTAACCAAAAAAATAAATAAAAGGATTTGAACGGTCAGCGCTACCGCAGATACTCCAAGGGCTCATCTCTCTTCAATAAATGTTCTCTGATATAATCATGGCCATAACTCCATCACACCATCGCCATATGACTTTCATACTTAATAGAGGCAGCAAAAAGGGCTATCAGTGGCGGGTTCTTCCAAATGCACGTCATGTAATCATCTCTGCTGACAACCCCATCATTGTCAATGTCAAATATGTGGAATAGATGCTCTAACTGCAAGGTAAGAACGATCAGTAGCTATTAGTGAACGAAAAAAAGAGGATAGAGGTGACATTATAAACTAGCTCAACTAGTTTCATGCATCTGTGGATATACATGCAATTCTAGCAATAAACTTTCTGTGGGTGTTAATCTTAATAATCGTACTTGGAGTAGATTAACTTACTTTTGCAGGTGTGCTGGGCAAATTTGATTGAATGATGTCCGCCAGCTACATCAAAGGGGAAGTCTGATTAGCGAAATCATAAATTTGTAATCTGAAAGGTTGCTAATATTGATAGAGTTGGTTACCTGTTTTTTAGAAATTTGAAGTGTCTTTCTATCACTGCATTTTTTAAAAGCTGTTTCACAGGCTCTCCAAAATAATGGCTGCTTCCTGATTTGAGCTGATCCGATCAAGAACTGCAGGTTTGTCCGTAAACAGCGTCATGCTCAATTGGCACATGAGAAGCAATATTTAAGATATATTTTAAGCTAGTAACTAAATTAGAAAGATCTATCAGAAAAGGTAAATTAGAAATTAGATAAAGATGTTAAACTACATTTAACTTGAAAATTGCAGGACCATAACAAATAGTAAACATTTCAGTTACAAGGTATTTACCCAGTTAACATGATGACCATAATATGGAATATGCAATTGTGGTTACTAGTTATGGGAGACTACAGCATGAGCAAATTTCTCGGAATACAATTTTAAAAATACTAAAGGAACATATCAGAATTTAGTTACCAATATCAATTCTTTAGGTGGTTTACATGCAGTTTCCCACAGAACATTGCTTCAGAAAACTTACTTCTAAAAACTTATACAATACCAAAGTCAAGGAAATTAATCATATTACCTGTCGAAATGAAATGGCTCCATTATTTTCCACATCAAAGTAGCTGAATATCTGAAAAGAATTTTAGGAAAAAAAAAAGGCTTTGGCTTTAAACAGGAATCATGCATAGAAAGAAAAAGGGCTTTGGCTTTAAACAGGAATCATGCATAAACAGACGATAGCAGAACGATTGATAGGAGAAGAAATGCATAAAATGCATGTAAATGCATGTTTGCATATTGCATGCTAATTAACCATATATTTATACAGAAGAAATATATAAACCGTAGGATGCCAAGTAATTGTTTTTTACCTGAAATGTTTAATAACATTATGATTCTTGTAGAATGTATGATTTGTCGAGGTATTTGGACCTGCCATTCAAATTTATGGATGGGCTGAACTAGGTGGCATCTCTCTCTCTCTCTCTCTCTCTCTCTCTCTCTCTCTCTCTCAACACCACTATGCAACCATTCCTCATCCTCTTCTCCCCTCTTCCAACTGCCTTAGCCGCAATTGCTCTGTCCACCTTTCCCATTCACAAGACACTCAAAACCACACAACCCTCTTTCCCAATCTCATGCATTCACTTCAATATAAAAATTGATTTTTAGTACTTATTGAAACTTATTCCTTTTCCTTTTGAGACCACATTGTGAGTGCCAACAGACTAAAGAAAACAAAAGGTTATATTGTGCGCACATATGGTTTGCCTGGGAGATGAAATAGTAGTTGCAAAACTTATGCAGATCCTGTTCAAATTGTCAGAGGTACAGCTTTACGTTTATGATATACATAATTTTGACAAGCTTAAGCTCAACTAGTTAACGCATGATGGGAAAAAGATCTTTTATTAACATCATTTGATTGTCAATAAAGATGGCATTCTTATCTCATTATAGTGTGGTTCCATAGATCTTGGTTAAATTGGCTACAAGATCACCTAAATGTGGTCAGTTTGCTTGTCTGAGCTTGCTATTGCTTTTAGGCCCACACAGAATAGAAGCCTTAATCCTTAAAGGAGAAGACTATAGCATGCTATACATCTTCACTTCAACATTCCTTTACACATACATCATGGAGATGATTTGGATAAGAGCACAACTTTTAGAGTAGCAAGGATAATAAAATAAAGGATAGATCATTATTCATATATTCCTTTTATAATGTTTGAATATAATCCTATTCATATTTTGTTAGTTGTCATATTCTAAGCATCACCATAATTTGCTTATTAGTGGATCAAGAAGGTAAGTGTTTGAACCATTAATTCATCTTAATTTCTAATGATAATTGTAATAAGAGTTTTTAAAATAACATAGTTTAATATAATATTAAAAGTTAATATACAGAAAATGTAGTTGCAACATGCAAATAAGACTTGCATGTGCGATGTCTGCTTTGATAGTGCTTTAAGGTGATATTTTCCCCCACTTTGTAAGCTAGACCAAGGGAGTCTTGGGGATGGTGGGGAGTTGAGGACAAGGGGTAGACAACAAACGGGGTTAGGTTGGGTTTCAAAAGTTCATGGGGAGAGAGGTTGACAACAAAAAAGTTGGGCTAGTGAAAAGAGTTGGCAAGGATGGAGATGAATTTGGTTGAGAAGTGATAGAGAAGGAAAAAGCAATATCAAGCTAAGGTTGTGAGATTGTGACAGGTGTATCAAAATTTTCTAGCAGAAATAATATGACAAAATTCTGATGAGCATGTGGCTCATTATCCATTGATGACTTTTATATATTGATGAATAAGAACTTCCAAGATTTGTTCCTAGAAAAGTAAATTGAGCTACATCAACAGTCACGAAATTTTACATGTAATGTACAGGACATTGAAGATTGCTTCCAGCAATATTTATTCAATAGTCAATAGGCAAGATATTATTGCATAGAGAGCTTTGATAAAGATCGTCAAGCACAAGGAATGGAACATATATCGATGGAGCAGTAGATAATAATTTATTCAATACAGAAAAGTACAATGTTACAAATCAATTGTAGTATATCAAGAAGCAAAAGTAGATCAAACATCATGAGGTCAAAAAGTTTGCATGTGTTTTAAACAAATAAATGAAAGTGGTGGATTTTTAGAAGGTCAAAATGAACAAGAAGAAATATGGCTAACCTTCTGATAGGTAGGACACAGCCCCAATCCAAAAGCAGACAAAAAACCATGAATTTCAACACATCCACTGCCAGAGTGAAATCATGAGATTATAAGGAAACCTCATTTTCTTGTAGCTTAAATGAAGAAACTGAACTAATAAATGCAATTCAGATATAGTTACTAAAGTTTCAAAGCGAAAGCTGAAGCCATAATTGACATCATTATGTATGCATCAGGTCAGAGGATGTAAAGATAAACATATATTGCCAGATAATGTAAATGCATAAGAAGATATCAAGTCCATCCAATGGACCTAAGTCATACCCTCAGTCAAAATTCTTTTAGCAAATTTTCTGAATTATAAAATGCATATTTCAAAATATGTTGCTTCCCCCTTCCCCCAACTTCAAAGGGCTATACATCTTGGCTTCATTAATGTAAGATGGCAGTTGTGAGTCTTAAGCAGCTCACCTTGAATTGCATGAAACACATAATAGTATTGTGTCTTCCTACTGAGAATGATGGTCCTTGCAGAGGCATCTCATCCCTAAGTATTGCTTGCCCTGTATAAAGTGTCTAATGGTTCCTCAAGTGCCATTGACTTGGCTATACTCGAAAGAATCTCCACTTAGATCTAATTAGGTCTAGGTTTAGATGATTGGGGTCTCACATCGATGGTCGGATGTCATCTACTACCTCTAAAATGCTTACATTCCAAAAATTATATGCTTTGGAGAATTCTAGCCTATACATTAAGTGATCATGAAAAACTAGACAATCTAAATAAACTTAATATATGGTTTTTTTTTTTACCTCTTGATACATGCGTTTGGGGTGTCCAAATCACATGACTTTTAGTTTGTAAGCATTTTAAAGATACTATATCACACCCAATGGCTCATATCATCGATAGACTCCCATCATTCAAATCTAAACCCAAATAGGTCTAAATGGAGATCCTATTAAGTGTAGCAAAGTTTTATATATACACATGTATATAATGATCGTCAAACCATCTTGAACCACTTGGTTCAGGCCAAACCAAACCATACCGATCAGGAGCTAGGTTAGTTCCAAGATTCAAAACAATTTGGTTTATCCGGTCTAGATGCTAGGTTAAGATCAGGTTCCATGAGAGTTCAACCTATTTAATAGTTTTAAAAAGCCCATTGTCTCACCCTTTCGCCCAATCTCTCCCATGTGGAACCCTAGTTGCTTTGCCCATCACCCACTGCCCACTATCCATTGTCAATCACCCATCACCAATTGTCTGTCGCGCATTGCCAAATGCCCGTTGCCCATTGTCCATCATCTGTCGCAATCCTGTTCACCAGTTCCTAGAGATAAGTTCTCTCCCTGCTCTTCCTCTCCTTCCTTTCTCTCCTCTCTCTCTATTCTATGATATTGGTTTACTGCAGTTTGGTACAGTACATACCGGTACCATACTAGTCACCATCCAGCATGGGTTATCGGTACAGTTCGGCAAACCTTGTATATGTGTTTTACATATATATATATATATATATATATATATATATATATATATATATATATATATGTATGTATGTATGTATGCACGTACGTGTGTATGTATTATATATATGTATGCCCATGAATGTAGCAACATATAGTGTCAGATTCATGTAGTCCTGACAAAGTGGAGGAAGCAGATTCATGTAGCCGATGTAGTTGGGAAAAGGCTTAGATGAGTTGAGTTGGTTATGTGTGTGTGTGTATATATGTATGTATATGTATGTGTATGTGTGTGTGTGTGTGTGTTAAGAATCAAGTTGCACTTGGTGTAACCATTATAGAATTACATCATTTTGAATTTGATGATGGGGTCTTAAATCAATGATCCAAATTGTTAGATGTAATTTATGATTAAGAAACCCCGAGTCCACACATCAAGTTGTTAAATATTAGACATGTTAAAATAACTTAAAATATTACATGTTTTTTTGACCACTTAATGCACAGGCTAGAGGTCACTAAATCACATGATTTATTATGTGTAAATCATATATAATAGCTTGGATCATCGAAGTGAGATCCCTCTTTGTCTAATTTAGAAAAGGTGTAACTTAAACCTAACCCATGGATGGATGATAGATAGACAAACAGATAGATAGACTAGGATTCACTCAAGTGTATCCCTACTCAGATCCGGTCTAGTCATGATTGGACGATGAGAGTCCAATATTGATGATCTAAATCATTAGATGTGATCCACTACTGCTAAACTGCTTACACACTAAAAATCATATAATTTGAAGACCCCCGAACTTCTGCATCAACTAGTTACAAAAAAATATACTATTTCGTATTATTTAAATTATCCCATTTTTTATCACTTGATGCATAGGATAAGGATCTCTAAATAACATAATTTTTTGTGTAAATAACTTAGAAATAATAGATCACATCCAACAGCTTGAATTATCAATGTCAGACGGTAGTCATCCAATCATGACTTAAACATATTTGGATAGAGATTCTCTCTCTCTCTCTCTCTCCTCACCATAGCCTTTTAAAAAAAAATTACTACATGTGCCTAAGACATCTAAAACAACCTTCCTTTGTTCTATCTTCAACTAGTGCAATTGTTGTGCTTCCTTGCAGTCTCACCCCTTCTTCCTAGTTTTAACATGCAGCCCACTTATAATATCTTAAATTTCCACTCATCATGTTTGCTTCGACTTTATTTATTCTCAAAATTTTGGATCATACAAGATTGCAGGGTTTATTGCCACCTAAAAGGATTTCCCTCAAGTCCTAATGGCATACATCAATCACATTACACCTAGAAACATTTATATGAAATTTTGTGGAGGTCATCAATAAAATCACATGGTAGAATGTCAAGATAACAATATAACAATCCTTCTATTCAAAAAGTCATGTTTGGTTCTCATTATATCGTGTTCATGTGAATTTCTACTTCCACATATGTAAAGAGCTAGATATGGACCAAAGACTTGTAATCAGTATATGGTACGCAGATATTAGAAAGTTTATTCTTTATGCAAAATCTAATGGTAAGGTCCTTTGTTTCATACTACTTCAAGTGTGGCTATCAAACATCAAAAGCACAAAGTAAACAAATATTGAAATCATAATTTTAACTTGAGATCTGCATGGAGATTACTTGGAATCAGGGTGCATAGCGAAAAACCGATCCAACAGTTCCATGGCTTCTGATGTGCTTATGCTAAATGACTGCATAAGAACAAATAGAAATTCATATTTTCTGTTGTAGTAGCTGTAAAGATAAAAGAACAAGCCTAATCCCATGTTACTTCAAGGTACAACTATAACAATAAAACGATCACAGCAGGACCACCAACTATTTTGCAAGTTCCGAGTAATCATACATTGATAATTTAGTACTCATGGACAGGCATATGTTAACTTTCCTTTAACATATCCTGCTAGTGTCTCATATCTTTTATGTCAATTAGTGCCAGAGCCAACATAGTTGAGCATGCGAGCAACTAGCAACACTTGTCCATTTTGTAAGTTCTTTTTCTGGAAGAGCCAATAGATAGTAAAGGATTCTAGAAGACTATACAGAGGTTGCAACTGTGCACCTAAAGAATCATGGCAACATACAATGTGCTCCTATAACGTATGCATTAGTTTGCATCACCAATATCATAAGAATTACATATTGATTACAAATCGTATTTACAAAAGAATACTATTACATTGCAGAAGAAAGCATTAAGCATTAAATTCTTTATTGAAGGTGATAACAGTAAGCTATGAGCCCTTCAGGTACTCCGATAATTACAGATAGCTCTGGTGCAATTATGTTGTCTGGACAAAATAAACTATTAAGGTTGTGCTAACATTCTATAGAATCCTTCAGGTCAACTTCCAGACAGAGGATTCTTAGCCATCCTGAAGCAGGTTGGTTAGTCAACAAGTTAATGTTTCTAGGCAAGATGCTTACCCACACATGTCTGCATTTTAGCTTGAGGGAAGCTGGATAAACGGTGAGTTGTTTCTTTTACACATTTTTCAGAAGCCAGTTAAGGGTTATGAGTTAGTTCAATTTTAAGAATATGGTCAACTACATAGGGAAAAAGTGTTGGAATATGATTTCTGTTTCTGCACACCCACAGTCACAACTCAGAAGTCAGAACCACTAACATCTTCCAGCATAGCTCATGGAGTCCTGCTGAACAATAACTGGGTCCAGTGCAAACTTTGTTATCCTCTTTGTGATGGATCTAAAACTCATTCTAGGTAAAAAGAAAATGATTGACAACCAAAATGTTTCATAGGATCAGGACAATAGGTTAAAATTAATAGATTTCAATGAGGTAAATGATCCCTTACATAATTCCTCAAGATATATGGACTCAGATATTGTGACTGAATAATGGGAAAGGTTCCTAGTGCCAGTCATAACTGGCTTGGCATGGTATCCATGCTGGCCTGCGCATACCTTACTGAGCCAGTTATAGCACCAGGCACTACTTAGCCAAGCTAGTTGCAAGACGGCACAGATTAACATAAAAGATATATATATTAAAATATTTTAATTTAGAAAGTTTTTTTTTCTAATTTGTGATTAGGTTGAGCGCAACAAGTGTGTCTGTAGAGCACAGCAGAGCACAAGCCAGCCAGTGGTGGAACTCCAACTAGCATCAGTGCTTAAATCCTTGATGACATGAAAGCATATAGATATCAATTTTTGGGATTTAGGACTTACACTCTCAACCCATGCCATTTCCACCATATAATTTGATGTTGAGCATTTGTCCTGCAAATGAAGACCAAAAAAAAATGTAAGGAATGATGATAACAAAAATATTCCATCTTTTTCAGAAGTTTACACAATAAAATTGAGACCATGGAAATGAATTATGTCAAACTTCCAAGATATACAACTCTTTGTAGTTTGTACCATGTCAGCAATGACACAAACTAGCCATTTGAGGAAAACCACAAATTGTGCTTCAATATTATAGAATAATTACAAGTCCATAGCATTTGATCAATCTCCAGATCTTCAACAATCAATATTTCTAGGGAAAGGTAAATGTATAAGTCTTTAAACATATGGCAAGAAAGCTTTGATTAACACAACTTTTTAGTTATGAGCTATATAGAGAGTGATAGATTGAATGATCATATCAGCCCAACTGCATTGAAGTTATCAGGATGGAGGACAAACATAAAGCATCAGAATAAATGAATTTCTAACACACTATTTATGTTGGCAAACAAGCATATCTAATGAGATATCAAAAGAAATGACAAATAACTTACGGATAATACAAAATTTAATGCAAAAGTATATGTACAGATGTGCACGAGTACTACGAACATATCATTGAAACTAGAAGTTAAGGGTGGTGAAATAAATGTAAGTGACCATGGCCTTAAAGCATCAATGCATACATTTATATACTGTGAAAGCATGTGATAGCATGGTAAAGGAAGTTACTTGGAAGGTGCAAAGAAAAATTTACGGCACTCTACAGTGCAACTGAAAAATAACAAAACTTACACTGTGAATTAATATTTTAGGAAACATAAGTAAGTTAGGAACATATATCGCATCTACAATTATCAATTTAATCAAGCTCATAAGACTGGAGCATGATTGCATTAATCTTGAATAATATGTTTGATTCTTCAGAATTGTAATATTAATATTGACAGATCTTAAGTTTCTCCAAGATTTTATTAGAAAATCTTTTCCGAAATCAAAATTAGATTATAATTTGTATGGAGATATAAGTCAAATGTCATAAAAGGTTGTATTTTCTTTTTTATTGGTCAAAGTTAAGGTAAGAAGCATATCAAACTTATAAATCAAAATCTTAGCAAGTGTTTATATGCAACAACCAAACTCCCTGGGAAGAAGAGTGCTTGGCAATAATGCTGGTTTAGCAACACTTGAATAATATATTAGAAAAGATATGCAAGGACTTTAATAATTATGTCACCATCAAGATGATAATAGACTTCTCCAAGGGTTCACATAAAATTACAGTAAGCTACAAGCATGAATCTTAAAGTTATGTATTAATCAAAACTTTCTTCACCTATAGAGTAGAGCCACTCTAGGCCTATAAGGAAGATTGTATTTGAATCAAGGTTTGCCATACCAGAAACCCGTACTATTTCAGTATCAGACAAGCACAATTTAGTATGGGTTGTACCATACAAAATTGGTAGCATATCGGTCAAGTGGATTAACCTATGAACCGCCCTAAATTAGGTGAACCAGACAGTTCGGTTTGGTCCGGATCAGGATGTTGGTAAGGGCCGGTTCACCACCTATACCAAACCAAAAGATTGAACTAGCCCGGACACCTGAACCACATCCGGTTCAAGATGGTTCGACATGCAATGATTTGAATGCTTATGTTAACCCACCTAGCATCCACAAGGTAGAAACAATGTGTGAGCAGTTTTTGAGGTGAGAACAATAACACATTAGCCTAGGTGGCCCTCCCCAATAATCACATATATCTTCATACAACTAATCAAAAAATTAAAATTTGGTTTGAAAATATATCATAATTACAGAGAATAAAATAGTAATTGCTGGGTAAGAAAATCAGAAAATGTTGCTTTACATCATATTTCAAATCATTACTGCAATAAAACCAGCATGTTTTTTTGTCAAAAACATCAAATACTTGTGCAAACTCACAAATAAATGTTATAATTTACATTTGCACTGTATCAAGTCAATGATATATACCATGCCAATAAGCCTTCAGTACAATCTAGGGATAATCTAGCTCCATATTTATTAGTGTCAGCTTATATCACCATATATATATATAATAAGGATCATCAAAATCATATGCTTAAATTCAAACAATATATTGGATAGGCTTGGGTTCTTTATCATCTTGACCCATTCCAAACGTTCTTATTTCTATGTAAGATGGCTAGAATTCTATTATACCATTCTTTTTCTTTACAAAGACCTGAAGAAGTGATCTATAAATTAGGAATGTGGTGAAGAAAGAAAAAAAATCATGTTCCACACCAGATCAAAGATAAGAAATTAACACGATGAAATTTCTTGCATTATTAGAAGGTATATGACAATCCCATAATACCAACAACATGAACAAGAGCTCCAATGTGTAGTTACAATGCAGGCATGGTTCCATGTTCTCTATAACTTCTCTAAAAGTTTTGAGCTTACTCATATAGCCGATGCATCAAAATAATGATAAAATATTTATTCAGAAAAATTACTTGAAGCTGTGTTATGCACATACTAAGAGATAACCAATTAGAAATGAAGCTTATAGATTACAGTAATAGTTATTTAAAAAAAAAAAACTATGTTCATTTGATTAAAATGTCACCATACATTAGAACAAAATGTTTGCTTAAAAAGTTTAATAAAGTAGTTGATATTAAAAATAGTGATCATCTTGAAAATAATCATATAATTTTTATTCAGAGAAACCACTTGAAGCTGTGTTATGTGCATACTAAGAGATAACCAACTAGTAATGAAGCTTATAGATTACAGTAATACTTATTAAAAAAAAAAGGTTCATTTGATTAAAATGTCACCATACATTAGAACAAAAATATTTGCTTAAAAAGTTTTAATCAAGTAGTTGATATTAAAAATAGTGATCACCTAAATAACTTGTGTATATTTTCATGCTAATGCATGCCAAGTGTTGACATTGCTTGGTATGATATACATATAGTGCCTACATTTGATTGACATAAGCATCATTTACAATGCATTGATCCTACTTACAAGGCATCCTGAATACCCACCGATCAACCACATGCCTAAAAATATGATTAGGCTGCTCTCAAGGCATATCCTGAATACACAGTGATCAACCATATGCCCAACAATATAATTAGGCCTTCCTAGGGCTGGAAGTGGTTTCGGGCCAAGCCATGGGCTAGGCTTGAATTAATTCAAGTCAAGTTTGGACTTAAAGTTAAAGCGCAAAAAAATCTAATTGAGCTCAAACTGTTACTTGGCTCAGCCCAAACCCGGCCCAAAGCCTGAACCAGAAGAAGACCCAAAACATTGGCCTAAATCTGGCCCAAATGCAATCCCAAAACCTTAAAAATATGGTAGGCCTTTAAAATTTTATACTATATCATAGCAAATTTTCTAAAATAATTAGGTATAATTATTTTAGATGTTGCTTATTTTTGTGCAGACATTTAAGAATTGAAAATTGACTCTACCGGCTTAATTTTGTCTCAAATGGATAATTGTGGGTCAGCCCGATTAGGTTTCAAGCAAGCCTCAGTTTAGACCTAGGTCAGGATCATGCCTAATTTCTAAAAAAAATTTCAAGTCTAAGCTCAACGTGAAGCCTAAAACAATTTTAAGCTCTTAGGCTAAGGTATAGCCCAACTTGGCCAAACCCGGTCCACTTCCAGCCCTAGGCCTTCCATTTCCACATATGCTTTTGAATTCTGGTTGCTCAAGTGTCACAACCTGTCTTGCCTATCTCATAGTACTACAGGTTGTGAGTGTCAATTACAAGTAATACACCACCAACAAATGGACTTTCTAGAGAATCACAAAAGGTGGTGAAATTCCTATATAATTTGGTCATAGCGTTTACAGACATCATCAAGCTAGCCTCAAATGACAATATGAAATAGCAAACAACCCTCTACGATAATTGAGATGGAACTGAGGAGTATATAATGTCTTGTCTCTCATTTACTTTATATATTTGCTTAAATAATTTCATAATCTAGTAAAGTTATTATCTCTATTTGCATCCAACTTAACAAAAAAAATGGTTTATGACTTGGCATAGTTTTCCCTTTAAAATTCTAGCTCTTTGACTTTGTCTCACTTTGCTTAAATGATTATATCTGGATAAATTGCTCAAATTCCAACAAAGTTCTCTATGGTACAATCAGTTTAGATATATTCTGTGATGCTGGTGAGCTGATCAAACAAGTTAATAGCGAACAGATAATGATGACTACAACTTTGGTAATAGAACTCCATACAGCCAAAAAGTAAAACAGATCAAAATATTGCTGTATAAGTTATGGACTAGCTATGAACCAACTATTATATAGGAATCATGAAAGAGGCAAGTTTATGATACATTGGATTTCTCAGGACCCTTTGGTCAGAGCAGCTCCTTATTTTGATATTTTTAGGTTTAAACTACTATTCTTTACAGTGCATGGCCGATTCTTTGCTTTATTGGAGTATAACCATTGAAAATCATCATTATCAGCACATAATGACAGCCACAGTTTCACAGAACATGCAGCTATTAAATGTAAATAAGGAAAAAATAGCCTCCAATTTATAGTTCAATTGATGGTGTAATACACACTAATTCAATTTAGCAAAAAAAAAAATGTTTTCACTACTGGGGCAACCTGAAAATAAACATAATTTGTCTGGAATAAAGAAATGGAAGTAACAAATTTAAAGTCACTTTGTAAGATAAGCCAATGTTTTCACCTTTGCCAGCTCCAATGCCTTTGTCATAAGCATTAGATCACCATAAGAATGAGATGTCTGCACAATGTTAAGTGCACTCGCCATAGCATAGCTAGTCTGCAAATTTAGACGATGTCCATGGACAGATCTATTAGCTTTCTCTTTCAGATTTCAAGTTGATTACCATAATCTACACCATGTAGCTCCATATAGAGTGAAATAATTATACGCGGTACCACCTTATTAAATATTGATTCATGATAATGAAGTGATATCATAAGGTACTTTATTCTTCAAATAACAAATTAAGAACTTCGCCAACCACAAATCAGCTAACAAAATGTTGTCATTATTCTGTGTCACAGGAAAGTTCTCAATGTTTGAAATGAGATTCATTCCATCAATTGACAAACAGAAGATAGAACACATGTAGCAAATTTCTCTAAGTTCACTGCACATGCTTACCCGCTCTCCAAAAAGAACAGCATTTTCTTCTTTCCTCTCAAGTGGGGCAATGATGGGCAGGTATTCCACCTGTCAAATCAGAGAGTAGATTTTCAAATTACAAATGTTTCCAACAAAGCAACTCATTTAATGGCTTAGAGAATATGAAAGGACAAACCGTATCCATGATAATGTGTAGACTTACTTTAGAACAATATAGTTGACTACATTCACATATCAATACATATAAGTGTGCATGTACATGAGTATAATATTAAACTATTTTCAGGATGATTGCATTCAGCAGGGTGACTCTTTCATATATATTGAACAGAGAAGTGGCTAAATTGAAATTTAATATCACAGGAACTGAAGCACCTATGTGCGAAGTCCTGAGAAATTTGAACTACAAAAGAATGAAAGCTCCAACATAAAACACATCAGCAAACTGTCAGAGCAGCAGTGATAGAAGAATAATAGCCCAGCTTAACACAATTTGGCATCAAAACATCCAGTTAATAGAACCCTAACCACGGCAACAGAAAAGAATCAGTATGCATAAACAATTTGTAACATCAGAACACTAATTCTATCACAATGATGCATATTTAACATGAGTGACAACTTGCACCAATAATATTAACTATCTGTTTAATACTCTTTTCTATATGAATCTGGATTGGAATAATTTTCTTATGACCTTATACAGAAATATAGGCCACAGAGCTCCCCCTGACTCAGAAATCCAACATATAAAGTGTGTCGATTGGAACTGTTTTTACCAGGGGATGAAGTTCCCTCTGTTCTTAACTTCAAATTTCACTCATACAATAAATGTATGATTTGATTTCTAAGCAGACACAGTGTTGTATTTGAACATCAGTTTAAGAAAACACTCAGTATTATTAATTCCTTGTCTTTGCGAACATCTGTAAACAGCGATGATTGCACCTGGCTCAGAAACTTATTTAGCATTTTCACCTCAACTTCCCAGACTAACGTGCAAAGATTTATCTTCCAAAGATTTTGCTTGGTAAATAGTATTCTGTGTTGGTAAGGTCACAATGACAATCATAACCAACAAGCATCATTGCAACATGATTGTTTAATTACATCCACTATCACATTTCCTTTGGAGGCCACATCTTCTAGTAACACAATCATTTTCGCACTATCACAAATTTGAACTGTCTCTATCCTCTTTCATGACCCTTGAATATATACCCAAGTTCAACCCAAGAAAAGGGGGAAAAAATGCACACCATGCCAAGGACTACAGAACCAAACCAAACCAGTCATTTTGGGCCGACCCAACCAAACTGGCTGGAAACCAGTTCGAAATCACCTTTTAGTTCAATTCTAGGTCCGAATTGGTCCAAACTAGCCCAAACCAGGTTCTAGGACCAAGCCATGCCGAACTACTTGGTTAGATGGACTAGTTGGAATGTGGGCTCTTGTGAGCTCACTTAAATATAGAGAGGAAGGCTAAGAGCCTCTCGGCCTCTCTCTCTCTCTATTCATACCACATAAAAAAAAGGGAAAATTTGAGAAACTATGAAAAAATAAAAGAAAGAGAAAAAAGAGGCAAAGTTGGCGTACCAATCCAGTGCCGACTCGATACCGATACATGGTTTGGCTAACTTTGGATGGAATTAAAAGGAGATGTGGTCATAGGTCTCCATATCTACGAATTGTCCAAAATAAAGACCTATATGTCCAAAAGAGGTCTCATCAAGGCTACCCATGTGCTATAAGGCTACTAAAGCTCAAAAGAGAGCAATTGCTACATCAAAAGCTACATTGGAACAAGCTTGAGGGGCAATCATTTAAGATTCATGGTAAACTAAGATAGTGGGATGAACTACACTTTAAAAGACTACCTGAATAATAGGTACTCTTTTCTGAAAGAATAGAAGATGGCATTTAACTCATAAGTGTCCAACATGCTAAAATTTTGAAGTTCATATCTAGCCATGATATATCATATCGCTGGATACCATCCATACTGAGTACATCGTACCATACTGATATTGTATCAAGGCTTGATACTCGTGTGTACTAAATCTCGATACATTGAGCCAACCCACGTACCAATTGTATCGATATTGTACCAATTTGGTATCAATATAAGCGTCTGATACTAAAACAATGAATCTTATATCCAGCAATATCAAGAAAAAGCAATCCAACAAATCGATCCAAAAGGAAGCTTTACCAACATTAATATAATTAAAATTTTCATATAAAAGCAACTTTCATAACCATTCAATTAGCTTTTATGGGCATCTTGAGTCATCCATAATGGAGATCAAATAAGGAAGTCATGGTTAATATATTAAAACCATGACAATATTGATAAGCTTATAAAAAATTACACAATGTCATTCTACAACCCATAATTTAAAGGATAATTTTCTTTCATTTTGTTCCAAATTTTTATGTTTCTTCTTCTAGAAACTCATGTTAGATGAGCTAGAAATCTAATTGGACTTAGCAAGCTTTTTTACCATTTATTTAATATTTATCTTTCTATATTTAGGAAAAATTTGTCTACGAGGACTACAAAAAGCTTATTGGCTTTAGTAGATCTTTCCTATAAATAACCCTTGATGTACTATTTTCCATCATTGAAGCATTAATAAATTCTCTTAAGATTCTTCTCAAATTTTTGAATGGTAAAATGCTGCTAAAGACCTTATGGTGTGTGAGGACACTGCCTAAGAGAAGGATTTAATGCAAGATTGGATGAATCATGAACAAGTATCGAATTGATTCAATTCAGTACTGAACCGAATCGAACTAACAACATACCTAGGGTTTGGACCAATTTGCCATATTTTCATAGTTTTTCATTTTCTTTTATGTGGCCTATGAGATTGAAAGCCTTCTGTGAGCTCTCATCCTCTCTCTCATTTTTTTATTTCCATTCAAAATCACTTAAGTAAATGCCATCCTCTCTCCTCTTCCTCTTTCTTTTCCATTTATTTAAGATTTCTCATCGAAATAGAGAAATACCCCAATTTAAATTGAATAAAATATAAAAAAACCCAATTTTCTTAAAAATAAAAGTCAACTCTTTGAAGAATAAATTTAGAGAATTTTATAAAATCATGGTTTAGCAAATATCAAGTTAGGTTACTTTCCACTGCAAATAAACATATCAAAACATCAATTTAACTTAGAAATGATGAGAAAACAAGATATTAGAAAAAATTATCTTAAACTACAATTGGTAGACTTTGGTTATTACTTAATCAAACTTATAGGATTTTCAAACTTAGAATCACAGTAACTAACAGTGAACCTTATATTGATCTATGCTAACTTGCCACACTTCATTAAAATAATAAAATTAAACTGATCATAAAATTCTAAGTTAAAATGTATTTTTTAGGGTCTAGACTATAACTTCTCACAAAATCATCTCAGCTCGACCATATTTATGAAATGATAAATAATAGACAATAAATCAAAAAATAATAATAATGAAGACCAATAGCAAATTTTTTAACTTTACCTTTAGAGTAAGTGTACGAGAATAGGTGAGGATTATTTTCCTTTTTTTTGGTTTACCAGAAAAATCCCTAAACAAGGGCTCTCCACACATATGCTAGTTTGTTTTTCTCTAAGGAAAACAATTTTAGTCAATTTTCTAAAAAAATAAAGAAAAACCAAAGATTAGTCCCTCCAATATAGTAACACGTCATAGTTTAGACACTAAAAAATGTGTTTTAACCTTAAAATTTTATGGTAAATTTAATTTTATTATTTTAATGAGTTATGGATTAAATCGGCATAGGTCATTGTGACATTCACTATTAGTTGTTGTGATCCCATTTAAGTTTAAAAACCCTATAAGTTTGACCATATGTTAACCAAAGCCAACAAATTGTACTTTAAGATAATTTTCTCAGTATTTTGTTTTCTCATCATTTTAAGTTAAATTGATTTTCTATGATTTTTATTCAGAGTAGAAGTACCCTAACCTGATATTTGGTAAACCAAAATTTCCTAAAATTCACTGAATTTGTTCTTGAGAGAGATAGTTGATTTTTTATCCTTAGGAAATTTGATTTTTCATTCTTAAGGAATTTGATTTTTCTGATATTTTTATTGAAATCCTAAGTAAATGAAAAGAAGAAAGAGGTTATTTACTTACATGATTTGAATGAAAATAAAAGAAGAGAGAATGTGTGATGTAGGACTGATGTAGAACTAATAGAGAAGAAAATAGTTAGAAAAAGATGGAGAAAATTTAGGGTAGAGAGGAGGAAAGTTAAAGAGAGGAGGTGAAGAGAGAGGAAAGTTAAAGACAATCTAAAAATACTAATAATATTCTGAATTTACTAACTGAACTGCTTTTCAACTACAATAAGAAGCCTTTAATGACACAGCTGAGTAATAAGCTCCTAAGATAAGACTAGCTTAAATGTAAAACAAGTCCCAAACACAAAGTCAAAGGACAAGTACCTAAGAAAAGACTATCTTAAATGCAGAACAAGTTTTAGGTTTTAGAAAAAAAATCACACATAAATGTTAATACATAATTCCTAGCTTTCGAAATTTGCATCTAAAATAAGTTCGCTTAAATGCTTTGACTAGACCTCCATCATCTCCCCCGGTGGAAAAGAACTCGATTTCAAAGAGTGAGCTTCAAGATGGTGCTCAAAAGGGTAGGTGCCAAATAACGAAGCTCATTTGTAGTAATCCAAGAGGCATCAAAATGAGAACTTCGTTGCCATTTAACAAGGAACCACTGAAAACCACCATTAGGAGAAGCAACATACTCATCATCGAGGATTGCTTCTTAAAAAACACACATAAGTGCTAATACAGAGTTCCTAATTTTTGGAATTTACATCTGAAATAAGTTCTCTTAAATGCTCTGATACCAAATTGATGTAGGACTAATGTAGAATAGTAGAGAAGGAAAGAGAACGGGAAAATTCAGGGTAGAGAGGAGGAAAGTTAAAGAAGAGAGGAGAGAGAGAGATAGAGAGAAAGAGAGAAAGAGATAAATCTGAAATATTGGTAATATTCTGAATTTACTTGCTGAACTGCTTTCCAACTACAGTAAGAAGCCATTTAAAGTCACGATGCCAAGTAATAAGTTCTTAGGATAAGACTAGCTTAAATGTAAAACAAGTCCCAAATACATAAAGTCAAAAAACAGGTAATACACATAAATGCTAATACATAGTTCTTAGCTTTCGAATTTGCATGCAAGATAAGTTCTCTTAAATGCTTTGACAGGACCTCCATCAATGTGAGCTCATGTGACAGCTAGCATAACCTCCCACCTAAAAACCAACCAAACCAGCCCAAACCGGACTAAATCAAGCGGTTCGACAAGGTTCAAACTAGTTCGCACTAGTTTGGGGTCCATACTAAATCATTTTCCGATCGTTTCGGTTTGGTTTAGGCTGAGCCAACCGATTCAGCATAGTTCAACCTACCCTACCAAGATTTGCCATACCAAAAATCAGTATCATTCAATACCAAACTAGTACGATTTGACACAAAGCATATTATACTGAACTAATGGCGCACTGGTCAACTAGACTAGGAGGCTACAACCCATGAATCGCTCTGAATCGCAGCCCGTACCAAATGGTTCAGTTCAATTCAAGCTGGTTCGGTTCAGTATACCAATATGAGGTCAATATATGTTGATAGAGGCAATTGGCCTTCCATACCAAACTGAGAGGCCAAACTCTCCCGGTTCCGAGCCGGTTCGGCTTACCCCAAACCATTCGATTCAGGACGGTTCAGCTAACGTTGGTTCTAACCCTTATTCCATGAACCAAATGAGTGTTAAATCCTTGGAACAAAGTCACTTGAAAGTTGATTTTCATTAGAAACTCTGCAAAATGATTGGACAAAGCCAATCCATTAACCTGGGCACATGATACAAGTATGTCAATGTCATGTAACTTTAATTTCATGTAGTTTAAAATTTAAAATAATTGTAGACTTTTGGTGTGGAGCAATGGCACGGAGTAACAAGCATGATGTGATGAACAAATGGCATTTAAAGTTCAAACAAAAAAGCCAGACTAATTATAAAAATATAGACGTACCTCCATGAAATTGTGAAACTGAGTGAACATTCGGAACATGAGTTTGGCCAATGAAATATTTCCCCTAAATCAGATGATATCAAATATATTATGAGAGAATACATCAATAAGAAGCATGCATCACTTAAATATATTAAAACAAAAAACTTACCATGATTGGTCAAAATGTACATGAGGAAAGCGAACAACCACAGGTTGAACCGGGAAGCCATGAATGAATGCGCCAAGTTGAAATGAAATAAGAAACCTCCCATTTGTAGTGGTTCCCTCTGGAAACAATAAGACACGAGGAAAACCATTGCAAGAAGCCTTTCTCTGAATTCAGGTCCTAAAGGAATGTTTCTGTATCAAATAGCTAATATACAGCGAAACATTTTATAAAAAAGGGGTCCTATTTTATATACTCAATTAGAAAAGCAAAATTTGAAAACAAAATGCACTTCATATGGTGCTGATGCTACAACTATACCCTGGCTATAAATGATACTAATGAATCTTGAAGCTGCAAAAGGAAAAGAGGAAGAAACAAATGATCAAAACTTTTAACTGCATGGATTTGTGTAACACAAATAACTATTCAGGGAAAAAAGGCAACGTCACCTATCAGTTGTCATATAGCCATCCATCAACTTTATTATATGAGTATGCAGAACAAGTGAAAGTACAAGCACACCAGGCAGGACCATAACTCGACATGCCAATCTTTCAATTTATATTTCTCATCAGCTATAAGAGAATACATGAAATAATGTTTAACCAAAAAGGGTGTCACATCCCCATCTGCATTGGCATATATATATATATATATATCCAAAACAAGTCATAAGAGATGAAAGAAATCATAGCACTTCTGAAACATTTGCTAAACCATAAACTATAAGCCCTAACCCAGCTATGTGGGGTCAGCTTTTTGAAACATCTCTTGTCCTTGGTTAACATCTAAATAATATCTTCTAAATGGCAAGTTTCTTGAAATCCCTTCTCTAACTTCAAATATAAATTTAAAGCTGTCCATTTTTCGTCTAGCTAGGGTTGCTTCTGCCATTATGCAAAATGATTGAACTTGTTTTTTATTTTAAAATTCTTTATTCTCTGCATCCACCCCAAACATATCCTAATCTATTTATTGCTTGCTCTTCCCGTGTCATGCCACATCAACCCAAGCATCTTGATTTCTACAACTATCATCTAAGGCAAAAATGTATGCTATTGTAACCCAACATTCTAATTAATATAGCTATCCTGTATTTGTCATAGCGTCATCCACAATTGCTCAAAATGGAAATGGAAGCAGCTTATGATGAAGCAGGGAACTGTGGTCCTAAAGTGTCCTTGAAAGCATTTAGATAAAATACTATTACAATTAACAAACATATGCATACTTGAACAAAATATTGTCAAATGGAACTATACAACAACAATAACAATGCCTTAATCCCAAAGTAATTGTGGTTGGCTACGTGAATCTTTTTTCTTTGTTCTCTTAATTATAAGCCATATTTTCTATAAGATACAAAGATTTTAAATTTTCTTTATGACTTCCTCCTTGTAATTTTCAGTCTACCTCTACCTCTTTTTTCTTCTACAACTATCAAATCACTCCTTTGCACAGGTGCATTTATAGGTCTACATTG
Source organism: Calamus simplicifolius (assembly GCA_900491605.1). Lineage (NCBI taxonomy): Eukaryota > Viridiplantae > Streptophyta > Magnoliopsida > Arecales > Arecaceae > Calamus > Calamus simplicifolius. The sequence continues at coordinate 547,491 of UESW01003959.1, forward strand.
CATATGTCCAAACTATATAAATTATCCTTTCTTCAATTTGTCCTCAATTAATACTACCTTCAGCTTTTTGTGAATGACTTAATTCCTTATTCTATCTTTTCTTGTGTTACCATACATTCATCTCAATATTCTCATTTCAACCATATTTATCTTATGTATATCTAATTTTCTCATTATCCAACATTCTGTACCATGAAGCATAGCTAGTCTTATAGCTATCCTATAAATTTTTTTCTTCAACTTAGTTGGCAATGTACCATCACATAATATTCCGGTTATACTTCTCTATTTTATCGAATCTACTTTAATCTTATGAATAACATTACCTTCAATTTATCCTTCTTTATGAATAATTGATCATAAATATCAAAATTAATCACTTTTAGGAACTTCATGTTCCTTAATTTTTACTCTACATTCATCTCTATTCTAATTATACTAAAATTACTTTTCATGCATTCTATCTTTATTCTGATCAACCTAAAACCTTTAAATTAAATGCATTTTTTCATAATTCTAACTTACAATTAATCTTAACCTTAGTTTTATCTATTACTACTACATGATTTACAAATTACATATATCATAAAATATCATCCTAAATATGTCTAGTAAACTCATCAGTAATTAGAACAAAAACGTAAGGACTAAGAACAAATCTCTAATATAAGCTTACAATAATAGGGAATACTAATATTACCATATATAGTTTTTATCATAATAACTACTCCATCATACATATTATTAAGTTAATATATCTAAAAGTCCTCCTTTCTTTTCTAACACCCACCATAAGATTTTTCTAGAAACTCTAGCATATGTTTTCTCTAAATCAATAAAAATCATATGAAGATCTTGTCTCTTTTTCTATACTACCAATTAATCTTTTAAGAAGAAAAATGGCTTCTACGGTCAACCTTCCTAGCATAAGATATGAACCTCTTTCAAAGTCATCCCAACCTTTTATACAACCAATTGATTCTATTTTGTAGTACATCCCAACCTATGCTCAATTAAACCTCTTTTAAAGTCATTAGATATGAACTTGTTATCACGATAGTTAAGAGTAGTTTAAATCTCTTTTATTTTTATAAATTGATGCCATAGTGCTCTTCCTCAATTCATTAGGCAATTTCTTAGTCTCTAAAATCTTATTAATTTGTTGCTCAAATTACTCTAGTGTCACCTAAACAGTTCTAAACCTCGATGAAAATCTTGTCATATCCCACAGCTTCCCTATTTTCATATTTTTCATAGCCTTTTTTACCTCCAATATCCTAATTCTATGAGTATACATCATAACTCTATCCTCAATAGAACTAGTAAGGCATCCTAATATTTTTATACAAGTTTTATTTAATAATTTATTAAAATAATTTTCTATCTTTTATAAATCTTTGTCCTCCTTAAACAAAACTTTTGATCTTTTTTATCATGATCTTTGATGCATTTAATCTGAATCATATCCCTAGTTTTTTCTTTCTCTTAGTCTTGCAATTCTATATATCTCTCTTCATTTTTAGTTCCTAGCCTACAATATGTTTACATCAAATAAATCTATCATATTCATAAAATTAATGGAAGTTAGAAGAAATCCCGACAAAATTATGGTAGCAATATCTTAAGGAATGAGAATTCCACAGCTTAAATGGATTTAAAAGCAGCAGCACAAGCAAGAATAGTTTCCAAACTAGCTGATGAACAAAGGGTAGCAGGTTTTTGGATTCTTCCTCATGTCACCAAGGCATCAATAGCATTTACGAAACCAAGAAACCATTCAGGGTTTGGCATCATAACCAGACTAGATGTAACAACCATATCCAGGCATTGAAGTATGAAAATAAAGCTAACTAAAGAATTGGCTCCTTTAAAATAATTTTCATAAAATACAAGTTTTCCAACCTATCATTTTTCTAACTGAACTAAGGTCAGTAAAACAGAAGAAAAGAACATAATTCTCAATGTATTAAACAAATGATGCAGGAAATTTTTTTGGATTGCAAGTTAAGAAATAGGAACAGAGTGTTAGGCAATACTAAAACAATATGTGAATAAAATAAGTGTAACAAAAATGCGCATGTTAAGATGTATATGCGGTAAAACTTTAAAAGCTAGAATTAGAAATAGACATATAAGAGAAATGATAGGAGTAACCCCAATTGAAGATAAAATAAGAGAAAATTAATTACGGTGGTTTGGACATATACAATGAAGACCTTTAGATGCTTCAGTTAGAAAGAGTGATCTTTTAACAATCCATGATAAGGATAAGGTAGAGGTAGACCTAAACTAATATGAATAGAAATAATTAAAAAAATATAACTATTTATAATTTGAACGTCGATTTAGTCCTGAATAGAGCAGAGTGAAGGAAGCAGATTTATGTAGCCGACCCCATGTAGTTGGGAAAAGACTTAGATGAGTTAAGTTGAGTTGAGTTTAAGTTAAGAAATAGGATCCAATGAATCTACACCGGAATAAGTAGACAATAAGTTCCAAATTGCAATTCTATAAGTTAAAACATCTAAAACTGACAACTAATTAATAATATCATCATGGTTGGCTAGACAAACAAAAATAAAGCATGTAAAAAAAAAAAAAAAAAAAGAAAGAAAGTTTATTCAGCACGTAGAGAATTCCAAAGGAGGTTTAGCAATATGAGTAGTCCTCGATGTTCTATGTGGATCAAGGTTAGCCAAGTCATGTAAACAGGCCAATTTAGGCTAGTTAAATCAGAACCAGCAGAGTTTGCATATCCAGGTTGGTTTAGGGATTGAATCCATCCAAACCAACCTAAAACAAGCAGAACCAGGTTTGGCTCAGTTAGAGTGGTTCAAGTTGTTCTACCCCACTCAAATGGCTTGATGCAGAGAAAGCCTCCTCCATGCTTTTTGTACCTCACTCACTCTTTTTTGTTTTCATAAAAAACAGAAGAAAGACAAAATTTGATGAGGATTTCAACTATATTTCAGGCAAATCCAATGAAAATCCTTCTCCTTGCTCTCTTTTTCTCTTTCATGCCAAATATAGATGAAAAATAGGGAAAATGAGAGTTCACGCCAAAATGTTGTATTTTGTTCTAATTTATAATACATTGTAAGTTTAAAGATGATTAATGCATTAGAGAAAAATCATAATTTTTAATTATTGAATAAATTTTAAAATATATTTGTATTAAAAATAGTAATACTAAAATAATGTTTAAAAAAATTCTATAAATTTGTAGTTTTGGGTTCCATACTGCTTATTATCTTAATTTAATAGCCATTTATTTAAATTTGGACACAATTATGACTACCTAAATCCAAGCCTGAACTCAATAAATTTAGAAGTGGTGATTAATGCATATCCATGGTCTGAAAAAATATATAAGAATGCAGGAAGGATTCTACACAAATCTAAATCAAACTTATATTTCTAGATGTTAGATAATTAACTATTAGTTTATTATTTAAAATCAATTTTAAATTTATAAAAAATTGAGAAAAACAATATTATGTATAGATAATGTAGATACATTTTCTGAAGCAATTCAGCCATTTTTTGCATTAAAATATAAATTATTTAATTTTAAAAATTACATAAAAATTTTAAAAGATATCAAAGTTATGTAAAATTAATATTATTTATAGATAATGTAGAAGTATTTTTTGAAGTAATTAGTAATTTTTTGCATTACAATATAAATCATCTTATTTTAAACATTAATTAAAATTAAAAATTATGAAAAAATAGTATCATGTATAGATAATGTAGAAGAATTTTCACAAAATCATTCAGTCATTTTTTTTGTCTTGCAAACGTGAATTATCTACTTTTAAATAATTAATATAATAATTATTATTTAATTAAAATGTATTTAATGTGTGTTTGTAGGCCTTGTAGAGATGGATTTAGGAAGAAAAAAGAAAGATGGGAAGGATGACAAGTTTGGGACCACGATATAATACTTCCGAACCACCACTACTGGAGGTAAAGGTGATGTGAAGCAAAGTGGATGGGAGGAGCGTTGAGGTTGAAGCAACATCTGGCATGGGGTTACCTCAGTGTCACTTCTTGTAAGAAATCTCCACAGCAAGTCCGACAATGTTCAAAAAGCACTTGAACAAATTCAAAGAGAGCTAGTAAAAAAGTTTTAAGACATGAGCAAAAATCAAACATCGAGTAGCTAAGCCACCTTCATGCCATCCAAGAGGTTCGGACAACTATAAGGCATCAAATCAAAATGACATAAGCTCATATTTAGGCCATTATACAAACAACCTAAATGACCAGCAACAGAAGGACGAGGTTGCTAGGGTCAGACCTAATACTGATAGATATTGGCAAGACTTATAAGGCGAAGCAAGTAGTAAAGACATTGAAATACTAAGTTCATATATAACCACACATGAAATTTGCTTTGAAGAGGAAGCACATCAACATTGAAATACTAAGTTCAGCAACCACCTACTTTGCCATACACTACATTGCATCGACAGTCTTATGAGAAGAAGGTAAGCATACATAAGATGTTCGAGAGTACCAAGTGATAGAAGAGTAGATATACCCATAATGATACAGAAGCAGTCACATGAAGACCTTAGTGACAAGCCAATGGTTTTGGAAGCAGCTTAGAGATAGTAATGGTAATTGCACCATTATATCAAGTGGTTAGGAGTGTCGACAGCAAGAGATATCCTCAAACAGGCTTCTTTTACCATATGATGATGACTACTAAGACCGAAATCAAAAAGACAAATCTAAAGCATGCCAATGAATACATTGACATCATTAAGCAGAGGCAGGGTTTCAGATGGGCAGAAATTTACATCTAGCAGATAAGCCAAGCGTAATGCTCAACAGTTGTTCGTTCTTATAAATTGAAATCCAAGTTTGTTAATTAGATCATTTACAAAATATGAACCTGAAGTTCCAATACAATCTTTCAAAAATAAATATAGACAAGAAACTGTTAACCACCCCATGCAAGGTCATTTATGTGACAGATCCTAATCTGGTCATTGTTGCCTGACATCTGGAGGAGGCGAGCTCATTTTAATGGGATCATAGATCGTTGCTTTATCAATGCAAACAAAACACTGGCATAACATGTAAGTGTTTCACAGACCCAAGCTTTTAGAGAGGACTCGCATGGCTTCAGCAAGAGGGTAGCTATAGTGAGCAAAGATAAGAGGAAATCAAGCATTTTTTACACACTAATCTTAAAGATCTAATATTTTTTAATTAAAATAATGTCCAATATGCAATTTACTTTATTGTACTTGAAGCCAAGTGGTGGCTCCACTTTAGGCTCTCATTGAAAAATCTTAAACAGTTAGCGATCTGAATCCTCTAGTAGAGGGTCTCCTCTTGTGCTTCTGAAATTACAAATTATGGTTTAAGACAACTTGGTGTTTGTTAGCACAATGAAGTTTTCCCAAAATCCTTCAAAACATGGGATTACAAAACTTTACCTAGAGTAGAACTGAACACTTCCTGAAAAATCTAGACATTCAAAATCTAAATGTGTTGAATTAGGAAATAGGGTAAGATCATGATTTTATATTTAGAATGTCCCAAAAACAACCTTACTAAAGTATGGTGTGACCGCCATTATCCTTATCAATATAATTCCACTTCATGTTCAGTTTCTTCATTGTACCAACATAGAATTATAGATAATGCACAATCTCAATACTAAGCATTAATTAAGAAGAACATATTCCAAAACAATAAATGAAAAATAGCCTATACAGTTTTATCAACATAGAATTATAGATAATGCACAATCTCAAGACTAAGCATTGATTAAGAAGAACATATTCCAAAACAATAAATGAAAAATAGCCTATACAGTAAACTGATCGAGTTGATCAGAAGACAAATAAAAACTAAAATAAATGACAAGTTCATGAATGTAATTTTCTTGATTTATAGTAAAATTGAAGAAAACAACAATGTCAAAGAAAAGTGGAAACTAAATCAAAATATAAAGATCATAACTTGAAACCCCTTTTACCTTTATTTCATTAACAGCATGTTTTCTTGATGCTGCTGAAAACCGATCAACATAAATAACCTATACAGCGTTTAACATAAAATAACTTGATTAAATGGAAAATCTTTCATGGTCTGATTTGCAAGAATGCTGATACATAGAAAGTAAAGATTATAAATGTAATGCTAGATAACAAAGGTATTTGATCATTAACATATTTAGCCAAGAAAAGCATAGACATACCTGCATGGCTCTAATAATAGTTCCAACAAAGGGCAAGGCATCATGTGACTCAGAAGCAACAATTGTTGGAAATAGTTTATAGAAAAAGAATATGGGTTCTACGTATGAGATATGGTTGGAAACAACTATCGGTGCAATCTCACGCGATGCAGGCCTTCCTGTTTGCTTAATCCAATGATAGCTGATGCAGCAAAGATAAAACAGAAGGAGAAATAAAAGAAAGGATTAATTATTTGGAAATGAAAATGAAATCAATACCATAATTAAATTATTTTCCTGTGAATAGTTAACATTAATACTTAACCCACTGTATCACACAAAAATACTTCCATACTCATAGGATTCATTGGTCAACTTTTTTTTAATCAAAAGACTCTGGAATCAAGTTAAACATACATCCAAACTCTATAAAATATGAAAATTCTTTGGGGCACCCATTATGTAGACACTAAAAGTTCCTCAGGCCCACTAAAGCTACTTTGCCAACTTAATAATCAACCACCCCCATGCGCCGCACCAAATCTTATGAAGTTACACCAACCCCTTGCACCATGTGGCAGAACTTTCAAGTGAATGAGATGAGAACCCCCTAGCATTAATCCAAAATATATTCTCATTTGGAAAGAAATCCACCTCCCTCTTTATTTCATAAATGAGCAGTGCCTCAACACCAGTTGTTCTCTTCAATGATTTCATTCCAAACAATCTAGTCTGCTATTTGTAATCCCTATGAAAGAAGGAAGCTAAAAAGATATGGTGGACATAATATGATCTCCTAATTTGTTAAAATAGCTGTCTCCAAAGAACTTTACAAAGACCTGTAAGCACAGTATGGTCATAATGATTTTTTTTTTTGTGGGGAACTAGGATGGGGGTTTCCCAGCCGAAATAAAGGTGATGGCAGGACCTGAACCTAAGTCAGAGCACAATGATATTGAATTTTTATTTGTTTTTGTTTTGTATGTTCATCTTATTTTTAGATCTTGTTTCCTTTGGTTCGCTTCATATTGTGTTGGCGATTTTATTGTATGTTATATTTTTTATTTTAGTTTTTTGTATGTTTTGTTCCATCTTTTATTTTTGGGCTCATTTTCTGTTTCATGAATATGTGTTATGCATGTGTTATATTGAAAGAAAAAAAAAAAAAACATTGTAAACCCCATTCCCTATAAAAATCATGAGCCCTGTGCATATTAAGTAAGTCCACCAAGTGAGGGAAGATGCACAAAGCAAAAAGGTTAAGGGCAAAAAAAGGTGCAAAGTTTTCATAGTCCTACATACATGCTGGACTTTAGGTCTTTCTTATTGGAGTTTGATAAGAGGAAGGACTTCTATATTGCAGATCACATCCACATTAAACTGTATTTACTCTCCTTGCATTGGTGAAAGTCCTACAATTGATGGAAAATATAGAAAAGAAAAAGAAATAATGTAAGTGCTCCAGAGTCCAACACATGAGCAGGTTTCAGACCTTTCTCATCAGGTTTGGCAAGCATAACAGCTGCCGCACTTTCTTTTTCCTCAATTCATGGACATAGGCTGCATATTTCATAGTCCAACACATAAGCATGTTCTGAGCCTCATTAGGTTTGGCAAGCATAACAGCTGCCGCACATCATTTTTCCTCTATTCAGGCTGCGCTTCAAGATGGAGTTGCTTGGAAGATAATGACAGGAAAAAAATATTAATATCATCAAGGAGCCCAACTGCAATGAGTATCTGGACTGCAAACTCCATTCACAAAAACTTCTGTCATTATAAAATTACAGATAATAAGAGCTTCTGTTTTCAGGCCACATGAAACCCAATCAAAAGCATTGTGGGGACCACAAACAAGATATATGAGAGAAAAATCAACTCATGCATCTCGCCATATTCTGCTTCTTTTCTTTTCTGCCTTTTACTATCCTGATTTTAATTCCACTAAGAAATCCAGATTTTTTCCAAATCCTTATATCTTAATAAATTTAGGATTTTAAAATTTTAAAAATATAATGGTTTCCGGAAGGAAAGAAAAATGAGAAACAATCATCACCATCCATACATTCAAGATTTTCAATTTATGCGCTCTCACTTGCAAGGCACACATGCCAAAGACTCGTATATATGGATACATGCACTTTTTACATATGTATATATACATACATACATATATACATATATACATAGATATATATATATAATCGCACGTGCATGTGTTTTTCTAAGGTTTTAAATTATAGAAAATGATGAGTATTCATAACCTCATACTCACATTTCTCTTGGCATGCGTGAGCAAAGAAAATACCTGAAAGTTTATTATCAGTTTTGAAGGGGCTGAAAGTTCATTATAAAGAGTAAATAATTGCATTTAATTAAGTTAAAAAGAATAGGCCTACATCTCAACTAATTTTGTACATAAGATTTTTTGAAGGATAAGAAATTCAATCTAGTCAAGCAACTTGGAATAAGCTTGTTAGAATTTAAGATTTTTTACGTATTTACCCTTATAAATAATTGAAATTGCATGTATACCCTCACAAATTTGTTATTTATGTGTATATCCTTGTATATGAGTTCTTTTACATATATGTCCTTATAAATATCTAAAAAAATATGTTCATAACCTCTTAAATTTACTAGTTGCTTGTATATCCCTCTATTAGAGTATATACCTTCACAAATTTAGTATTTGTATGGATACACTTATAAATTATTTCTTTTGCACATCTATCTTTAATGATCTAAAATTATACATATAAATAGCAAAAATTTTGTGAGAACTTTCACACAATTTTAGTTATTTATAAAGATATACAAGTAAAAGATATAATTTATAAGGGTGTGTTTGTGTGTGTGTGTGTGTGTGTGTGTATACAATAAATTTTTGAAGACATATAAGCAATAGCAAATATTTATTAGGGTATACATGTAAAAAATAATAATAATTTATAAAGGTATATATGTAATAGTAAATTTGCAATAATATACTTATAATTTCAAATATTTATATGAATATCACGCAAAAAATCCAAAAATTTAAAATGGTGTGCAAGTATTATTTAAGATTGGTGTGACAAAGCTGTAAAGATTTGGATTCGGTGAGGCTGACCAAGATTTGGACTTGACAGTTTCAGTGGTTTTGGTGGTATACGTGACTTCATCAGCTTCGGTAAAAGTTTCAGGGTTTTGGCCATAAAGGATGGGAAAAAATAATAGAGAGTAAAGGAAGTGAAGAAAATATATGACACAATATGAAAGTATCTTGACCATTGGAGTCATTTGATTTATGGTGTCAAAGTCCCCATCACCCCTCTTTTTGTTTAGTTCTAAATAACTTTCATGGAGACTTCAGTCCTAGAAGTTAACTGAATCTAACTCCTTTTCCAAGCTAATTGGGCTTCTCAATCAAATCATGGATAAATTATCAAAGATACAGCACTTTAAAAAATAAAATCAGATGGCAGTATAGCATAACCAGAGCCAAAAATCCATCATTCATGTCTCTGAGGTACTCCTCTCTACCACCCTCATCTGTTTCCATTATCTTTTCTGACTCATTATTTCATAGTTTCCCCCTGTATCTATCGTTCCCAAAAAGTTGCACCCTATATCGTAGCAATTAGACATTTAAAGTAAACCATATCTCGAACATATGATATACGTTTAAGTATAATCAGAACACCAACAACTTACCAGCATTGCTTCTTTCTGAAATGAGAAGATAAAAGAAAAAAGAGAGAGGGAGACAGACTAAGAGGAAACCGGTTTCCATTACCCGAAGGCGAAAAGGATGCAACGAGCGCAGATCCTGGTGACCCACATGAACCGGCTCCGCCACCGGGGCATCGGGTCCTGCCTGCTCTTCCACCCCGCCAGCGCCAGTTTGGTCGCGGTGAACCCCACCGCGAGGGCGAGCCCGAAGAGGACCAGCCGCGCGAGGGCGATGGGCACGCACAACATCAACTTAAACCACTCGTAGGGTCCGGCGATAGACGGCGTGTGGTTGCGAAAGGGATCCGCGGGGTTCGGCCGCGGCAGGGCCAGGGGGGCACGCCCAGGAACTCGAACGGGTTCTCCGGCGCATCCCCGCCCCCTCCGGGGGGGCGGCGCTCGACTTCGACGTCGAGGGTGACCTCGGAATCGCGTCCTTTGGGCAGGAGACGGGTGCCGAGATCGCCGTTGCCGCCTGCCATTGGGGCTCTCGGGTCGAAGGGAAAGGCGTAGACGACTGCGATCACGAGGAGCCGGAGGCGCGAGACTCGCGGCCCGAAAGAAGAGGAAAGTTGTCTAAAAAGCGAGGAAAAAAGTTCTTGGTGGAGAACAGAATAACAGTGGTTTTTTGGTTCGCTTCCTTTCGTCTTCTATCTTTGTGGATGTTGTGGTGGTACAGAGCATGTGGGCGCCCCAGAAGGAAACTCCAGCGACCTCTCATTATCTAATGGCTGCCCTTTTTCTTACACAATTTGGCTAACGGTGTTGGATCCCAGGAGCGGTCCGGTTTTGGACGGAAGGCATTGGCTCGATCTCTACCGGTATGTTTTTTTTAGCCCTAACTTTTGGACAAAATTACTTTATCCTCCCTCAAGTGCTGGACGGTGGCCACCACCATCAGATACCGAGCGACGATGGTAATGAATGGATGATATTATTGCAAAGCACATGATAAGAGAATCGATGATGATGCGCTGCTAGACTTATTTTCACGTGCCATGACTGCCTAAATTATTATGATTAAAATATATTTAAAAAAAAAGGCCTACCGGCAAGCCTTTTTCGAACAGGCCACACAACTCATGCAACATGCGGAGCTGATCTTTCCTTTTCTTTTTCAACTATTTTTAAAATATAATATAGTAAATAATAAATATCAATTAATGAAATTTTTAATAGTCAAATTTTTATTACATATCAAGTAATAAATTTTAATAATTACTAAACAAAATCCCGATATTAACATTGGATGATATGCTAAACAGAAAATTTTATATGACAGAAATCCCAATATACTAACATTAGATGATATACTAAACAGAAATCCCAATACTAAACAGAATTTTTATATGACAACCAGATGATATACTCAAGTTGAGCCTTCATTTTAGATATATGATAAAAGATTAATACAATCCAAATAAAGTGTAGGAAAAAACTATATCATGGCCATAGGTTGATTGATGAGGTTATATATATATATATATATATATTCACAAACTATATAAATGCATATTTGAAAAAGTAACTAGTTTATAAATCAAAAAATATGTGCACATATTTCTCTCCCTAATCTCTTCTGCATAATTTTTCTAATCTTTTTTCTAATGAAATTATAACCACTCTCTATGTCTGATGCAAACTGTGCAAAAAAGAATATACAGAGGAAATACAACTATGGGCATCTTTAGACAGTAGTCAACAACTGCATTATAATTGCCACTTATTTTTAAAGGTCCAAAAAGATCAATAAAAGAATAAAGAAAAAGACTATCCATCAAATTAAATGGTAAGGCTATAGATATGACAGAAGAAGGGTGCTCACATTAAAGCTACCATAATTTACACCAAACTCTTACTCTATGTTAGGATTTTGAAATACCACGAACACCTATTGGATTGATGGTCACTAAGTATCTCCTAAACTTTTTTTCTCTTTTCTTTTCAATTAGATAAGAAGGACCTCTAACCCAATTTAGTGTTTGTGCTTATCTCACTCCACATAGAATAGAGCAACCACCAAGGTAGATCAAGCTAGAGTAAGATAAAAGATTTGCAAATATAAAATCTATTAAAATATCAAATTTATCCACACTTATTATTTAAAGGCTAGATGATAGAAAGAGTTCTTGACCAACAAATCAATAGAATTTGCACTTATTCATCTTCAAAGACTCGAGTTAAATGAAAATTCAAAAAAAAAATAAGAAAACAAAGGAAAATTAAGTTTGCAACTCAGATGAGTATAAGATAAAAGCTTAGAACTATTCAAAGAGAAAGCATAAATTATATGACATCATATAATCTTAAAATAAAATATACTGAGAATTGAAGGAAAGCGAAGAGCTTTGTAAGTTTCACAATGTAGCTTTGATCTTATCTCTAGATGCTCTCTTTCTTAGAAAGGATCTCTTGGATCCCTCTTGCTTTCTTTTGTTAACTCTCTTAGATCTACCATGACAAAAATCATTAAACCATAAATTCAACAATTAAGAAGAGTAACAATCATTGAAGTAGTCCACTAAAAAAAGGGGTCCAAGTTTTGGAAGAAGGTTCAAGGATTTCTAAGGAAAGAGTGGGAGCTAAATGACCTAAAGAGAGAGAGAGAGAGAGAGAGAGAGAGAGAGAGCACCAAGCCAATCTACTCTGTGTGTCAAGGTTATTAAATGAGAGATGAAATGGTTTAATGGTCTAAATTAGACCTTCTAGAGGCTTCTTAAATTTTGATGGCTCTAGTGAAAACATTCATCCAAGTACATGATGAATTAAAAGTAGTTATCAAAAAAAAAATGATCATATAAACTTATATAAGCATATTTTTCAATCATTATCGTACCCATATAGAATTATTGAACCAACAACATGAATAATCTAACACTACTTGATTGCGCCCGAATGATTGTCTTAAACCTAATCACTATGTCTAATTAGCTAATAGGTTAAGTCCAAATCCAAAATCAAGGCTCAAAATAAGACCAAATTGAGTTAAAGTAAATATGCTCAAAATCTAACTCATCTATTTGCAATCTTACTTTTATCCTAGCACTACGTGTGCGACAAATATAAAATTGAACATGGGGACATAAGAAGATTAAGAAATAGAAGGATAACCAACTGGATTCAAGTAATTAACTCTGATTTATTGGACATTCATTAACAACTTACACATTATTTACTCCATAATGTGACTTACTTTTCAAGATTTGAATAGTACCAACCCACGATGGGTCGAAGGTTTGAAGCATGCCATGCCTCATACGACATGACCTAGTAATGGGAGCTTCTATTGGCGCCCACAAAAATCCTCTCATCACCCGCATTTAAAAAAAAAAAATTACTAACTACACCCACAACTTAACTCACTACACCCACCTTTTTTTTTAATCCCTAAATTACCCCCACCCCATTTTAACCCCTCACAATTTCTCAGCACACCCCACCCACCCCTCCCGTTTTCGTCCGCGCCGCCCCCCCCGCCCTCCTCCCCTCCCGGCGGAGCTCCTCCTCCCCTCCCGGCGGAGCACCTCCTCCCCTCCCGACGGATCTCCGGCCAGGTGAGTTTAATTTTTTTTTTTTTTTTTTACTTAGCTCCCATGCCGGCGGTCCGGAGCTCCCTCTCTGGCGGTTTCTTGAGTAAAGGCCTGTGTTCGGTCCTGTGTCGCCGAACATATATTCTCTGTTCGGCCACACGCGCCGAACAGAGGCCATATGTTCGGTGACACAGGGCCGAACAGTTTGCCTCTGTTCAGCTCTGTCAGACCGAACAGATGTTGAACTCGGCGCGGGGCTTTGTGGTTGTGTGGAATGGGGTGGAGGATATGGGGCCCGGGCCGTCGGGTGCGCAGACAAGATGGTACTCAAATTATTTTTTCAATATTCATAAAATTGAGTGATTTATTGAGTTATTTCAAAATCTTTAATAAAATCGGCACGCCATCGGCACGGGGCACTAATTGATGGCTCGGCACGCGTATTATTGGCCCATCCGGAATAGTATAGTATTTGGATCTTCTTCGCGTATTGTTGGTCCGGCACATACCGGCACGGGATGGCACGAATGGAACGGGATGGCACGGGATGGAATGTTTGACATTAATCGAAGTGTATACAAACAATTTGCACACATAAGAAGATAAAAAAATGATATTAAAACTTTCATTTCATTTCAATTGCATTGAATGTTACATAAACAAAATGTTGACTTTGTAACAACCAATGCACTCTACAACTCAACAGTCTCGCTAAGTATAACATCGGACGATATATTTTCTCTGAACTGTTGAATCCTAGATTCATAAGAATTGGCCCATCCGGAAGCACAAGGTAAATGGTATTTTTGCCAGTTGGTTGCTATTGGCGGTACTGGATGACCCGGCAACAAGAAAACCTACAAAGAGTAATCAAGTTTAAAAAATCGTCAAGAATAACAGCAATGTCTTAAATTGACAAAGAGTAATATATTTAATACCTCAACAAAATGGTTGCTATTAACGAAGGCCACTGCAATGTTTTTACGGGATACAAGAGGAAGAGGCACCGATCTGAGCGGTAAGAATGTCAGACATTGTTGCAAGGAGAGGTGGTACAGGATAACATTGTAGCATGATGCTATAAGATGCCCCATATCTGGCATGGTCATCCACCGGTCATAGGGCGGACAATCCTCAAAATATGATAATGCATGAGCGATCTCGTCAACCCTCCCCTCGACAGCATACAATGCGCGATAGTGCTCTATATGACAGTGCAACTCATGTAATAAATCCCTCCTGACACGTGGCCAATCTTCCTCTCCGAAGCCAAGTAAGTCAGCAATTGCTCGGAATCCACAGTTGCCATCAGCTTTGACATCCTTGATGTGCTGGATGAATGCCCTCAACCCGTCTGGAAGTTGATTAATATAGATCATTGGCTTATGTGACCGGATTCGTTGATGAATAACCTACAAATTGTATTGAATGATATGAATTATATAAAATATAACGATAAGCTATATTAAAGAAAAGCTTCGTACCTTCTTCTTTGGCTGCCCCTTCTGCATCTGCATCCTTGGGATCCCTAAAATATTTTGCTGCGAACCAGGTGAATAACTATCCTATCCAGATAGAACCAACTCAAATGCGGAAGGGTCACGGCGAGTAGAAGTATCAACCTTCAATGAAGCACGCCCACGTATACCGATCTTCCTTTTCGCAGGTTCTTCAAGAGATGTACTATCAGGACTTGCAATCTCTCTTAATTTCTTTAACATTTGCAATTGAGATGCCCCATCTAACTGCTCGAATTTCTCGGCAATTATATTCAACTCTGGTTTACAGGTCAACTTCAAACTTTGCACATTTTTAGCAGGCTGCATATCAAGTTTCATCCAATGAGGATCTATGCAGTCGAGGGGAATAGGCCGACCTTTCATCCTATACCGCAAAATCTCATGAGCACATGGTAAGCCATGTGTGCGTCGAATAGCACACCCACAAGCTGATTCATGAATCTCAGCTGAATTGGCCCGATTCGATTGGGCAAGGATATGATTTAATGCACATATAGATATGAATCCTCGCAGTTCTTTGAATTCAGCAGGCTTAAAGTTGTGTTGCACGACCGTCAAACTCTTCTCGAATGAGGCTTTAATGTCGCTGTGCTGCAACTCAATCAAACTATTTATTTTTGTCCAAGAAGACTCGAAAGTACCTTGGCTTGAACCAAGCTGTCTTTTAAGCCTTGCATGTGCATTTTCTTGTAATACCTATTTGTTGTCACATTCCCGTAGTGCCTATAATTGTTCGTCCACGCTGCGATAAATCTTTCCCTGTATTTGCTCAACCAGGTATCTGATACATATCGCAAGGCATCTGGATACGAACTAAAATCTCTCTGAAGTGCACTCCAACGAACATTATAGTCATCTTCTGTGGCTGACAGGACCAGTATATTCCAACTCATTATAAACATATCCCATTTCTCCTTTGTTTCAAATAATCTTTTGCATTGAGCCAGAACATTCCTACTAATATGCCATCTACATAACATATGTGAAGATGTAGGAAATACCCTCTTAATTGCATTCAATAGAGCCAAATCTCTATCTGTGATTATCACCTCAGGCAAAACATCAGCATCCATGACACTGCGCAATCTATCTAATGCCCATGTATAGTTATTTTCCCGCTCAGAGTCCATGTATGCAAAAGCAACAGAAAATGTGAGATTAGTTGATGTCACCCCCACAATCTCTAACAGAGGAAGACGATATCTATTCGTCTTGTATGTGCAATCCATAATCAATACACGAGGAAATGCACGTAACAAATCTATACATCCAGGGTGTGCCCAAAACAAGTCACGCACCACGTCAGTACTACCGCAACTCCTATGCCACTCAATATATTTAGCATCGGCTAATTTACCAAGAAGATGTTGCATCTGTGATCTCCTGCTTTCTCTAAAACCTTACACCTCTGGCGTGCATTGTAGATCGTCTTCATTGTCGTAACATTGTGGGCATCTCTTTGCTTCAATGTGGACAATATATCCTTTGGCCGAACCAAAGTTTTCGACATATCCACTAACAATGAAGTCTCCTCCCTAGATAATCTTCCAGCATATGAGTGTCCCTCGAAATGCTTCGCAGACGGATGATTGTGCACTCCATAAATAACCTCCAAAATCCAATCATCCCCAGTGTCCAATTTCCTTCCTCTTAATAAAAATGGGCATCCACACTTCTTTGTACCACTAGCCCTCTTCTTTGATCCCTTTTCCTTTTCCTTTCCGCTTGTGCATTTGTGCTTACCGCTCCTTTCGCAACCTAACTTGATTCTTGGTTTCCTAACATTGCTTCCGAATCAGATGTTTTAATTACAATAACTAATCCGTTCCTCCTCCCAGCTTCCGACACCAACTACACAATTCTTCTCTACTCTTGAATATCTACACAATAAATAGTATAATTTAGCAAGTATAGTATACAATTAAAACAAGTCAACAACAATTGCAATCAAAATTATCATACTTCGTAAGTTGTAAATTCATTTGTGTAATCCATAACACAATCTGAGCCAATTTTGCTTGATTCGGTTGACGCATCATCCTACAAGGATAAAATATTATGTTAAATTTATATTTGGAACATAATGGTTTCGTTCGGCTAAGTATGGCCGAACGGAATAGAAATGTTCGGCCTGCCCTGGCCGAACAGAATGCTTTCGTTAGGCCACACTGGGCTGAACGAAATCATTATGTTCGGCATAACCTAGCCGAACAGAATGCATCTGTTCGGCCAGGTTAAGCGAACATATTGTTTCTGTTCGGCCTGGGATGGCTGAACAAATCTATTCCGTTCGGCCCTGGTAGGCCGAACGGAACGCGATCCGGGAAAAAAAAAAAGACGATTCATTTTTTAAAAATGAACCTTATCGTCACCGTCGCCTTCCCAGATTACTAGTTGCTTCTCCATTGTTGAAATGAGAGCTACAAACCTTGTCTAGACCCTGATTTCAGAGACAATCGTTGAGAGAGGGAGGGAGGAAGGGAGATGGCTGTGCCTGGGAGAGAAGTTTTGAAATCTTATTAGGGGTTTTGATCAGGTGGGTGTAGAGAGAAATAAGCAGGGTAGAAAAGTAATTACATCTTAGGGTATTTTAGGTATTCTAATTTTAAGTAAGTGTGGGTGTGGAGAGTAATCTTTGGGGCGCCAATAGAATTTCCCCCTAGTAATGTCTTGAGAGGATTTTTTTTACCAAAATACCCTCTCCAACCACTATAAGCAACTATATTCTTGAGATATTTTGATCAATTTAGTATATAATTTTTTATATTTCTAATTAAATAGATGGAAAATATCAATATATCTCCGCAATAGCTAGTTTAGAAAGGTAATTTGATCAAGCAAAAAAAAAAAAAAACTTCTATAAATACCCTCCCACCCTTTCCAAATTCATCATAACAAATCATTTTCAACTTTCTTATTCTCTTATTTACTCTCTCATTCTCTCTACACTCAATTTTACAAATAATATCTTACTATCTCTACACAATCTCCCATTCCATATAAGTTTTCACTCTCTCTATAATTAACTTTCTCTAAATTGATTTAACTCGTTAATCTGGGAGATTTCATCTATTAAAGATATTATATATTATATTTCTAAAATAAAAAATAAATATATTTGATTTCGATTCATAGGGATTGCTACATATTGCATTTCTATAATAGAAAGTAGATTACATTTCTATAATAGAAAGTAAATATATTTGATTCTGATTTATAGGGATTTGATGTAATTAGTTTTTCTTTCTAACATAAGATTTGTATCTTGTATATATACCTAAGAGATTGATGAATAAAAATATATAAAAATTATTTTCTTCTTCCTTTTTTTTAGAGTTTTAGCTGTGTTTCATGATATTAGAGCTTTCAGGCTTATAACCCTTAAATATATAAATAGTGGGGTTTTAGGGTTTTCTTAGGTTTCTATTTTTGATAATTTTTGTTTTCACCGCCTACACCTAGGGAAGCGCCACTCGTCGATCAGCCTTCGTCTTGAGTTTCATTACTGAAATCTGATCATTTTTCGTTCGTTCTGCTCGCCTCAACTTTTACAACAAGTTTATTACCTGTTTGGGTCACATCTATTGGTGTGGGATCTGCTTTGGGATAAGTTTGGATTTTTTAGATATTTTTAACTTTGTTGTGATTTTGGCTCTGTTATTTGGCTGATATTTGATAATATGAAGGAAAAAAAGTCTGTTGTTATGTATGATGTGGTTTCTGTGATATCAAAATCATAAAATATGAACTTAATAGATCTAATTATTTAGATTGGAGTAAAATTGTTAGACTTTATTTATGGAGTATTGCTTTGGATAATCATTTAACTAATGATCCATCTAGCGATGACTCAAAAACCTCATGGCTAAGAGAGGTTGCATGTCTATTTTGTAAATATATAATTCCATTGATGGTGAGATGGTTAGTTTTATAAATCATTATGAATTTATGAAAGAACTGATGAATTATTTGAAATTTATGTATTCTAGCAAGAAAAATATTAAATGCACTTATGAGGTATGCCAAGCCTTTTATCGTATAGAAAAAGGTAACAAATTTCTCACTGACTACTTTATGGATTTTAAGAAGACATATGAGAAACTTAATATGCTACTTCCATTTAATACTAATGTGAAAGTTCAGCAAGCTAAGAGAGAAAAAATGGTGGTTATGAGCTTTTTGGTTGGTCTTCCTTCTGAGTTTAAGGATAATAAATCTTAAATTCTTTCTAGCCCCAAAATATCCTCTTTGAAAGAAGCTTTTAGTAGAGTACTCCATACAAAATATTCAGCTGCTACTCAGCCTAATAGTGCTCTTATTAGCCGCACTTCTGAATCTGAAAGACAACCATATAGACATAGTAATAAAGGGGGAGACTCAAGCAGTTATGATCAAAATCTTAGTACTCGAGGATAAGATATGGAAGATGTTGTATTTTAATATTTCATAAGTCAAGACATGTGAAGAAAGATTATAGAAAGTTACAGCGTAAGAATCAATCATCAGTCCATATTGACTCTACTAATGATGCTTCTAAGTCCATTTTAATATCTGCAGATGAGTATACCAAGTTCTCACAGTATCAGAAATCTCTAAAGTCTTTATCTATTCCTATTACTGCCATTGTTGATTCAGTTAAAATGAACACATGTCTTATTTCCTCATCTTTTAAATGGATCATTGATTCTGGTGCCACAGATCACATGATAGGTAATTCTAGCCTATTTTCTTTTTTTTAAGTTACATGCTTCTAGTTCTACAATTACTTTAGCAGATGGGTCTACATCTCGTATTTTAAGATCCGACGTAATTATTTCAACATTCTCAATTCCTTTGAAATCTGTTTTAAGTTTACCTGACTTATTTTTTAATTTAGTCTCAATCAATAAACTTACTCGTTCTCTTAATTATTGTATCATATTATATCCTAATTTTTTTCTATTCAAGATCTTATGATGAAGAGAATTATTGGTAAAAGACATAAGTCTGGAGGCCTCTACATTCTTGATACACAAGTACCAAAGTCTATTGCTTGTTATGGAGTTGCAACCCCTTTTGAAGTACATTAGCAGTTAGGTCATCCTTTATTACCTATATTACAGAATCTTTATCCTCATTTTTCTTGTCTATCTTCATTAAATTGTGAGTCTTATCAATTTGCCAAATATTATCATTTGAGTTCTAGTTCCAGAGTCAATAAAAGAGTTAATGCTCCTTTTGAGTTACTTCACTCCGATGTTTGGGGTCCTTGTCCTATTGAGTCTAAACTGGGTTTAAATATTTTGTTACCTTTGTTGATGATTATTCTTGAATGACAGGTTATTTTTAATAAAAAATCATTCAGAATTATTTTCTCATTTTACTAGTTTTTATGCGAAAATTAAAACTCAATTTAATGTGCCTCTACAAATTTTGAGAAGCGATAATGCTAAGGAATATTTATCAGAATACTTTCAAAATTATATGGTTCAACATGGCATTATTCATCAAACTTCTTGTGTAGATACATCATCTCAAAATGGAGTTACTGAACGATAAAATATATATCTTTTTTCAAATTACCAGAGCTTTGTTATTTCAAATACAAGTCCCTAAACAATTTTGGGCTGATGCAGTTTTACAACCTATTTTCTAATTAATCGTATGCCTTCCTCCATTCTTTCTAGCGAGACTTTCTTCCATATCCTCTTTCCTAATAAGTCATTATTTCCTATTGAACCTAGGATATTTGGTTGTACTTATTTTGTTCGGGATGTTCGACCTCAGATTATGAAACTTGATCCTAAATCTCTAAAGTGTATTTTTCTTGAATATTCTCATGTGCAAAAAAGATATATATGTTATTGTCCTAGTCTTAACAAGTATCTTGTGTCAGTTGATATTATCTTTCTTGAACAAACACCATCTGCTTCATTTTCAGGTTCTATCAGTCAGGGGAGAAAGATGATTTACTAATTTATACTATTACATCACCTAGTTCTGATCTTCTTTCCTCTAAACCTTCTATTTCTGATTTGGATCCTATTTCTATGCCTCCTGCTCCATGTCCTACGCGAGTTCCTTTATCATTGGATTAAGTTTTTAGTTCTAGTGATGATCTTCCTATTGCCTTTCACAAAGGTAAACATCAATGTGCTTATCCAGTATCTTCTTTTGTATCATATAACCATTTGTCACCATCCTCTTATTCTTTATTGCATCTATTCATTCTGTCACTATTTCTAAGACTATTCATGAAGCTCTATCTCATCCTGGATGGCGTAATGCTATGATTGAGGAGATGAATGCTTAGATGACAATGGTACTTGGACCCTGCTATAGTTACATGAAGATAAAAAGGCTATTGAATGTAAATGGATGTTTGCAGTTAAAGTTAATCATGATGGAACTATTACTAGATTAAAAGCTCAACTGGTTGCTAAGGGATATGCTCAAACATATAGAGTTGATTATTCTAACACCTTTTCTCCTGTTGCTAAACTTACTTTTATCCGATTATTTATTTCTATGGCAGCCACATATAATTGGCCTCTGCATCAGTTAGATATTAAGAATGTATTCCTTCATGATGATCTTCAAGAGGAAGTTTATATGGAGCAACCACTTGATTTTGTTGCTCAGGGGGGAATATGAAAAAGTATGTCGTCTTTACAAATCCTTATATGGCTTGAAACAAAGTCCTCGGGCTTGATTTGAAAAGTTTAGTCAGGCTATTGAAAAGTTTGGAATGAAGAAGAGTAAGTTTGATCATTCTATTTTCTACAAGCAGTCTGTAGCTGGTATCATCCTTGATACTGATGGTATTTTATATCTCAAATCTTTTCTACATAGTTTCATACAAAGGATTTAGGAACACTAAAGTATTTCTTGGGTGTTGAGGTGACAAGAACTAAGAAAGGGATCTTCTTATCTCAAAGGAAGTATGTGCTTGACTTAAGTCTGAAATAGAAAAATTGGGAGCTAAACCATGCAACACTCCAATGGTTCCTAATTTGCAGCTTATAAAAGATGGTGAGTTGTTTAAAGATCATATGAGATACAAAATATTGATTGAGAAGTTGAACTATCTTACTTGACTCATTCAGAAATTGCCTATTCAGTTAGTGTGATAAGTCAATATATGTTTTCTTTGACTATCGATCATTGAAGAGTTATAGAACAAGTTTTATGCTACTTAAAAGAAGCTCCTAGGAGAGGAATCCTGTATGGCAATCATGGTCATATTATGATTGGATGTTTTTCAGATGCTGACTGGGCAAGATCCAAAGAAGATCGAAGATCTACTTCAAGCTATTAGGTAATTGTTGGACAAATTTTGATTTTATGGAAAAGTAAGAAACAGAAAGTGATTTCACGTTCAAGTGCAGCATCAGAATATAGAGTTATGGTTAAGTTTGTGTAAAATAATATGAATATATCAGCTTCTCACTGAAGTGGGCCTCAAGATTTCAATACCAGCTAAGTTATGGTGTGACAATCAAGCTGCATTTCATATTGCATCTAATCCAATCTTCCATGAACAAACTAAGCATATTGAGATTGATTGTCATTTTGTTCATGAGAAGATTCAGTAAGGTTAATTTCTACAGGATATGTGAAAATAGGAGATCAATTGAGAGATATCTTCACAAAGGCTCTAAATGAAGTTCAGATTGATTATCTTTGTAACAAGCTGGGCATGATAAACATTTATACTCCAGCTTGAGGAAGAGTGTTACATATTATATTTCTAGAATATAAAGTAAATATATTTGATTCTGATTCATAGGGATTGCTGCAAATTGCATTTCTAGAATAGAAAGTAGACTGCATTTCTATAATAGAAAGTAAATATATTTGATTTTAATTTATAGAGATTTGATGTAATTAGTTTTTCTTCCTAACATAGGATTATATTATATATATATATCTAAGAGATTGATGAATAAAAATAGACAGAAATTACTTTCTTTTTCCCCTTTTTCAGGGTTCTAGTTGTGTTTCAAAAGAGAAGTTAAAACATAAGTCATGACATATTTTAAATTTAGTTGATTGATCTTTTCTAATTGCTTATTATCTAAATATTAAATATTAGTTGATATTCGCTACTAAATATAATTTATTTTATGCAAAATATTATAATAACTAAATATTTAATTTTTTATTATAATGGATAGTTAATTTCTATACTTTTTCTCTAAAATTAATCTAATTTAATTTTTTCTCTAAATTTAACACTCTTGACTCATGATTAAGTAATATAAGTCAAATATCTACTGCTATCACCTCTGCATGAAGTAGAGGTAGAATATATAATATTTAGAGCAAATTTATTATTCAAAAAGTTAAAGACAAAAGGCGATGTGAAATAAATATACAAAGAATTTAAATTGTAACACTAAAGATGGAACTAGCAACTTATTAAGGAAATTTACTAATATGA
The DNA here is from genome assembly GCA_900491605.1 of Calamus simplicifolius. Classification (NCBI taxonomy): domain Eukaryota; kingdom Viridiplantae; phylum Streptophyta; class Magnoliopsida; order Arecales; family Arecaceae; genus Calamus; species Calamus simplicifolius. The sequence goes on from UESW01003959.1 coordinate 570,879, forward strand.
ATAATAATACACACAAATATTATTATCTCATGCTTATCCTTTATTATATTTTTTACTTATAATTAAGATGTTAATAAGAAGAAACTTGCAAAATATATTTCAAAAGATACAAAATTTAAAAAATATATAAAATTATTTTGACTCTTTCTTTCACTACAAGAAAATAAGAATATAGCGACGCCCAAATGCATCGCAAATGCATCGCTATAGCTTGTTTAGCGATACATTAGCGACGCAATTAAGGCGTCGCAAAATGGTTGACGAATCTCAATTTATCGCAGTTGCATCACTTAATAGCAACTCTCTGCGACGCACAAAATGCGTCGCAATATTATGCAATGCAATAAAATGCATCGCAATATATTGCGATGCAACAAAATGCGTCGCAATATTGCGACTCATACTGAATGCGTCGCTAATTGAAAAATAATTTTTTAAAAATAGTTGTGACGGACAATCTCGTCGCAATTGAGTCGCTAATTAATCAATTTATTTAAAAAAATTAAAAATATTTTTTAATTTTTTTAAATTAATTGCGGCAAAAATATCATCGCTAATTAATGAATTTATATTTAAAAAATGGATTAAATTAATTTTTAATTTTTTTTAAAAAAAATTGCGATGCATACTAATGCATCGCTACATTAAAAATAATTTTTTAAAAATATTTGCGACGTAAAATCTTGTCACAATTGCGTCGCTAACTAGTTGATTTAATTTTTTAAAAAAATTAAAATAACAAAATTATTAATTTTTTTAAATTAATTGTGATGAAAAATAGCATCGCTAATTAATTAATTTTTTTTAAAAAAAGAAAAATAAATTAATTTTTAATTTTTAAAGGAAATTAATATATTAATTTAAAAAAATTAAATATTATAAATTAAACTTGCTAATACAATGTAATTGCTAATACAATTGACCAAAACAACCATTACAAAATTTTTAAAAATAGATAAAAATTATTTTATTAATTATTTAAAATTTTCATATACAAAATAGAAAAATAAAAAAAATACATCAAGTAGTGAAAAATATACATCATGTGTCTGCAGACGGCTGTGGAGGCTGCGGAGGCTGGGATGAACCCTGTGACAGGTGACAAATTAAATCCTACAACTGACGCATCTGCTCTCTCATCTCTGAGAGCTCCTCCCGAACCTCCTCGCGAACTTTCTCCTTGATAGATCTCCGGATGTGATCTATCTGCTCGGGAGGAATATCGCCAGAACCATGAAAACTGGAGCCATGATGGAAAAAATATTTAGAAGCTCTGGTGCCCAAACCATAGACCCTACGGTCTTGCGGCTGGACACCAACAGCCTCCAAAAACACACGTCGACTCTCTTATGGTGAGAGTTCGACGGGCGGTCCCCCATCAGTAGAGTCGACTTGCGAAGCCTAAGACTGCAGCTCCTCGACTCGTGCCTTTGAGTTATAAAATCAATGACAAATAAATCAATATATTAAGCTGAATAAAATATTAAAAATTAAATAAATAAAATATAAATCTAATTTCTTACCCCAATCTCCCGTGATTGTGTATCGACCCAGGAACCGTCCTTCCTGGTGTGTGTCGCCCTGAATAGATGAAACTCACCAGGATCCCTGCCCTCCTGCTCGGACTACAAAAGCAAAAGAAAGAATATAAATGCAAGTATTTGTTAATGACTAAATTAGTATTTAAATTGTTTATGGTTTCTTACCATACGACGCCTGTGATCCTGAATAGAAATGGAACCAGCAGTGTGACTGGAGAGGCCCGTGCCACGACCGCCCTTCTCAGATCGACGGTTTGTGCTGGCTGATGCGGACCTCCTGATCCATGCCTCGGACAGCCACGCTAGCTGCTAACTGGCCCAAATACCCTTCGGGACATGCCCTGGACGGTCACCCGAACTCCTCCAATGATAAAGCATGTCGGAGTATCGACGTGCCGCAAGAGCATTCCATGCTACCCTAATGGCATCCTGGATAGTAGGGTCCCACATAAACTTCTTCTGCATTGAAATAAACAGTTAGTTTCAAAATATATTAAGATTAGAAAATTTTATATCAGATCTGTATAATCTCTGGAGGCATGGAGTAAGAGGGAAGTAATACATCTCTTGTAAGGCACACTTTTCTTTCTACTTGTACTAGCTTCCCCTTCGCCATTTTTGTACCTCGATTGCCCGCAAATCTTACACCATCTCAGCTCTGAGTCTTTACCCCAATATATCATACAATTGTTCAAGCAACAATCAATCTTATTAACAGGAAACCCAAGGCCACGTAATAACTTCTTCGTTGAGTAGAAACTGTCTGCTACAACATTATGATTTGGCAAAACTTCCTTCATTAACCCAGCTACACATTGAATGCCTTTTCTGATAATCGATGTTCCGCCTTAATATTCAACAACCGAGCAGCCATAGACAATTGGGAATGACTCTCACAACCAGCATACAATTCTTGATTTGCAGAACACAACATATCATAAAATTGTTGTGCATATGGATTTGGTTCTTCCATAAATGTATTCTGGTTGAATTCGTTACCCGATGCATTCATCACCATTTCTTCGTATGTGCTTAAATTCACAATTGATTCATCAATGGGATTTGACACTTCTTGGCTAGTGACAGCTGCAAACATTTCCTCAGTTTCATCATGACAGTTCCAAACATCGTACCCAGGAACAAACCCCTTTTTACACAAGTGCACTTTCACAGTTTCAACATCTCTATAGGCTTTATTCTGACACTTGCGTAAGTTGAAGGGGCACATGATCCTAGGCCCATCCATCCATTCGGGTTGACTACATGCAAATGCTATAAATTCTTCCAATCCATTTAGAAAATCTGGATTAAGCAACCCATCTTTTAACCTTACATACATCCACGAGCGAGCCCCGCTCATTTTTGACCAAGTTATACAATTCCTGGTAAACCATTAAAGAAGACAACGGTATAATTTTGCATTAGTCATTATAGCAATAAATTAATTCTTTTACACATCTATGCTAAATAACAAATATTATGCCTCTTTAATTATACCGATAAATCAAGGCCGGGCAGTGGCTACGATCCTTGACGTGCTATCCAGGACCGAGGCCCAGTACTGGGGTCCGTTCAATCATTAGACTTTACAAGTAAGCATGTGTCCTAAATGAATTTCACTTTCACTCCACTAGAACTTAGGTAAAGCCCTATCCCATTCAAGATTATTTTATGCGATATGTTATTCTGCTATAAATTATCATCGATTACGTTGAAATTTCGGCAGCAATTCTCCATGTGTTCTCCCAAATGTGTGGCTTATATGCCACACGAGGAGAACGTAGGAGGATATACAATTTGCTAGCTCAACTAACGATGACGAATAGCAGACAAATACATCGCAAAAAATAATCTCAAACTGTCCACTAGGACAATTTGAGACTTTGCAAGACTAAGTCTTACAAAGTCTCAAACGGGTCTAAAGGTTATAGTGCTGTGAGAAATAGTATGAAAAATCAAAGAACGAACTTGACATAGCATGTAACTCAAATTACATTCAATATAAATTCTTTCAGTACTTGATTCTGAGTTCACTAGCTATATCAAATTTAATATTCCTGCATTAAATTTAGAACGTTCTAAATGAGCTATATCATTTTTTGTCTATGATATCGAATTTATTTTGATTGGTTGGTTTAGAATTTGAGGAATTATATCAAATTATGGTTTGCTATATCAAATTTCTTTCAATTGAAGAACATGAATATTCTTTTTTTTTCTAATTTGCTAAGAAAATGATTGTGACAATATTTAAAAACTAAATATTTAAAATTTTCTAAGCTAAAATATAATAGGTAATAAAGAAATATAAGATCATTAAAAATTTAATCATCTAAACTATCAAAACAAAAAAATTGCATTTTAATAATAATATATCATGAACATTATTTCAAGAAATAAATAGATTTTAAATAATGCATTACAAGATTCTGGATTACATACAAATTGTTATAATATTTCATCTAAAATTGACTTCATAAACACCACCCTGTTTTTTTTTTTAAATAATGGTGACCTGGCCACCGTGGCCTCAGGGGTGGGGGAAAACCCCACCCCGACTTTCTTTTTTAAAAAAAATGGTGGCGTGGCCCGGCCACCGCCAGCCACGGCGGCGGCCGTGGCCGTCGTCTCCGGCCACTGCCGCGCCGTGGCCTAAGACGATGGCCACAGCCGCCGTCGTGGCCGTTGGAGTCAGGGGTGGGGGAAAACCCCACCCTGACCTTCCTTTTTTTATTTAAACGGTGGCCTGGCCACCATGGCTAGGCCACCGTCGGCCACGGCGGCGGCCGTGGCCGCGGAGTCAGGGGTGGGGGAAAAACCCCACCCCGACTTCCTTTTTTTTTAACGATTGCCTGGCCACCGTAGCCAGGCCACCGCCGGCCACGGCAGCCGCCGTGACCGTCGTCTCCGGCCACTGCCGCACCATGGCCTGAGACGACGGCCACAGTCGCCGCCGTGGCCGTGGAGTCAGGGGTGAGGGAAAAACCCCACCCCGACTTCTTTTTTTTTTAACGGTGGCCTGGCCACCGCCGGCCACGGCGGTGGCCGTGGCCGGAAACGGAAAGGCGGGGAGAGGGGAGGGGCCGGTGGGGGCTCACCTTGCGAACTCGGGGACGCCGCTGGGGGTGATGAGTGCTGCGGGGGGCGTCGCTGCCGGCAGGCTTCTTGCACCGGGGGAGGGGGCAAAGGGAGCCGGAGGAGGGGACGGCGGCTAGGGTTTAGGGAGAGGAAGAAGAAGAGAACGTGGGGGGGGGGGGTCGGGCGCGAGAGCATATATATTAGGGATTAGTGACACAATGTTGCATCGCTAATACCTCGCTATTTTTTAAAAAAATATAATAAGGCTTAGCGATCAACATTGCCTCGCTAACAAATTTTTTTTATTTACTGAGAAAAATAGTGACGCCAATAATTACGTCGCTATTTTGGCGGCAATATCCGACGAGATATTTTTTTATTTTTAGAAAAATGCATCGCTAATGTGTCGCAATATTTTTATTTATAATTATATTTGAGAAAATTTAATTTCTAAAAAATAATAGCGACGTACGAAGTTACGTCGCAATGTTTTATTTTTAATTTTTTTATAAAAATTATTTTTTTAAAAACAATTACGACGCAATACATGCGTCGCAACGTGAAAAATTAGTTTTTTTAAATTTTCTGGTTTATTACGTCACCATTTAAAAAAATTAATTTTTTATTAATTTGCGACGCATTTAACTGCGTTGCAATATTTTTATTTCATAATTAAATTTCATAAAAATTAAATTCTCTAAAAATAATTGTGACGCAAAAAGTTACATCGCAATGTTTTATTTTTAATTTTTTTTATAAAATTTATTTTTTTAAAAAAAATTGCGATGCAATTACTGCATCGCTAAGTTAAAAATTAATTTTTTTTAATTTTTTAATTTATTGCATCGCTAATGCATCGCTATTTAACAAAATTAAAATTTTTAAAAACCTTGCGACGCATTTAGTTGCGTCGCAATATTTTATTTCATAATTAAATTTGATAAAAATTAATTTATCTAAAAATATTGCGACGCAAGAAGTTACGTTGCAATGTTTTATTTTTAATTTTTTTATAATTTTTTTTTAAAATTATTGCGGCGCAATACATGCGTCGCAACGTTAAATTTTTTTTTAATGTTCTGGTTTATTGCATCACTATTTAAAATAATTTATTTTTTTAATTAATTTACGATGCATTTAACGGCGTCGCAATATTTTAATTTAATAATTAAATTTAATAAAAATTAAATTTTCTAAAAATAATTGCAACGTAAAAAGTTACGTCGCAATGTTATATTTTAATTTTTTTTATAAAATTTATTTTTTAAAAAAAATGTTACGACGCAATTCTTGCGTTGCAACGTTATAAATTAATTTTTTATAACAATCCGATGGTCGTGATCAATCCAAGCCGTGATCCCAATCGGCGAGGATCGAACTCGGACCGTTGCGATCGATCCGATCGGTGACGATCCGATGGTTGCGATCAATCCAAGCCCTGATATCGATCGGCGACGATCGATCTCAGACTATTGCGATCGATCCGTTCAGCAATGATTCGATGATTGCGATCGATCCAAGACGTGATCCCGATCAGCGACGATCGATCTTGAACTGTTGCGATCGATCCGATCGGCGACGATCCAACGGTTGCGATCGATCCAAGCCCTGATCCTGATCGGCAAGGATCACTCTCAAACCGTTGCGATCGATTCGATCGGTGATGATCCAACGGGTGCGATCGATCCAAGCCCTGATCCCGATCGACAACGATCGATCTCGAACTGTTGCAATTGATCCGTTCAGTGACGATCCGACGGTTGCGATCGATCCAAGCCGTTATCCCGATCGGCGACGATCGATCTTGGACCGTTGCGAGCAATCCGATCGGCGACAATCCGACGGTTGCGATCGATCCAAGCCCTGATCCCGATTGGCGTTGATCGATCTCGAACCGTTGCGATCGATCCGTTCAGCGATGATCCGACAGTTGCGATAGATCCAAGATGTGATCTCGATCGGCGACGATCGATCTCGGACCATTGCTATCCATCCGATTGGCGACGATCCGATGGTTGCAATCGATCCAAGCCTTGATCCCGATTGGCGACGATCGATCTCGGATCATTGCAATCGATCCATTCGGCGATGATCCGATGGTTGCGATCAATCCAAGCCATGATTCCGATCGGCGAGGATCGATCTCGAACCATTGCGATCGATCCAATCGGCGACGATCCGACGGTTGCGATCGATCCAAGCCCTGATCCTGATCGGCGAGGATCGATCTCGGACCGTTGCAATCGATCCGATTGGCGACGATCCAACGGTTGCGATCGATCCAAGCCCTAATCCCGATCGGCGATGATCGATCTCGGATCATTGCGATCGATCCGTTTGGCGATGATCCGACGGTTGCGATCGATCAAAGCCGTGATCCCGATCGGCGATGATCGATCTCGAACCATTGTGATCGATCCGATCGATGACGATCCAACGGTTGCGATCGATCCAAGCCCTGATTTTGATCGACGACAGTCGATCTTGGACAGTTGCAATTGATTCGTTCGGCGACGATCCGACGGTTGCGATCGATCCAAGACGTGATCCCGATCGGCGACGATCGATCTCGGACCGTTGCTAACCATCCAATCGGCGACGATCCAACGGTTGCGATTGATCCAAGCCCTGATCGATCTCGGACCGTTTCGATCCATCCGATAGGCGATGATCTGACGGTTGTGATTGACCTAAGCCGTGATCCCGATTGGCGAGGATCAATCTCGGACCGTTGCGATCGATCCGATCGGTGACGATCAGATGGTTACGATTTATTTATTTAATTTTCTAATTTATTGCATCGCTAATGTGTCGCTATTTAACATAATTAATTTTTAAAAAATATTATGATGCACCAAAATCATTGCAATATTTTTTTTCATAATTATTTTTATTTTTTAAAAAAATATTTTTTAAAAAATATTACGACACAATACTGGTGTCGCTAAATAAAAAAATATTTTTTATGAATTTTTTATTTTATTGCGTCGCTATTGAGTCACTATTTAATATAATTAATTTTTTAAAAAATATTGCGATGCACTGAATTGCGTCGCAATATTTTTATTTCATAATTATATTTTATAAAAATAATTTTATTTATAATAATTGCGACGCAATGCCTGCGTCGCTAAATTAAAAATTATTTTTTTTAATTTTTTGGTTTATTGCATCGCTATTGCACCGCTATTTAACATCATTAATTTTTTAAAAAACTTTGCGACGCACTATGTTGCATCGCAATATTTTTATTTCATAATTATATTTATAAAAAATAAATTTAAAAATATTGCGACGCATTACTTGCGTCGCTAAATTAAAATTTAAATTTTATGATTATCTGGTTTATTGAGTCGCGAATGCGTCGTTAACTGCGTCGCAATTTTTTGTTGTCGCGGCGGCGTCACAATGTGGTCGCAATTTAGCGACGCAATGATACGTCGCTAATTTTGCGTCGCTATTTCAAGAATTTTTTGTAGTGTTTCAAAAATGTTTTATGAAATACCATAAAAAGTAATGCATTAAAAATATTTTTAGAGTATACAGTAAAATTAATACATACCGATAAGGGATAAAATTATCATTGCATTAATGTCCTTGTGACCCAAGATAACGGGTCGAGACCAATTTCAACATCCCGTCGGCCAACTGTCACATCCGGCAAACAGCAGAGCCGAATCGTCTTCAGCGAAGTCAAGTCACCTTGGCGAACTGAGCTATTCTATGCCTCGATGAACCGAGCTACTCTCATGCCTCGGCGAACCGAGCTATTCTTATACCTCGGCGAACCGAGTTATATCATGTCTCGGCAAACCGAGCTATTCTTATGCCTCGGCGAACCGAGCTGTAACCCCCAGCATTTATTTTTGGACACCTGGCATCCAGGGAATCCTCTTGTCGCTTAGGCTACTGTCATGACGTTTAGGTCCCCGACTTGTCGATTGGATGCACAAGTCGTCGTGTGTCTATTGAGTTCCCGATATTCCTGTTCCGTGGCATCGCAAGGATGTTTAAAGAGGGGGGGTTGGGGACAACCTTCAGAGAGATCCTCGTGTGCGTCTGCTCCTGGTATGTCCCTATCCTTGTCAATTAGAGAGAGAGAGAGCATGGGAGAGAGAAAGAGAGCCTGAGAGAGGATGGCCCGTGCTTCAGTCCGATCCTTGGTTCAGGCCCGGCGGCGTTCCCGTCGCCTCGCCGGGCCTGAGCTTTGGCCGGTGACCTCCACCGGCGCCGGGCGTGTGTCCGATGGAGGTCCGGCTGGCCAAGGTGGCCGATTGTACCGCCGGTAAAGTATCAATCATGCGGGTGATAAAATGAGAGAAAGAGAAAAGGGAGATAAAATTGAAGAAGAGAGGGAGAGGGAGGCGGCTGGCCACGGCGGCGGCCGGCTCCGGTCCGGCCAACAGTGGCCGGACTGCCCTCAATTAGCCGGGCGAGTCGCCGGCACGGTAACAGCCGTGCGAGAGACAAATGAGAGAATGAGAGAGAGAGAGAGTGAAATTGAAGAGAGAGGAAGGGTGGAGGCCGTCGGCCGTGGCGGCGGCCGGCTCTGGTCCGGCCAACGGTGGCCGGGCCACCTTCAATTTTGGCCGGCGGCAGCCCTGGCCGCCGGCTGTCGACTTCTCTGTTTCTTTTGAAACAAAGGAGCTAGTTGATGATTGTCTCTGGGCCTTATTGGGCCGTTCATGGAGCCCTCTTTGGGCGGGTTTTGGGCCCTATATTGGACCGAAAAATGAAAAATAAAATTATAGCTAGATTCTGGATGAATTCTAGTTTCATGGGGTAATCTTGATTCCCTATTTGGACGTTTATCTTGGGAGATATTCAAGTCCAAAGATGGGCTCGTGGATTAGTCTGGGTAGAGTAGTATGAGTCCTTTTATTATTCAGATTTAGAGATCTAATTATGAAAAATAATGCTGTAGGTGCCCAATGGTCCATGTAGCTGATTTATCACTTTGGATTTACGTATTGAGGTAAGTAAGCCAAATATAATAATTTCATAAATTATAAATGGTTGTATTTATAGTTTTATGCATATTTATGAAATAGAAATTTTATTGATTATTTTGGAAATTGGTAAGCTGTACCATGTGTATCTAATTGCATATTTGCTATAATAGTTGATATTATTTGCAAAGTGAATTGATTATATGCAATGGTTAAAAATGTACAAACCACTGTTTATGTGTTATGAGAGAAATTATGCTTATGATGATGCATAATATGTGACATGCATGTGTAAAATGATTTGAATTATATTATATGTGTCGCCACGGTTCTCCTTTGATATGGCATGTGGAGGCCATGCACATCTAGAGGATGTGTGCTGATTGATATGGCATGTAGAGGGCACGCACATCTAGAGGGTATGTGCTGATTGATATAGCATGTGGAGGTCACGTACATCTAGAGGATGTGTGCTGATTGATGGAGGCATTGCAGGGCCGTGGGACACATATGATATAATATAATAATGATTAAATATAAACAGTGGATTTGTTTACAATGCATATTATGGTGTTTGTTTTATAAGCTTCCATGATTATTTTGACTTAATGATATGCATGATTATGATAGCATGTTAATTAAATTGGAAGTTTCTATGAAAATTATGAATTGATAATATCTTGAGAGATAAAATGATATATGACTATTTTATGTCATTATTATAGGCTTACTTATTGAGTGTGAGCTCATGTAAATCTCACAATGTTTTTCAGAGCCTTGGGATTGAAGATAAAATTATGGGGTAGATGGAGCTTCAGTTAAATAAAATAGTTCCATAGTGTTGATGTAACCCCAGTAATATTTGTGTGTAGGGCTTGTAGCCCAAAACTTATATTAGTGGTTTGTAATAAAGTATGGATTTGGATTGACTTATTATACTTATTGCCTTATAATGATCGATGTGTAAATTTTGGGACGCCTTGCATGCCCGGCATGCGGCGGGTTGTCACCCTAGCTCAAACTTTTTGGGTCTGGGGCGTGACAGCTTTAGTGGAATTAGAGCCTGGTTATTGACCTTAGGATCACATACATGATGACACCCTAGGCAAACAAATAGGTTGACATTGAGACAATTATCACTTTATATGAATTTCAAACCTTATGTTTTGGAAGCTTGACATGAAAAGTTTACTATGTTATTAACAATAACTAATTTGTCAAGGGATAGGAATGGCTCGTCGCACTAGGAGCCAACAAAATGATGAGGGCTCCCAGGTTGGAAATGTCGTCAACCAGGAGGTCAGGAAGCTACTGGAGCTGCTGCCCCTGTTAATCCTGTCGGGGTTGATCATCAGTGACTCTAGACCGAGATGCTTCAGGTTCTTTCAGGCATGGCACAGTCGATGAGAGACATGCAGCAATATATTTAGCAGGCTTTACCCTCTCAGTCAGCCACTCCTGCTCCACAGACTCAGCCTGCTCCCACTGTTACGTTGAGTTAGCCTACCCTTATTGTCTCGCAGACGCAGCCTGCTTCCACTATGCCACAGACTCAATTTGTCCCTTCTGCTCCATAAATTCAGTCAACCATACCTACTACTCATTTCACACCATTGACCCAGTCTACTCCATCTCAACCCTGGGTAGGAATTGGCCGCAGCTTTGCGGATTTCAAGAAGTTTGCCCCTGCCCCTTTCTCTGGATCCACCAGCCCTGTCGATGCTGAGCGGTGGGTGCGAGACATGGAAAAGGCTTTTATGGCCCATGGTAGCCAGGAGGTGGAGCGGATCAGATTTGCCACTTATCTTCTTCAGGGGGAAGCTTATGATTGGTGGCTAGTTGAGGAGCAGCGTCGGGGTGGTCAGGTTATTTCTTGGGGGGAGTTTAAGGAGGTGTTCTTCGACAAGTACTTCCCTAGGAGTGTGCAGAGGCGGATGGAATCAGACTTTCTTAAATTGGAACAAAGGAATCTTACTGTGGCACAATATGAAGCTGAATTCACCAAGTTGGCCCGATTTGCTCCCAGTATTGTGACAAATGAAATGGCCAAGATCACCAGATTCACTGAGGGACAGCGACCCAGATTGATGCAGGCAGTCAATGCTTTCGAGCTTCATTCTTATAGTGATGTGGTGAATAAAGCCTTAGTGATTGAAAGAGATATGAATACAGTTTAGAAGGATTGGGAACAACAGAGGAAGAGGAAAGGGTCTAATTCTGGCCAACCCCCAGTTCAGGCCAAGAAGAAAGGTGCACATCAGGCCCCAGCAGGACAAAGGAATAGGGAGGCTCGTTGCCATCACTGTGGAAATTTTCACCCAGGAAGACCTTATCGAGGTGGGCCAGGTGCCTGCTTCCTTTGTGGAAAGACTGACCATAAGATGGCCACCTGTTCCCTTTGGAAGAATCAGCAGCCCTCTTCCAGTCAAGGGACGAGTCAGCAGCATCAGCAGCAGCCACCGAGGACCCAGGGGAGGATCTTCACTCTCACTCAGCAGGATGCTGCCGCCTCTAATTCTGTGGTGACAGGTAAACCATTTAATTTGACATCTAGTACTACATTCTTATCTAGTGCAATGCATTGATAGTTAATTATAACATTAGGTTAAATATTTGATATTAAAACAAATTTTACTTATGTTCAGAATGATTAAAGTAGGCACTACTTATGCTCAAACTTTAATTGATCCGGGTGCAACGCATTCTTTCTTATCTGACACTTATCTTGGCAAGAATGCATCATTGACACCCGTCCCTCTAGAGCAAGAGTTGCATATTGCTTTTCCAAATGGAGATATTTGAGGGTGGACACCGTTTGCAAATCCTGTTCGATTGTCATTGATGATAGGAGGTTAAATGCTGATCTAATTATTCTCCCACTGAAATTCTTTGATGTTATCCTTGGAATGGATTGGTTGGCCTCCTACCATGCTTCTGTAGATTACTTCAGGAAGATTGTGAACTTCAAAATTCCAAGTCAGTTTGAATTCAGTTTTACTGGTAGTCAGATTCACCAAGCCTCAGTGTTCATGTCAGCGCTGCAAGCAGGAAAGTATCTGATGAATGGTGGTCAAGGATTTCTTGCTGTAATCAAGGATCTTCAGAAGGAGGAGACCAAGTTGGAGGATATTCCTGTTGCTCGAGAATTCCCTGATGTTTTTCCTGATGAATTGACTGATTTGCCCCCAAATCGGGAGGTTGAATTCTCCATTGATTTAGTTCCTGGAATTGGACCTATATCCAAGGTCCCTTACCGCATGGCCCCAGCTGAATTAAAGGAGTTGAAGGATCAATTGCAGAAGCTTCTTGATCAGGGATTTATCAGACCCAGTGTTTCTCCTTAGGGTGCTCCAGTTCTATTTGTTAAGAAGAGGGATGGCAGTCTTTGGCTCTGCATTGATTATCGAGAAATCAATAAGGTAACAGTGCGGAATAAATACCCTTTGTCGAGGATTGATGACTTGTTTGATCAACTTCAAGGAGCCCGAGTATTCTCAAAGATTGATCTCAGGTCAGGTTACCATCAACTCAAAGTCAAGGAGGGGGATGTGCCTAAGACAGCATTCAGAACCAGATATGGCCACTATGAGTTATTGGTGATGCCGTTTGGTTTGACTAACGCCCCAGCAGCATTTATGGACGTGATGAACAGAATGCTTAAGCCATTCTTGGATCAGTTTGTGGTGGTTTTCATTGATGATATCTTGATCTACTCCAAGAGCCATAAGGAGCATGAAGATCACCTGAGGATTGTGCTTCAGATTCTTCGGAGAAGAAGCTTTATGCCAAGCTGCAGAAGTGTGAGTTTTGGATGGATCAAGTCTCTTTCTTGGGTCACATAATCTCTAAGGATGGTATATCTGTGGACCCGAAGAAGATTGAAGCTATCATTAGCTGGAGCCAACCTTCCAATGTAGCTGAAGTCAAAAGTTTCTTGGGGTTAGCAGGTTATTATCGTAAATTTATGGAGGACTTCTCTCGCATTGCTCTACCCCTAACTCGCTTAACCCAAAAGCGAGTGAAGTTTGACTGGTCAAAGGAGTGTGAGAAAAGTTTCCAGGAGTTAAAGCAATGCCTGGTGTCAGCTCCCATTCTTGTTCTTCCGGCAGGATCTGAGGGATTTACTCTATATACGGATGCTTCTCGGAAAGGATTGGGATGTGTTCTGATGCATAATGGAAAGGTGATAGTTTATGCCTCCAGACAGCTGAAGCCTTATGAGCAGAATTACCTTACTCATGATCTGGAGTTAGCTGCTATGGTTTTTGCTTTGAAGATTTGGCGTCATTATCTTTATGGAGTGTCGTGTGATGTGTATACAGACCATAAGAGTCTAAAATACATCTTCACATAGAAGGAATTGAATTTGAGATAGAGAAGGTGGTTGGAACTACTGAAGGATTATGATCTGACTCTTCATTATCATCCTGGGAAGGCCAATGTTGTGGCTGATGCCTTGAGCAGAAAGTCCTCTTCAGAGCTAGCTGCTATGATTACGTCCCAGCCTCACATTCTGAGAGACCTTGAGAGGTGGGAGGTTGGATTGAGAGTTCAGCAGTCTGATGGGTTTGTTGCAACACTTGTACTTCAGCCGACCTTAGTTGACAGAATCAAGTCCTCCCAGATTGAAGATCCAGATCTACAAAGAATTAGGGAAGCAGTACAGTTAGGAGTTCAGAAGGAATTTTATGTCATGGAAGATGGATCTCTGAGATTTAAAGGTAGACTTTGTGTACCAAATATTAAGGAGCTTAAGACCGAAATCTTGAAGGAGGCTCACTATTCTCCATACACTGTACATCCTGGTGGCACTAAGATGTACAGATATTTAAAGAAAAATTTTTGGTGGAAGGGCATGAAGAAGGAGATTGCTCAGTATGTGGCCAGGTGCTTAGTGTGTCAGCGAGTAAAGGCTGAGCATCAAAGGCCTGCAGGACCTCTTCAATCTTTGACGATTCCTCAGTGGAAATGGGAGAAGATTACTATGAATTTTGTGACTGGTCTGCCCAAAACTCATAAGGGTAATGATGCGGTATGGGTTATTGTGGACAGACTAACAAAGTCAGCTCATTTCCTACCTTTCAGAGTTGGGGTCTCTAGCGAAAGATTGGCTAGTTTGTATATTGAGCAAATCATGAGACTCCATGGTGTTCCTGTCTCTATTGTATCGGATCGGGATACTAGGTTTGTGTCCCAATTTTGGAAGAGTCTTCATAAGGCCCTGGGAACCAAATTAGACTTCAGTACTGCTTATCACCCCCAGTCAGATGGACAATCAGAAAGAACCATACAGATTCTGGAGGATATGTTGCGAGCCTGTGTGATGGACTTGGGTGGTACTTGGGATAATCATTTACCCTTGGTGGAATTTGCATATAGTAATAGTTACCAAGCCAGTATCCAGATGGCTCCATTTGAGGCTTTGTATGGTAGGAGGTGCAGATCTCCTTTGTGTTGGGATGATGTAGGGGAAAGGAAATTGTTAGGCCCTGAGCTAATTCAGCAGACAGTGGATAAAGTGCATTTGATCAGGGAATGTCTTCGTACAGCTCAGAGCAGATAAAAGAGCTATGCTGATATCAGAGGAAGAGAATTGGAATTTCAGGTTGGGGACCATGTATTCTTAAAGGTATCACCAACCAGGGATGTGATGAGATTCAGGATTAGAGGAAAGCTAAGTCCACGGTATATTGGACCTTTTGAGATCTTAAACAGAGTTGGAGAGGTGGCTTACAGCTTAGCATTACCTCCAATTCTATCTGGTGTGCATAATGTGTTTCATGTTTCTATGTTGAGGAAGTATGTTTCCGATCCCAGCCATGTAATAGAATATGAGCCTATTCAGTTGAAGAAAGATTTATCTTATGAAGAGCATCCTGTGCGTATCGTGGACCGCAAGGATCAGGTTCTGATGCGTCGCACCATTCCCTATGTCAAGATTCAGTGGAGTAATCACTCTGAGAGAGAGGCAACTTGGGAACTTGAGGAAGAAATGAAGAAGAAATACCCACACTTATTTGCAGGTAATTCTCTATTCAAAATTGTTGACTATTGAATAGACCTATTTGAATTCTATAGTTTATTTAAGTGTGTCAATTTCGAGGACGAAATTTTTATTAGGGGGGGAGAATGTAACCCCCCAGCATTTATTTTGGACACCTGGCATCCAGGGAATCCTCTTGTCGCTTAGGCTACTGTCATGACGTTTAGGTCCCCGACTTGTCGATTGGATGCCCAAGTCGTCGTGTGTCTATTGAGTTCCCGATATCCTTGTTCCGTGGCATTGCAAGGATGTTTAAAGAGGGGGGGTTGGGGACAACCTTCGGAGAGATCCTCGCGTGCGCCTGCTCCTGGTATGTCCCTGTCCTTGTCAATTAGAGAGAGAGAGAGAGAGCATGGGAGAGAGAAAGAGAGCCTGAGAGAGGATGGCCCGTGCTTCGGTCCGATCCTTGGTTCAGGCCCGGTGGCATGCCCGTTGCCTCGCCGGGCCTGAGCTTTGGCCGGTGACCTCCACCGGCGCCGGGCGTGCGTCCGGTGGAGGTCCGGCTGGCCAAGGTGGCCGACCGTACCACCGGCACAGTATCAGCCGTGCGGGTGATAAAATGAGAGAAAGAGAAAAGGGAGATGAAATTGAAGGAAGAGAGGGAGAGGGAGGCGGCTGGCCGCGGCGGCGGCCGGCTCTGGTCCGGCCAACAGTGGCCGGACTGCCCTCAATTAGCCGGGCGAGTCGCCGGCACGGTAACAGCCGTGCAAGAGACAAATGAGAGAATGAGAGAGAGTATGTGAAATTGAAGAGAGAGGAAGGGGGGAGGCGGCCGGCTCCGGTCCGGCCAACGGTGGCCGGCTCCGGCCCGGCCAGCCTTCAATTTTGGTCGGCGGCGGCCCTGGCCGCCGATTGTCGACTTCTCTGTTTCTTTTGAAACAGAGGAGCTAGTTGATGATTGTCTCTGGGCCTTATTAGGCCGTTCCTGGAGCCCTCTTTGGGCGGGGTTTTGGGCCCTATATTGAGCCAAAAAATAAAAAATAAAATTATGGCCAGATTCTGGATGAATTCTAGTTTCTTGGGGTAATCTTGATTCCCATTTGGATATTTATCTTGGGAGATATTCAAGTCCAAAGATGGGCCGTGGATTAGTCTGGGTAGAGTAGTATGAGTCCTTTTATTATTCAGATTTAGAGATCTAATTATGAAAAATAATGCTGTAGGTGCCCAGTGGTCCATGTAGCTGATTTATCACCTTGGATTTGCGTATTGAGGTAAGTAAGCCAAATATAATAATTTCATAAATTATAAATGGTTGTATTTATAGTTTTATGCATATTTATGAAATAGAAGTTTTATTGATTATTTTGGAAATTGGTAAGCTGTACCATGTGTATCTAATTGCATATTTGCTATAATAGTTGATATTATTTGCAAAGTGAATTGATTATATGCAATGGTTAAAATGTACAAACCACTGTTTATGTGTTATGAGAGAAATTATGCTTATGATGACGCATAATATGTGACATGCATGTGTAAAATGATTTGAATTATATTTATATGTGTCGCCGCGGTTCTCCTTTGATATGGCATGTGGAGGCCACGTACATCTAGAGGATGTGTGCTGATTGATATGGCATGTGGAGGCCACGCACATTTAGATGATGTGTGCTGATTGATATGGCATATGGAGGCCATGCATATCTAGAAGATGTGTGCTGATTGATATGGCATGTGGAGGCCATGCACATCTAGAGGATGTATGCTGATTGATATGGCATGTGGAGGCCACGCACATCTAGAGGGTGTGTGCTGATTGATATGGCATGTGGAGGCCATGCACATCTAGAGGATGTGTGCTGATTGATGGAGGCATTGCAGGGCCGTGGGATACATATGATATAACATAACAATGATTAAATATAAACAGTGGATTTGTTTACAATGCATATTATGGTATTTTTTTTATAAGCTTCCATGATTATTTTGAGTTAATGATATGCATGATTATGATAGCATGTTAATTAAATTGGAAGTTTCTATGAAAATTATGACTTGATAATATCTTGATAGATAAGATGATATATGACTATTTTATGTCATTATTATAGGCTTACTTATTGAGTGTGAGCTCATGTAAATCTCACAATGTTTTTCAGAGCCTCGAATTGAAGATGAAATTATGGGGTAGATGGAGCTTCAGTTAAATAAAATAGTTCCATATTGTTGATGTAACCCCAGTAATATTTGTGTGTAGGGCTTGTAGCCCAAAACTTATATTAGTGGTTTGTAATAAAGTATGGATCTGGATTGACTTATATACTTATTGCCTTATAATGATCGATGTGTAAATTTTGGGACGCCTTGCATGCCCGGCATGCGGCGGGTTGTCACCCTAGGTCAAACTTTTTGGGTCTGGGGTGTGACAGAGCCCTCATACCTCGGTAAACCAAATCACTTCTATGCCCCGACCAGGCCAATACATTTAAGCACCTTTGTGGAATTAAACGCAGAAAAGTTCAAACTCATGATAGTTGAACAAGACCTCAAACGGGAAGTTACGCGAGCAATGCCGGGAATGGTCTAATTAAGGTCTACGGAAGAGGCCTAAAGCCTACAGAAGTGGCCTAGGACCTACAGAATCGCTGAATCTCAAAGCATCAACCAACTCTCTTAGCCGTCGATCCTCTAACTAACTAGATGCTGATCCCATCAGCCTTGTAACAAACTTGATTCGAATCCAATTCGAATCTGAACAGTTTTCGGACCCTCTATGACGTGCCCAAGGAATCAGGTGATCGCCTATAAATACTCTGGCCCTGAAGTCTCTCAAGTACACTTGAACTGATACGCTAACTAAAAAACTCCATTGATCTTGAGAACTCTTCGACGAGAGCCTTCTCCTAACATCTGCTTGCTATAAATTTTCACTAACTTGGGCGTTGGAGGGTCTTCCGCAGAGGGCCATCCCAAACACTCTCTGCGTGAGGATTGTATATTGCAGGTTCCACCCGGGCCGGGCAAGAGGTCACCACCCAGATCCGAAGCTAAGCTGCACCCGAGTCGGAGAGCGGATTTTCGCAGCAATACATACTTTAATCATATTAACTCTAAAACTATACTTATTATGATTCTTGGACTATAAATAATGGCATTGGTTTTATGTACATGACTGCACATTTTATTGATGTTGATTGAATTTTATAAAAAAATAAATTTTCTTAACTTAAATATCCACTTGCTTTTGTGATATGTACAACTATTTTGAAAATCAAAAATTCACTACACATTTTATTTTTTCTATTACTTTTAATAATGGTAGCAATAATACTATTGTTTTAGACATGTTAAAAATATAATGAAATCCCATTTATGTGGTATATTATTTCAAACTATTATCAATGAGCATGTTGTATAAATTAAAAATGTTTTATTATGTATTTATTTTTTTTGTCTCTTGATTATAAAAAGTTAAAGAATTGTGTTATCAATATGGTAAAAAAGCAAAATCCTAATGTTAGACATAAACATGGGTGGAATATGTTGAAAAATTCTTTTGATTATAAAGATATAATGACAATATTTATAATGATTGAATGCCTAATGGTAATCAAATTAATGATTTGGATTGGTTTATTATATTATATTATATTATAATAATTTGTTAGAAATGTTTTATAATAGAACTAATGTATTATCTAGTACTTATTATCATAGCTTTCCTTTAATTATTTCTCAATCACATAATATTGATGATTATTTTTCAACTTATAGATCTAAGCCTGATTTTCAAAATATAGTTTTGATAATAAAAATAAAATTTTTAAAATATTATAAAGATATTTTATCACTTTGGTACAATAATAGATCCTAAGATTAAATTAAGTAATTTAGAAATTTTACATGATTCACATCATGAAAATATGCAAAGTAACTAGCTTTAAATTTAAAATAAAAGAAATTAATAAATTATTATATAAAATATGCAGAATATATGAACCGTAATTAGAAATTAGACGACCCACTTTTAGGTAGTGTTTGATAGCCCAAAAGCTATCCCTGGATAAATGTACGGGATAGCATTTATCCAGGGGATAGCTGATGGAATAAGCATTTTTTAAAATTACAAGTCTACCGTCAAGGGATAACTTTAGTTATTCCTGGGTTCCCTAGGGAATAAGTTCAGGGGATAACCCATTGTTAACTATGATTAACCATGGGTTATCCTCTCTGGTTAAATTTTTTTAGACCTATCCCTTCTAGCTATAGCATTTGGGAATAAGGAGGGATATCCAGGGGATATCCTTCCTTATCCCCCATATCAAACATTGCCTTAGTGATCCATTTCAAAGTAATAGTAGTGCTAACAATTTTATGTAGTCATTATCAAATTAAGAGAAACAAACGCATATATAGCATTTGGGAATAAGGAGGGATATCCAGGGGATATCCTTCCTTATCCCCCATATCAAACATTGCCTTAGTGATCCATTTCAAAGTAATAGTAGTGCTAACAATTTTATGTAGTCATTATCAAATTAAGAGAAACAAACGCATATATAGCTATAGGGATTCTTTGTCTTTTAATAAACTTTTTTTTATTTACAAATGACTTCACTAATTTCCTTGCTTCCAAGGAGTTAAAGAATTTGAATTTTTTAACCTAGCAAAATGTATATAAAAATAATTATCATATGCTTTTGATCTTCTAATACCATTAGTGTCTAGATTACTATTAAAGTTTACTTTATCAGCAAGGAACAGGATATTGCAAGATAATAGGAGCTGAATAACACTTAAAACAGTAGAGACGTCTGTGTATTTAAAAGGTTGGTAGGATGCTAAAGAAACATTACACGATTAAAGATAAAGATTATAAGAAGATATAAGTCCTAAAGAATAAAGAATAATTTTATTCAAATTAGATGTAATTTTTAAAATTTCTCTCTTTTTTTAAATATTTTTAAAATTTATTAGAATTATAAATTATAATTTTTAAGAATAATTTTGTAACCATATGTAATTTAAGAAATAATCATTTCTCAAATAAAATTATGATTTATTTTATTTCATTATTTATAATTCTATATACCTTATAATTAATCAATAAAAATATATATTATTTAATTAAATAATTGCTTATTATTAGTATTTTGGAAAAGTCTTTGTACAACGATTTCAGTGCAGCAAATCCTATATGGCCTGTACCGCCTCTTCTTATTAGTTCACATAAATTTTACATGGCTTAATACGATGGAACAGGATAGGATAGTAGGATACGATCTTAAATTTTGAGCGTGATGTGCATTAATACCTGTTCAGCTTTTTTTTTTAATTTATGTAAAGATCAGAGACGGTGCAGCACATGTTTTCTGAATGAGTATCACAAATTTATAACTACAGTATTGTAAATTTACAACTGGGATGTCATAAATTTTTTTATCTTTGTCGTAATTTTATAACTACTCGTAATTTTACAACTGGAGTCATAATTTTTTTTGATCGGAATGTCGTAATGTTTTCTAAATAGGTGTCGTAATTTTATAATTATGGTGTTGTAAGTTTAACTCGGGTGTCGTAATTTTTTTTGACTTCTTAATGGTATCTATGTGTCATAATTTTATAACTGAAGTGCCATAATTTTTTTGACCGAAATATCATAAAACTTTGTCTTACGAGCGCTAATACGCAGCGGAATAATAAATAAAAATAAAAATGAAACATCAAGATTTACGTGGAAAATTCCTTTAAGATAAAGGAAAAAAATCACGGGCAAGCCAGAGAAGAAGATCCACTATAAAATAATAAATATCCAAGTCTCAAAGTCCCTTGCCAGAACTTGAGAAACAATCACAAGAGAATAATAGGGATATAAGGATTACATCACCGAAAAATACGGTCTCCTGCGTTACCTCCTTATTTTCTTTTTAACTTTCTAGATGAGTGTTGTAATTTTATAACTACGGTATCATAATTTTATAATTGAAATATTATAATTTTTTTCGACCGAAAAGATCGTAAAGCTATTTTAACATTTTTTGAATGAATATAATTTTATAACTACAATATTATAATTTATAATTAAAATATCTTAATATGTTTTCAAAAATAAATCATCCCATTTTATTTCATAAAAAATAGTATATTATTTATGAATTAGTAATCATGATCTATATTATTCATTCTATTGCATTAAGCTATATAAAATATATGTAAATCAATAAAAAAAATAATACAGTTTAGATAAGATTTGGTACGGATGCTATGTATAAAGTCTTTTCCTAATATTTTTTAGATCGCAGGATGCGGGCCACGCCGTGTCGGCCAGTTGGCCGCGTTGATAACGCGGGCGTACGGCCAGTTGGCCGCGTTGACAATGCTCGTGAATAACGTGACCCACGTGTCGTGTGGGCAGCCCAGCTCGTGTTATCGTGTTGAATCGTGCCCTCAGTGACTGTGGAGTGTGGACGCCGCCTCGCCGGCTTTCTCTTCCCTAGGCTCTCTTCCATCGCTGGAGATATTATTTCTCACTGGCCCGTATTACCAAGCAACCAAAATCCTATAAAAAAATCAATCAAACCACAACCTCCTCATGGACTTTGTTAGTTACGTCTTTGGGTTTAATTAGTTGATATGAAAAAATCGGCTTGGTTTACAGAACGAAGGCCGCTTGGCGTTGCGTGTTGTTCTTTTCTTCCCAAAAAAACGTGGCCTTTTGCCATCCATCCTTGAGTCCTCTCCCCCATGCTGCCATGCATCATTCTGCAGTCCTTTTTTGAACTTTTTTCCACTTGCTACAATAGAAGTAGTAATTTATGACCTCACTGCTAACCTAATCCACACCCTTTAATATAGGTTAGTTTTGCATTAATAGATACAGATCATAAACAAGTTAGCTTGACCTAATATATTTTATAAATGCTATAATATTTTTTTATTATTTTAATTTTTTATTTATAATAATAATTATATTTTAATAAAATTATAGTATAATTTAATATACATTATAATATTATAATATAATAATATTATGTTATATATTATAAAAAATAAATTTGATTATATTTGAATATAGTCAAATATAAATTTAATTATTTTTTCATTCTTTGATTCATATAGTTTATGGTTTTTAAAAAATAAAAAAATAAAAAAATTATATGACTCTAAGTTCGTGTGGATCCAATGATAAAAAAAAGTTCGGATCTCAAACTTGGCTATATTCGAATTTAGTCAAGTCTTCTCTTATATAATATAATTTTTATAATATTAAATTATACTATTAATATAAAAATAATATTTTTTTTTAATATAAAAAAGGGCATTTTGGTCTTTGAATATCAACTTAAAATTATTGCCTAGGATGATCTTGATGCTCAACCTCGTAAATGCACCATTATATAGTATCGTCAAGATGTAATCAAACACAATGATTTCATGACCTCCATTCGGATCATCATCATTACATTACCTTCATTCAGATCATCGACATCTTTGGAGTGATTTTATTCTTGATGATCTAAGATCATTACGTTAAAGTATGCTATGTCTTAATGATCAAAGATAATCAAATATCCATGATTAAGTTGTTCGATATATCATAAAGATCCAAAATCTCCATATAATGTCAAAACAATTCTTAATATATCTCACAGTTATTATACCAGTTTATTATTATTTTATATTACTTATTATGATAATATGTATATTAAATCATGATATTTTTAATATATTATTTATATTACACATAATAATAATAAATCATATTATATCATTATAACAAAATTTTATATTATATTAATTCAAAGATAATACCAAGCATTTTTTTTATGAAAATAGTAGTATTTTGGTTATGAAATCTTTGTCCAAAATCATTACTTTAATGATTTGAGATATGAGTTTATTAAGTTGACAGCAACTAGAGGTTATTAGAAATTGTTGTTACGTAGCTGGATGTAATTAAATGGAGGTGAACTCGTCCTCTCTCAAAAATCTTGAGTGGATCATCCCATCATCCCATGCCCAACGTCCCTTCAAATGGTGATGTCCTAAATCAATAACCGAACATTATAAACAATTCACGCTTATAGTTCTCACTGGTCCATCGACAAGTGTTGAGGGATAAAATCGTTATTGCATTGATAATCGTACGAAGGGACTAAGATCAGCACTGGCCTCCATCTACTACACTACGCCCACAAAGAACGAGCTAACTAGTATGATTCGCGGATCGAGCAACCCGTAGCTTGGATTCCTCGAGCGATCCATAGCTCGGCTTCCCCGATCAATTCATGGCCCGGCTTCCCCGAGCGATCCATAGCCCGGTTTCCCCGAGCGATCCATAGCTCGACATGCACCTCCGCGGAACGAAACTTTTTTCACGACCGGCTTATTTCTTTTGTCATATCTCAGCCGCCCTCGTGCCTCTGCTGCTCAAGCCGTGCTTACGCCCCAACAGCGCGAACTATCTGCACATTTCGGCCGTCAAGGCCAGGTCGTCCCTCGACCGTCTGAACCAAGCCTTTCCGCGCCCCCGCGGAACCTGGCGCGGGAGAGCCCAAAGCTAGTGTAACAGAATTCCAAACGATGAATCATACCGAGGCGTGGCCTAGGATCTACAATAACGGCCTAGGACCTACGCAGTCATCGGATCTCGGGCCATCAGAGAGCTCTCCCAGCCGTCGATCCTTCAACAGACAAGATACGGATCTCACCGGCCTCACAATAGCTTGATTCGAATCATCTCCATATCCCAACAACCTTCGAATCTTTCAGAAGGCGCTCAAGATTCAGGTGATTGCTTATAAATAAGACACTCCAGATTCTCTCAGGTACGCGCGCAAGCTCCCGTACACAACTCCTAGCTCTGTCTCAGCATCACCCTCTCTCTCTCACTCACTGCTCCCCCTTCTCCTTCCGTCGTTGGCGCTCCGCATGAGCTCCCGATAGGCCACCCCTGGAGGGACTTCCCAGAGATATCCTTCTCCTCATTTCTGTTGATCGTCGATCCCCACTGACTTGAGCGTCGGAGGGTCTTCCGCGGAGGGCCACCCCCAATGCCTCTCGCGTGAGGACTTCTTTGTAGGTCCGCCCAGGAGGAAGCCCGATCAGGAGACCGATCGCGCCCGAGTCGGAGGATAGATTCCGAACCTCGGCTGGGCCGAGCAAATAATCTCCGAACCTCGGCTGGGCCGAGCAACAAAATCTTCGAACCTCGGCTGCGCCAAGCAACAAAATCTCCGAATCTCGGCTGGGCCGAGCAAATAAACTCCGAACCGCGGCTGGGCCGAGCAAATAATCTCCGAACTTCGGCTGGGCCGAGCAACAAAATCTCTGAACCTCGACAGGGCCGAGCAAAAAATCTTCGAACCTCGGCTGGGCGAGCAAATAATCTCCGAACCTCAGCTGGGCCGAGCAACAAAATCTCTGAACCTCGGCTGGGCCGAGAAAATAATCTTCGAACCTCGGCTGGGCCGAGTAACAAAATCTCCGAACCTCGGCTGGGCCGAGCAAATAATCTCCGAACCTCGGCTGGGCCGAGCAACAAAATCTCTGAACCTCGGCTGGGCCGAGCAAATAATCTCCGAACCTTGGCTGGACCGAGCAACAAAATCTCCGAACCTTGGCTGGGCCGAGCAACAAAACCTCCGAACCTCGGCTGGGCCAAGCAAATAATCTCCGAACCTCGGCTGGGCCGAGCAACCAATCTCCGAGCTTCGACTGGGCCGAGCGATGAATTCTGAAGCCCCTGCCAAGACCAGAATGCGTAAAGCCCCGGCCAAAACCGGAGTGCATAAGCCCTGGAAAAAACCGAAGCGCGCAAACCCTGACCGAAACCGAAGGATTTCCGAACAATCCCCAAAGCTTCGGCCGGTTCAAAAAATATATGTCGCGCAATATCGTCAGCGGGGTCATATTCCGTGCCTTTAGTAATCTCTAAAGGCCTCGACAGGCCCTACACGGCCGCCTAAGGACCCCAGACAAAGTCGGGGAACGTCTCCTACTACTAAATCCTCGGGCCGACCGAGCAGTATTCCTGCGCCTTAGTCGCACCTAATGTTCGAATCCTCGGCCAAGCGAGCAAAGTCTCCATGCTTTAACCACGACCTGAAGCCTCGATCGAACCGAGCGACTTCTTACGGGAACATCTCCCGGTACTTCAGCAGAGGTAAAAGACCTCCCTCTACCCAACGATAAAGACGTACAAGCCGTCTCTTTCCGAAGAAGCACCTGTCTCGTTCTGCAAACGAGACCATGTTTTACCGCATGAGCCCACGGGACCGCCCAGGTCTCCCTTTGGCTCGAACAGGGACAAACGGCTCCCCCCTTTCTTTTTTATGGACCAAACGACGATCTCAGCATGAAACAAAAGATTTCCAAAAAAGAACTCCCCTCTTTATTCATTATAAGGAAAAATACAAGAAGAAAAAGAAAAAGTAAAAATAGCCTTCACAGAGGCCTACTGTCTCCCCCAGGAGCTGTCGGGTCCTCCCTACGCCGAGTCAGCTCGACGACTTGCTAACGGAGGGACGCTATCACCCCCTCCTGCCGATCAATGACCCGGCAAAGAGCCTCGGCCTCCCTCATAGAGATGGCAAGAAGCTCCTCGACTGTCTTCTTGAGCTGCTCATGGCCCGCTAGAGCTGACGCCAAGGCCATGCCATCAATAGTCACGGAAGAGCGACTCCCCCGGAAGTCCCTGTGGCCATTGCTGCCGACGCTCGACTCTACGGTCGATTGCCCTTCACCATGAGAGGCCATACCTACTCTCAGGAGCTGTCGAAAGACTAGCCGAGAGGATGACAAACACTGGCATCCATCTCGTCCATATTTATACCGCCCTGGCGAGTATTTCGAGCAGTCGAATCATTAATCCGACCCAGGGGATTTGCTACGCGTCGTCGCTTCAGCTGGCGCCTGCGGGAAGCGAAGAGTCGTGCCCCCTCCCGAGGAAAATCGGTAAGCATCGACGAACTGCTCGGGAACCCCCCTCCTTCTCTAGGGACTGGGTTCCTTCCGGTCTACCGGGCCCTCACGAAGTAAATATTCTCAAAACTCCTCGGATTTCCTCAAATCAGCCGCCCTTGGAGAGGCGCAAAGAAACGAAAAGGTACGTCAGTAGCTGACGCTGGCTCACTTTCCTCGGAAATCACCAAATCATAAATATCGGGCGCCCCCATGCGCCGCCTGTTTCTCTTTGGCGGTCTGCACCGAATCTCACAGGGACCGAACATCAGAAGTCTCGACCACGACCGAGTCATCTCTCCGAGCAAAAATCTCCGAACCTCGGCTGGGATGAGCAGCAAATCTCCGAACCTCGGCTGGGCCGAGCAACAAATCTCTGAACCTCGGCTGGACCGAGCAACAAATCTCCGAACCTCGGCTAGATCGAGCAAAAATCTTCAACCTCGGCTGGGCCGAGCGATGATCTCTGAAGCCCTAGCCAATACCGGAGTGCGTAAACCTTGGCCAAAGTTAAGGAATATGTTCTACTATTAAGAATCCCGGCCAAAGCCAAGGAGCTTTTCCCACTATCAAAGCACCAGCTTAAAGCCGAAACGCATGTCTCGTTATCACAAATCCCGACCAAACCAAGCAATCTCCGAAGTTCCATCCGGATTCGGGTAGCTTATAAGCCCCGACCGGGTCGGGTAGCGCAAAATCCTCGGCCAAGACCGAGCGATATCTCCGCGCCTTAGCCTATGCCTGAAAACTCGGACGAGCCAAGCAACTTCTTAAACATCCCAAGACGATGTTAGCGCCTCACGGTACTTCGGTAGAGGTAAAGGACCTCCCTCTACTCAAAAGAGACATACGAGCTCTCTTTTCGAAGAAACACCTGTTTTGTTCTACAAACAAAACCATGTTTACCACGTGAATTCGCAGGACCGCCCAGGTCTCCCTTCAACTCGAATAGGAACAAACGGTCTTCCCTACTGAGGACCGAGCTGCGATTTTGGCAAAAAAACAAAGCGGCGAGAACGCTGCCAAAGTATGCTACGACGCGGGAGCAACAACTCTCGGCACAAAAAGAAACAGGAGCCAGGAGAAAGGACAAAACTTTCTTTATTTCATTACCAGCAAAACGAATTACAACCACCTAAGAGGCATTACAAGTGCGTCGAAGCACAGGAAATGAAGACGAGTACATAGCTCGGCCGAACTGCTCCAAGACAGCTTCGGTTAACAACGATACTTCGGCATCTGATCCAACAAATCAGACCATGAACCAGTCAGCTCGCCCTGATAATGAGCAAATGACTCGGCCTAACTATTACGACCAGCTTCAGTTAATAATGATATCTCGGCATCCAGCCCGAGATATCAGAGAAATCAGAAAGGGTGGACGAGCTTTGTCCAAAGCCACCTATCCGCAGAGCCCTTCGCCGAGTAGGAAGAAAGCTCGCGAACCCTGATGACCGGGTACTCCCCCAAATCGAGTGTGTGCTGCTAGCCAGTACCCAAGTCAAAAGGCAACGTACTAGCGGAAAACACACCATCACCCCCTCCTCACGTGGCAAAAGATTCTCCGGGGGACGAGCCCAGGAATCCGGATCAAGGAAGGAGGCGAAGTTCATGTAAGTCATGGGGAGCACGCGCACACTTCCTACCTTGCGTCCCCCAAGGTGAATCGCAAAGGACACACAGGAAGCGTATATGTGTGCTCTTCATGCGATCTCTGCGAACCTCCTATGCGCTCTGCATTGGAAAAGATCGATATAGCAAAGGTCCCTCGGAATGTGCCGGGACGACCTTTTGTCGGCTGCAGAGCCGTACTATCTACTTCAGCAAAACGAAGATCGACCTGCCTTAGAAAAGATAAAGCACTGACGGGGTAATAAAGAGACGTGAAGGCCAAATATTCCTCGATAGGGACGTTTCGATACCCTATGCTTCGGCCGACCCCCCTCCATCTTTGGAAGCTATCCTACTATCGCAAGCTCAGATGGACCAGCAGAGATCGGCGAAGGAAATGGTTAACGATGGCCTATCACCTATCGGTATTTAAACCGCTCCAGGCAAGAGCCCTAATCGCCCTAGCCATCGGCCCCAGTGCCATTGACATAAAATCTTGCTATGCGTCATCACCTCAGTGATCGCTCGTGGGAAGCGAGTAGTCACCCTCTCTTTACCGAAAAGAATAAAGGGATGACAACGAGGATTCAACAAACCCCCCTGCTCAGGACCGAACTCCCCTCCTTTTCGTCAAAGGCACGTCCACGATTTTGCCACTGATAAGATGGACTACCCCAGTCCTAGCCAGGATGCTTCTGTGATTCCTAGTCCTGTCTAGTCGACCTACCGCATTTCTCGGCCCTAGCCGAGCTACTTCATCCCTCGGTCCTAGCCGAGCTACTTCATCCCTCGGCCCCAGCCGAGCTATTTCATTTCTTGGCCCTAGCCGAGCTATTTCATCCCTCGGCCCCAGCCGAGCTATTTCATTTCTCGGCCCCAGCCGAGCCATTTCATTTCTCGGCCCCAGCCGAGCTATTTCATCCCTCGGCCCCAGCTGAGCTGCTTCATTTCTCGGCCCTAACTAAGCTTCATTTTTTAGCCCTAGCTGAGCTATTTCATCCCTCGGCCCCAGCCGAGCTATTTCATCCTTCGGCCCTAGCCGAACCATTGCGTCATTCGGCTTAAGCCGAACTGAATCATCTCTCAACCTCCTTTTGTACCGAGCTGTGTTGTCTCTCAGCTCCTTCATCGGGGCTATCCCTATGCCTTGGCCTCGACCAAGATGTTCCCTCAAATTCGAGCCAAAAAACCAACCAAGCGGCGCAAATAAGCCATAGGTTGCTCGCGGTTGGGATAAAAATTTAAGACGAGAAATCATCCAAGAAAGGCAAACAAACGAAAAAACTGATCCGTTTACTAATTTCCGGTCAAACTACAAAAGAAAAGAAACAGAAAATACATGTGGAGGCCCTTAGGGGATCAAAGCTTGGGATCAGACCCTGCGCCCCTGCAGCGGCGTCAGCAGGAGCGTCGTTTGGCTCCCCCTTTTCGATGGTGTCCCACTGAGATACCTCGGCGGCAGCATCGACGCCCAGAACAGCTTTGAGATCGACGTCTGAGATCTCCTCATACTCATCCTCCTCGGCCCCCGGGGTGCGGGTCTCATAACATTCGGCTTCCAAACAGGATAAGTCCAGGTCGGGATAAGCTTGGGTGATCTTAGCTCGCACCTCCTCTTCGCCGAATCGGAATGCATCGGCACAGGCCGCCCTGCGTTCCTCGGCAAACTGGGTGGAGCTCTTATACTCCTCCACCACTGAAGAGGCTCGCGTGTTTGCCTCGGCCAGTTGTTTCTCCAACTCGGAAATCCTTCGGTGCCTCGAAGCCGTCTCCTCTCCGAAGGCCTTCAACCGCTCTTGGAACTCCAGACTCATCTTGTTTACCTGCAGACAAAAAGCCGAGTAAGACAAAGGTCGAAAGGCCAAAACAGATGAGACAGGAAACACCCTACCTGCTCGTCCTGCTGAGCTAGTTCATCGCCCAGCACTTGAACCCTATTGAGAGCCTTCGATTTAGCCAATTGATTTTGATGAAGACTCTCTTTGAGTTCATCAACCTGGGACTGTCTATCCCCAATCTCCTGGTGAGCGTAGTCGAGCTCGTCGGAGAGCCGAGCAGCTCGCTCGTCCGACCTTTTTAACCGATCCTTCATTTCGGCAAGTTCTTTTTCCAAACGGGTGAGCTGGTCCTGCCGTCGCCAGCACTTGAGCTCCTCCTCCTCGAGCCTGTTGTCCCAGTTGCTTTTATCTTCAGCGTGGTTGGCTTTCAGTTGATCCCATCTCTTATCGAAAAACCATTGCATGGCCTTGACCTTGTCCTCGTGCTCCGCTCTAGTCTGGGATAATTCCAAACTAGCCTTGTCGAATTGCTCACGAAAGCCTTGAAGCTCATAGACCTGCATTGCGAGTTGAGAGGCTCTTTCTCTCTCAGTTGTAAGGACCTTACGAGTCTCCTCGAGCTCCCTTTGGGAGACCACCAAGGCTCGAGAAAGACCGGCTGTTGAATCCACCATCTCTTTGAGGCGATCAACTTCTTTACGGGCCCGAGCCCAAGCTCCGACTGCCAGATGCAAACACCATTTCAATGCCCTCATGATCAAGGCATTCTGCGAAAAAGATCACACATATGAGAACACAGTTGAACTAACTGACCGAAAACCCTGCTTTGGTGAGATAACTTACCCGACACGCATAATCCGAAGCAATCCTCGTGAGGGCAAGGTCATCAATCTCGGCAAGAAGGAAAGCTTCGTTCGGCACTCCAGTGTGCCTAAAGGCCACCTCGACAAGATCCTCCGGATCATTCCCTTCCGCCGAGGAACTCTTTCCCTCTTGGAACACAGACCGCATCAAAGCGGAGAACATGGCACTCACCTCTGGATCGCGTGAGTGGAAATCTACACTCAGGGAGCCAATCTGGGAACCCGCCCCTGAGGCCCTCGTCCGACCAACCTCCTCCACCAAAGCCCTCATTTGAGAGACTTCAGGCATCTCAGCTCTGCAAGGGGAGCCCCAGCCCGGACGTTCCCTTCGCTCAGCGGCTCCCCTCCTTCTCCTTCTCCTTCTTCTTCTTCTTCTACTTCTTCGGATGTTTCTCTGCCCCCGATAGACTCCTCTTGGACCTCAGTTTCTCTCGGGGCCTTCGGCACCTCAGTAGAAGGCCTTTCGTCGGAAGACGCCCCGCGAGGTTCGGTCGCTGGTTCGACTGGTTCAGTTGCCCCTTCGTCCTCCGCCGATTCTCCCGCAGGCAACCTGGACTGAACTTCGGCGACTATGACTGCTTCTCCCACCTCGATTGAAGCGGAGACCATTCCCGCCTCCGCCTGCAACTTCTCTGAACCACCGGCCTCCAATGAGGGGGACCAAGCAACCCCGACCACGGGGTCTCCGAGTGAACTGACGTCGCTCCCTCGCCATCATTTGACAAAATGCCAACAGGTGGGGAGGAAATTTCGGCAGCGTCCTCCAAAACCCCCGTGGTGTCCTGATCTCTCCCTGCTGACAGACCTTCTTCCGCCACCAAAGGATCGTGCGCCGTCGGAACCGCGATACTTCCATCCTGCAGCGACGAGGAACGGCGGTCATCACCATCTCTCCTGGTCCCCCTAGGGCGAGGACCGGAAGGGCAAGGCCTTTTCTCAGCCCTATGCTTACTACTGGAGCCGGACCTCCTGCGACTCTTGCCCAATTCCTCTCTCACCTAATCTACGAACGCCGACCTTTCGGCTGCAGGAGCAATGCGACTCGCCCGTTAGCTCGCACAAAAATTGAAGCTAAAATCACATTAACCTATTGGCTACAAAATGATGCTTATCGCGACGATCCATGGGACTCAATCCAGCCACGAAGAGGGCATCCTCTGATAGAAGGGCGCTGGCTGGAAGCACTCGACTGTTGCGTAATACGATCAAATCCCTCTTTTCCTGCCCGGATAACTCCGGATGCGCCTCTGGATCCTTACATATCGCCCCCACACCGGGGGAAATCCGAGCCAATATTTCCTTCGACTATAAAAAATTATGATTTCCACTCTTTTATCGACGACGGATTGTCTGAAATCATCTTGAAGGACCCTCCGAGGACCAATGTAGGGCCACTCGGAAGACCTCCCAGAAACCAAATTATAACACACCCTGAACATTGGGAGAGTCGCGGTTACCCCAACGCGGCTGCACAGCGAGATGAATCCAATGAGGTTGCGCCAGCTATTGGGAGCCACCATGGTGAAGCATATGTTGTATAACCTCATCACCTCCCGCACCAGCGGATGAAGAGGAAACCTGAGACATGCCCTCAAACTTTCCTCATAACAGAATGCTCCGTTCCCTAATTCGAATGTCACCCTGTCGTCAGCCGTCGGGAGAAACAGGGTAACATCCTGAGGAATCCTTTATAGGCGGCGTATTCATTCCAGATTCGCCAGAGTCACCTCCGAAGCCTGATCACTGGGACTCACCATGCTTTCGATCAAAAGAGGCGCTGAACGGGGTCGCAAAGGAAATAGAAGAATGAAATCTTTCGAGGGAAAAAACAAAAGAGCTCTGCGAATGGGGAGGGTACAGCTTCAACTCCGTTTTCTCCAAAAGAAACCGCCTCAGGGAGAAGATAAGGCGTCTCAACCAAGACGTCCGAAACCGCCGCTGCAGGCACCATGAAGATCGAGATTTCCTGCGTGGCGCTTCCCCAACCATCGCCTTCGCTTCTAAGAAACAATGGATCCACCTCGAGAAGGCAAGACGGCCACGCAGCATTAATTAGGGCATCATTGCGTGGGCTATCAAATCCACATCCCCCCGTTCGGATCGCGCCACCTAGGTCTATACTCCCTATGCCCGAACCTACACTTCGAACTAGGGAGTGAGGGGCATGTATTGAGGGGTAAAATCGATATTGCCTTGATAACCGTGCGAAGGGGCTAAGATCAGCCCTGGCCCTCACCTGCTACACTGCGCCCACAAAGAACGAGCTAACTAGTATGATTCGGCGGATCGAGCAACCCGTAGCTCGGTTTCCCCGAGCAATCCGTAGCTCGGCTTTCTCGAGCAATCCATGGCTCGGCTCCCCCGAGCGACCATAGCTCGGCTCCCCCGAGCGATCCATAGCTCGACATGCACCTCCGCGGAACAAAACTATTTTCATGACCGGCTTATTTCTTTTGTCATATCTCAGCCACCCTCGTGCCTCTGCTGCTCAAGCCGTGCTTACGCCCCTGTAGCGCGAACTATCTGTGCATTTCGGCCGTCAAGGCCAGGTCGTCGCTCAACCGTCTGAACCAATCCTTTCCGCGCCCCTGCGGAACCTGGCGCGGGAGAGCCCAAGTCTAGTGTAACAGAATTTCAAACGATGAATCATACCGAGGCATGGCCTAGGATCTACAATAACGGCCTAAGACCTACGCAGTCATCGGATCTCGGGCCATCAAAGAGCTCTCCTAGCTGTCGATCCTTCAACGGACAAGATACGGATCTCACCGACCTCACAACAGCTTGATTCGAATCATCTCTGTATCCCAACAACCTTCGAACTTTCCAGAAGGCGTTCAAGATTCAGGTGATTGCTTATAAATAAGACACTCCCAGATTCTCTCAGGTACACTCGCAAGCTCCCGTACACAACTCCTGGCTCAGTCTCAGCATCACCCTCTCTCTCTCTCTCACTGCTCCCCCTTCTTCCTTCCGCCATCGGCGCTCCGCACGAGCTTCCGATAGGCCACCCCTGGAGGGACTCCCCAGAGAGATCCTTCTTCTCATTTTTGTTGATCGTCGATCCCCACTGACTTGAGCGTCGGAGGGTCTTCCACGGAGGGCCACCCCCAACGCCTCTCGTGTGAGGACTTCTTTGCAGGTCCGCCCAGGAGGAAGCCCGATCAGGAGACCAATAGCGCCCGAGTCGGAGGATAGATTCCGGTGGCAACACAAGTATATCATAGGTAGGGTTGCAATCGAGCAGAGTCGAGCCAAGCTTTTCGATGCTTATGCTCGGCTCGTTACGAATATTCGAGCTCGTTTAAATTTGAAAAACTATGTTTAAGCTTGGCTGAGCTCGATTATAAAAAGCTCGAGCTCGCTCATTTGATATGAGTAAAAAGCTCGACTAAAAAAGAAGATCATTTCAGGCTCAATCTTAAATTGAGCTCGTTTCAAGTTCAAATCGAATTAAGTTTATTTCAAGCTCGGTTCAAAAAAAAAAGAGTTCGTTTAAAGCTCAGCTCGAGAAAAAGAAAAAAAAAAGCTCGCAAACTTCTAATTGGGCCATTTCACGAGCTTTTAATCGAGCTATCTCGCGAGCTTCTAATGAAGCTTAAGTTCGACTCATTTATCAAGCGAGCTTTAAAATGAAGCTCAAGCTCAGCTCGTTTATATGATGAATCGAACATGAATGAACTTTTATCGAGCCAAGCCTCGAGTAGCTCGTGAGCGGTTCGGTTCGATTATAGCCCTAATCACAGGGGAAGAGACTTGCTGTATCATCTTTCGATGCAACAAGCATGCCATGCAGATTGATCGTCTGTGCATGTCGGTGTACATGCGATGCACAGTAAGATCCATTGGATTATTGCATATATGCTGATATATATGAATAATCAATCTGCACGATTGATACACATTTGCTATATCGAAGGTATATAGAAAGCTTTTTCTATCACATGTGGAGAGAACTGTTGGCATTGCTGCCGGAGGCCCATCCGAGCAAGCATGGACCGAGAGTTTTCCTGTTTCTGTTACTATTTCAGCGTTTGGCCGTCGCTTCATTCGTTTTTAAATCAACAGCTATACCTTCTTGTGCCCAAAAAATAAAATAAAATAAAAGAGCAGGACAAATGGATGGTTAACCTCAAAAGCGTCCACGCTACAGTTGATGGCACACTGGCGTGCACGCAGGCATTTAGAAATGGCGAGTACTTCCAAACTACGCAATCCCATTTCAGCAAAACATCGCGCTGTTTCACACCTACGACAGACGGCACTCCCTCGTCGTCTGCGGTCCAAAGTCTCCAAAGGGTAGTATCGTGTCCAGCCAGCAGAAAATTAGGACCACACTTCCTACCTTCTCTGGATTTTTCGTCCCACATCCTCCTCACCACCGTGCATCACGCAATTAGAGTCCCTCTCTCTCAGTCCCCCTCTCTCTCTCAATCAATTTAGTTAATCTAGCTAGGTTTTATTGTTTTTTAATTTTTAATTTTATAAAAATTTAAAAATGAAAAATAAAAAAAAATAACTTTAAAATTTATATGAATCAGAGAATTAAAAAGATAATCAAATCAAATCTAAATTTAATTATTTTTTCATTTTTAAATTTATACAAATTTTAAAGTTATTTCATTTTTTTATTTTTATTTTAGAACTCTATGATCCTTGTTGATGTAAGTATGGGAAGAAACATTAGATTTGGGGTTTAGATAGACGAGTATGTAGCCAAATCCATCCAGAAGAATAATCAATTAGATTTATATTTAGGCAATAAATTCTGATCCAATCCACATGATTTATCTTTTGCTGCACATATAATCCTATGCAATGCTATATGTACATGATAAAATCCAGTACTGTTTGAAAGGATGCGGAACGAATCTTCGGTTTCTTTCCACTAAATTTTGGATTGTTAGGACCCTGCGATCACCTTTTTTTTTTACTGTGGCTGCCCGGTGGATTCTCGGCACTCCTCTTGGAAGTAGAAGTCGTGCGGCCATGGGATCAAGCTTCGGGGCGGGAAGCAGCAGTCGCACTCCGCCGGGCACCGCTGCGGCCACTCCCACAACAACCCTGGCGGCGGCGGCGGCGGCGGCGGCGACGGCGACTCCTCGTGCTTCCCCCGCCCGCCGGAGGCCGCGTCTCGGAGCGGCCCCCAGCACTCCACCCGATGGAACTCCGGCAAGTTAGAGTGGAAATATACCCACACCAGAGCCTCCTCCAGCTCCGGGTGGTTGTTGAACAAACTCACGTCTCCACAAACAAACGCCTTCAACACCTACAAACGCATCCAATCTTTTGCATCAAAGGACTTGAAAGAGAGAGAGGAAATAGAAAAACTCAAAAAAGAGATACAAGGAGATTATAAGGGCGCGTACAACGGGGAGTTCTTTGGAGAAGATGTAGTAACGGAGGCTGGCGATGAGTCGAGGAGGAAGTGGCCGCCGCTGATATGGCAGTGGACGTGGAGGGACATCTTGCCCTGGACCTTCTTCCATTCCGCCACCACTTCATCCCTCTGAAGCCGGTTGTACCAGCCATTCAGCTGTACGTTGCATGGATCGAAACAGGGGAAGGCATATAAAGCTTCTTATTTTCTCTTTCTACGTAGATATTATATATTTCGATGGGATTACACGAGATGAGGTGGGTGGTGTAGTACCTGGGCGCGGTTGATGGTGTTGGAGATGGCGAGGGTGAGCTTAGAAGTAAGGTCGCTGTGGGTGAGGGTGTAGGTCCGGGGGATCTTTCCCGGATGCTTCTCCTCGTCCACTCCAAGGAACAATACCTTCAGCTTCGACGCCTCGAAGATCGCCGGCCCAAACAACCTCGCCACCTGTTACAAACCAAATCCAATTCAATCCAATCCTCATGTTATATATATGCGACAAACTAAGACAAAATAGAAGGAGAGGAGAATTCGAACAGCTTAATTATTTACCGGAACGATAGCTCGTTTTCTATTAGGCCGCTTCCCAAAGAGAAGAAAGGGCTTTCCCTTTAGATCCAAGGAAGAAGGGTGCTGCTTTATTTGGGTAGGAAGCGGA
Source organism: Calamus simplicifolius (assembly GCA_900491605.1). Classification (NCBI taxonomy): domain Eukaryota; kingdom Viridiplantae; phylum Streptophyta; class Magnoliopsida; order Arecales; family Arecaceae; genus Calamus; species Calamus simplicifolius. The sequence goes on from UESW01003959.1 coordinate 607,685, forward strand.
AGAAGAGCAGCCATGTAGCCCATCTCGGAGGAAGCGGTGCAAGAACAGGGAGTGGACTACTGCAAGGAGATTTAAGAGAAGGAAGAAGCAAGTAGTAGTGATCAAATTGAAGATAGTTGTTAGGTTGTTCCACTCCCACGGAGTTGGAAGGAGCTAGACCGGAAGGGAAGTTAGAGTAGGAGTTTAAAAGGAGACGAGAAGGGACGGACAGCCACGACTTTCTTCGCGCTTTCTTCTACGTACCGAGCCGTTGGTGCAGGCTCGTTTTTGTACCAGGAAAAGTCTTTGCACCGCCGCCGCGATGCAGCGTAGCCTGCATGATTACTTCGCACGTGGTGGGCTCACGCTGTGAAACCTATCAAATCTATCAATTGGTTGCCCATCGCATCGCTGATGCATGAAATCATGTGCGGACGAGCCATAACGTGATATACACAAAAAAACGATGTATCAAGACTTTTTCTTTTCTATTTTTTTTTTTTTTTAAGCCTTTTAAAGACCATTGGCTCGCTGCGATGGCGACCCAATGCTACCTTTTTTTTTTTTTTTTTGTTTTTTTTTTTCAAGCGAATGATTACATCATTTTAAGGTAAATTGAACGTGATATATTGAAATACAATATTTAGATAAGGATAATAGAGAAAAGGTCGTTCTACTTCTAACTTCAAAAGCCAGAATAACATGCCACTCTAGCGGCAATTTAATCTACAACTGAGTTGGCTTTCATGTAGATATGCTGAATCTGGGCGCTGTCAGCATCCTGAAGAAGAGATCTGATGTTACTGATCAAGGAAATGAACGGCAGATGGTTAGTAGACTCCTGACGAATCCAACTGATAATCGTAGCAAAGTCTCTTTTAATAATAAGCCTTTGGACACCTAAGCTCCAAAAGGCATAGAAATACCAGCCCTATTTGGTCCCAGATGCATTCGCAATGAAAGATCAACAATGATCATTGATCATAAAATACTTTATTTAATATAACATAAGAATGAAAGGTAGCCATTCATACAATATTAATAATATTCTTAACCATTCAGACGGTAGCCCAGTGATTGAAGCTCCTCGATGCCATCAAGGTATCGCAAGTTCGAGGAATGATGCTTGTGCTGACTCAAATAATTTCAAAGTAAATCCTTGAAGCCTAAAACTTCGATGTTGAAGGGGCTAAGGTCTGTCTAATTTATTTGTTCTAACTGCTAGTAACTGTATGGGGTCAGGTTAACCAACTCATCTTCGGACGGAAAACGACTGCACAAATCTTGCGCCATGCACAGAACATTTTCTGACAAAAAACGAAGCCGCATGGGATATAGCTACGGATCGGCAAAGCCCTCCCCTTTTTTTGTACCCAAAAAAAATTCTTAAAATCTTATACATAATATATTTTACATATTATATAATAATAATAATATTATATTCAACCGTATATTTACAAAATATATAATAATATATATAGTTAATATATGATCCTAATTTTATAGTGGCAGCACATCACAGTTCAAATAGAATATAGCGAGAGGAATTTCAGCATCATCTGTGACCTTTAATCCCATGCGTCCCTGTAGAAGAAATACATGGAACAAGCTAAGGAAGAGATCCGGAGCCTTCCCTCTTGGTTGCTTGCGGGGAGAGGTCAGTTCCGGGCATCTCGGGTCTGAAGGAGAGTTAGAAATATGGAGGCAGATGGTAGAACGCGTGTAGGATTGGAGATCGCTTATGACGACAAAACGGTTCCATTTGATCAAGCTTTGAGGCAAGCTTCTGCTCGATCGACCGGCCTTCATTTGTCAAGCAAAGGCCAAGAGACAAAGGGCCGTCTTAGTCCAACCAACCGAAAGTAAAGACCGACACGCGTGGCAACCCAAAGGTTCAAGCGTTCCGGCAACTCCTCGAGTCTTACGGATGACAGTCGCATGGGGGGAGGTGAAACGTCAGCGGATGCCAAAGGGCCAGGTTCGAAGTAAGGCAAGTTGCTACATTATTCTGGACTTTTCCAATGCTCTTCTGTTGCTTTCTTTGCTGGATATAAATTCAAATCGCATGGATCCGATTATTCCACTGATGACAGGTTGCCGTCGGCTCTAAAACGAGGAGTCCATTACGGTGCTATAGAATTGTTGAAATAAGGTAGGTGTTGTTATAATCAGACCGAATTGATTGATTGAATCAAAATTTAGAGGCTAAATCGATTCGATTTTAACATAAAATTTAATATATAAAAAATTCAAAATAATTAAGTTAATTTATTCGATTTACTCATGAATCGATCAATTCAGTAATAAAGTTATAATTTTATTATCAATTCAGTAATAAAGTTAGGTGGGTTGCTGCTAGCAACTTTTTGACTAAATTGGTTCCTTATTGGTCTGTAAATATTTCAATATTTAATATATTTATCAATCCAGGTCTAAGTTGCCAGCAGCAACCCACCTAACTCACTTCAACAATTCTATCGCACCGTAATGCACTCGTCATTTTGCAGCCTGTCATCGGTGGAATAATTGGATCCATCCAATTTGAATTTATATCCAGCAAAGAAAGCAACAGAAGAGTATTGGAAAAGTCTAGAATACTAAAAATATTAAAATATTTATTATTAAATTATTAAACATTTAATATTTTTGTAATATTAAAATATATATATTTTACTAAAAATTATTAATTTTATTTTATGTAATTATTAATAATATATTTAATAAATATTTATATTATTGATATTTAATTAATTTTTTTAGTTAATTAAAGTTCATATTTTTATTAGAAATAGCAATTTAAAATAAACTTTATATATAAATATTTATAAAAATATATCAATTAATTATTTTTATAAAATACATAAATAAAATTCATTACAAAATATATAGATATATATATATATATTATAATTACCTAACTATTTTAATTTAATAATATTCATATTAATAATTAATATTATTAATAATATATACAATACATATATTATTAATTCTATTAATTATTTCTACTAAATATTATTTTATTCATGAATATTTATCTATTAATAAAATAAATTTTATGTAATAAATATTAATAAATAAAAAACACACAAATATTTACATGTATAATGAAAATAAGATTAAAATAAAAATTTGTGTAAGTTTAAGTATATAGTTTTTTAAAAAATATGTAAATATTTATTTTGTTATGTAAATAGAATTAAATATTTTGACTACTCTCATAAAGATTCCCAATGAATTTGTAAATGATACATCTAGCTGTGGAATTATTAAATGACCATATTTGAGAGATTTATAAATTTTATGAATTTTGAAAATTCCTTTAGGGAAAGAATTTTAGTTCTATTTTTTTTTACTCCAGATAAAATACCTCTAAAAGTCCTCCAACATATTGGCATTGAACTTCTCTTTAGTGATGGATAGCGCTAGAGGATCTTGTTGATTAAATCTCCTGTAGAGTTTTAATCCCACCTGATTATTGTTTATACCTTAATCTCTTAGGTAGTGTTTGAAATAGAGGATAAGAGAGGATATCCCCTCTTATCCCCAAAATCATAACTATAAGGGATAGCTGGGAATAAAGTTAACCAAAGGGATAATCCATGGTTAACCATGGAATATCCCCTCAATTTATTCCCTAGAGAATGCAGGAATAGCTGGTTATCCCTTCAAATAAGAGTAAAAAAAAACTATCCTATGAATTTACCTTTTAGCATTTGATATGATCAATGGGATAGCCAAGGGATATCTCTAGGGATAGCTAGGGGACAAACTCTATTCCGTACACTTATTCATGGATAATATTTTTTCTATCAAACACTATCTGACTCTTTATGGGATACTAGAATTTGTTGGCATCTAAATTTGATCCCCATGTGCCAATAAACAAGATAGATCTTAACCCAAACAACAGAGCAATTTCTTCAGCTAGTTGATGTACACTCCTTCAAGAGAGAAAAAGAAAAGCTAGAAAGGTTGGGAGGTTGGATGGTGCTGGGAAAAAAATGGCTTTAGTTTTCTGGAAACATCCTTGAAGAGAAAATCTTTAGCGAACAGAATAGATTTAGGACACATAAACAAAACTGAGTTATGATCAACACTTTGCACGACGCATTTGTTTTGAGACAAACTCTGCCTCTTTCCATTTTCCTGATTCCTCAAGTGCAACTTTCAAAGAGACTAGACAATTAAAAGGTATATTTGCGCTTCCCTTGTCAATTACCTCAAAAAACAAACCAAATGCTTCTGGAGCTTTGCCGACAACACAAAGCCCACTAATGACTTCACCATAGACTTCGCCATGCAGATCCTGACTCTTTTCCAAACTAAACAGCAAAAGCTGGCGTGCTTCCAAGAATTTCTGGCCCTGGCACAGTGATCCAGCCAACTTCTCCATTTGCACATAATACCCATTATCATAAAGCAATCTAACAATCTCGAAAGCCCATTGCTCAATCCATTTCTAAACAGACAGGCAATGACATCTGTTAAAGATTGATGTTTGGACGAATATTCCTCTCTATCATCACAGCAACCAGCTTACTAGCTTCTTTAGCACATTCATCCTTCTTCAAAAGCCCAGCAAGTACTGAATGGAAAGTACTTGTGCTAGGTCGATGCCCAACGTTCAACATCCTCTCCAGAGCCTTCAAAGCATAATCCATCTTCCCCTTCCCCAGAAATCCCCCAATCAAAGCCTTACAGGTCTCCACATCTGGCACAAGGTCTCTCTCTACCATTGAGACCAGCAGCTCATAGCCTTCTTTAAAAGCCCCGTCCCAGCAGTGCCCCAAGATCAAAGTCTTGAATGCTCCAACATCCACTGTGGCCCTCATATCCAACAGCTGCTGAAACACCCTCCTTGCCTTCTCTATTTTTCCATTGTTACACATATATTCAAAGATAGGATTATAAGCTGCCATCAGCGGAACACAACCACCTCTCCTGTGCAGCACCTCCTTCTCCAGCAACTCATCAACAAGCTCCTCAGCTCTCCCAAACTCACCACTTTGACAGAGGCTCCGTATCAAAGTGCTGTACGTGGCCGAGTCAGCCTTAACCTTCAGTTCCGGCATTCTATCAAACATCTTCAACGCATCATCCACGCAGCCTATGTTGCAGTGCGACGCGATCAATGTGTTAAACGTGCAAGTATCAGGCCTAAAAATTGCAACGCCATTGCCACCATCCCCCTCTTGCAAGATTTCCTTCACCAAATCCATCCTTTTAGCCTCACAGAGCCCTTGGATGAGGGTATTGTAGGTGATCCGGTTTGGCTTGACTCCAACCTTCACCATCTCCTCGAAGACGCCGACGGCCTCGGTCGGGAGTAGCCTACAGCAGTACCCGCGGATCAGCGTGGTGTAAGAGACGACATTGGGGGCAAGATCGGAGCATCTAGTCCGCATGGTGTCGAGGAGGCCGTGGGCGGCGTGGAGATCTCCCGCGCGGCAGAAGCCGTCGAGGAGGGTGTTGTAGGTGACAAGGTCGGGCTGGCAGCCGTGGCGAGGCATCTGACGGAAGAGGCGGAAGGCCTCTTCGGGCACGGAGTTGAGGCAGAGGCCGCGGATGAGGGTGTTGAAGGTGCAGACGTCGGGGCGGACGGCGGGGGCGCGGCGGAGCATTTCGTCGAACAGGGCATGGGCGGCACGGGTGCGGCCCCGGCGGAGGAGGGCAGCGAGGAGGGAGTTGAAGGAGAAGGCGGAGGGGGAGGGGAGGAGGCGGAAGAGGGAGAGGGCGGAGCGGAGGCGGCCGGCGTGGGCAAGGGAGCGGAGGAGGGCGTTGAAGGATGCTCGGGGAGGGAGGAGGGGGAAGGGAGAGGGCGAAGTGGAGGGCGGGGCGGGGGTCGCGGTAGCGGAGGAGGAGGTGGAGGGTCTTGGCGGCGGGGCGGCGGTCGGAAAGAAGGGAAGGGAGGAGGGGTTGGGCCCAGCGGAAGAGGCGGAGGCAGCGGCGGGGGTGCGGACGAGGCCGAGGACGGTGAGAAGGGTGGAGGGGGTGAGGCGGGGACAAGGGTGGGAGAGGGAGGAGTCGAGGGAGGGGTGGGAATTGATAAGACGGGCGATGGCGTGGGGGAGGTCCGCTTCCGGATTCTTTGTTAATTTTAATTCTGCTGAGGAGTAAGAGGAGAAGGACGACAAAAAGGAAGAGGAGGTTGCAGGCGAGGGGGAGCGCTGGAGACGGGACATAGCATGGCGGCAATGCGTGTGCTTTGGATCGTCAGTTGACGTTCCCCTCCCTCGCAATTCGACGGGCTATCAGCTTCGAAGGAAAAGTCCTTGCGCACCGCGCGCTCAACGGCCCAAGCGTGCAGATAAAAGAATAAAATTATTTTTAACTCAGCTCAGCTCAAATCGTCTAAGCCTTTTTTTTCCAACTGCACACCAACTGTACAGGATCGGCTACATAAATTAGCTTTCTTCTTTTCGTTAGCATCAACGTTCAAATTATAAATAATTATATTTTTTATTATTTTTATTTATATTAATTTATATATTCTATACTGTACATGATGAATAAAGATTTTTCATAATTTAAAACTAGCCATTGTTTCATAAGCTATTGGGATATCTCATCCAAGAAAAATACTTTGTACATCATTCCCGATGCAGCAAGTTCTACATGGACTGCACCGTTCCTTTTATTAGTGCAGCAAGTTCTATATGGACTGCACCGCTCCTTTTTATTGGTCCATATGGATCCTATGTGGCCTGACGCGATGGGACAGAATAGCAGGGGAATAATGTTACTTTTTGATCGTACATCCATTAAAAGTCGTTCAGCCTTTCACCATTGATGTGCAGACGAAAATGCCCTTTCCTCCAACCTACTTCAACCTGCCATCTTATTTGGATTTTGCTGATAAAAAACTCTTTCTGATTGTAAAACATTCTTCCTGTAGATGATGGTGCCACGGAGCGGGAGTCTAGGGTTGAGGTTGTGGTTTATGAACTTGACGATGGCTTTCAGGATCTCCTACCAGATAAGATGGCGGATAGAAGTACGCCTGCATAAGGGTATTAGTTTGGACTAGCATCACCATTTTGGCATACCTTGATGGAAGGGGCTCGGTGCTAATGATATCGGCATTCAGGAACTGGATGGTTTCGTCTGGAGATCAATGGTCTTTTCGGTGCGGCGATAGCTTTGGAGGATTCATCAGCTTTGGTGCTAGCTTTTGATGATTCATCAGCTTTGGTTCATCTGTGTTCCTTAAACTCTAACTTCTTAACAGCTTTGCTGCTCAAAAAGCATTAGTTCAACTAAGGTGTCGTAGGTTTTGAACTAATGCTTGTCTTAACGTTTTGAACTAGGGTGTCGTGGGATTTAAACTAGGGTGTCGTGGGTTTTGAACTAGGGTGTCGTGGGGTTTGAACTAGGGTGTCATGGGTTTTGAACTAGGGTATCGTGGGATTTGAACTAGAGTGTTGTGGGTTTTGAACTTGGATGTTGTGGGTTTTGAACTAGGGAGTCGTGGGGTTTGAGCTAGGGAGTCGTGGGTTTTGAACTAGGATGTCGTGGGATTTGGACTAGGATGTCGTGGGGTTTGAACTAGGATGTCGTGGGTTTTGAACTAAGGTGTCATGAGTTTTCAACTAGGGTGTCGTGGGTTTTGAACTAGGATGTCATGGGTTTTCAACTAGGGTGTCGTGAGTTTTGAACTAGGATGTTATGGGTTTTGTGTGATTCAGAACTCGAGCATGTCAGCAGCGGCCATGATCGGCTGGGCTGGGCAAGGGAGCTGCCATGGCCTCAACAGCGGGTCCGGGATCTCCGGTATGTCCATCGCCATCCCGCTGACCTTGTCGAAGACATGGAGCACCGAGTTCAGCGACTGCAGCCTCTCGGTCAGCTCCATCACCTGGGCTCTCAGCACGGAGTTCTCTGTCTCCAGCTTGAGGTATTGCTGGGTGATCAAATTGACCTGCCTCACAATCTGCTCGTTCTTATTCTTAAGCTGAGCTTCTTGGTTTATGAGATCGTCGAGGCGCTGCTGCTTCCTCATCCGGGACCTCCTCGCTGACTTCCTTTCCAGCTAAGCATTTCTTATTTTCTTCGTTTTCATTTTAATTTTCCTTTATTTTTTAGAAAATTCCAGGTCGTCTCTGTTCTAGTTCTGTAGGCTTTTTTTTGGGCTTTCTTAATTTCCTGGTTCCTATCCAAACCATTTGAGGGTAAAACCGGTAACAAGATCTCAACTTTTGTTGTTGGTTTTGGTTTTCGGGTTGATCTCGTCCCCAAAAATCCTCAAAAATCAAATCTTTTTGGGCAGATTTTTTGATCCAGAGAAGCCTCACTTCCAAAAAAATCGGAGTTTTGGAGTTTATCTTTCGATTTGGGGAGCACCCAGTTCCCAAAATCTGATCTTTGACGAGGCTCCAATTTCGGTGGTATCGTATCTAGGGTCGAGAGATCCTGTTCTAGCTGTTCGTTTGATTTCTGGTCCTAGCTGCATCAGTCCTCCAATAAAAATCCCTCCTTTGTTCCCAGAAACTGGTCTTCTGTTCATAAGTCAAGGCTCTGTTCTTGATCTCAATGTTCTCGGGCTTCATTCTGTCGATAATCTTTCTCTAGTCTATATGAAGTTCGTTACTGTCCATCACCGCCGCATCTGCTTCCTCCAGTCCTACTCAGTGTCGTTCCTCTGCTGGTTCTACTTCTCATGAAATAGACCTCATTGTTCGATCGATTCGAATCAAAACAAGCACCCATTTTTTTCTCTGATTTAGTCTCGATCAACCAACTCCAATCCGATCAAAGAACTCGTTTGAAGGAGAATGTCTTCGCTGCCGCCCCGCCAATCTTCCGGGTCCGAAGGCAATCCCCAGCTTGCGATGGACGAGAGGAAGTGGAAGAGGATGCTCTCGAACAGGGAGTCGGCGAGGAGGTCCCGGATGAGGAAGCAGCAGCGCCTCGATGATCTCATAAACCAAAAGCTCAGCTTAAGAATGAGAACGAGCAGATTGTGAGGCAGGTCAATTTGACCACCCAGCAATACCTCAAGCTGGAGACAGAGAACTCCGTGCTGAGAGCTCAGGTGATGGAGCTAACCGAGAGGCTGCAGTGGCTGAACTCGGTGCTTCATGTCTTCGACGAGGTCAGCGGGATGGCGATGGACATACCGGAGATCCCGGACCCGCTGTTGAGGCCATGGCAGCTCCCTTGCCCGGCCCAGCCGATTATGGCCGCTGCCGACATGCTCGAGTTCTGAATCACACAGAACCCACGACACCCTAGTTCAAAATCCACGACACCTTAGTTCAAAACCCATGACACCCTAATTCAAAACGTTAAGACAAAGTATTAGTTCAAAATCTACGACACCCTAGTTGAAAACCCATGACACCTTAGTTCAAAACCCATGACACCCTAGTTCAAAACCCACAACACCCTAATTCAAAACGTTAAGATAAGACATTAGTTCAAAACCTACGACACCCTAGTTGAAAACCCACAACACCCTAGTTCAAAACCCACGACACCTTAGTTCAAAACCTTAAGACAAAGCATTAGTTCAAAACCCACAACGCCCTAGTTGAAAACCCACGACACCCTAGTTCAAAACCCACGACACCCTAGTTCAAAAACGTTAAGACAAAGCATTAGTTCAAAACCTACGACACTCTAGTTTAAAACCCACGACACCCTAGTTCAAAACCCACGACACCCTAGTTCAAAATCTTAAGACAAAGCATTAGTTCAAAACCCACGACACCTTAGTTGAAAACCTACGACACCCTAGTTGAAAACCCACGACATCCTAGTTCAAAACGTTAAGACAAGCATTAGTTCAAAACCTACGATACCCTAGTTGAAAACCTATGACACCCTAGTTCAAAACCCATGACACCCTAGTTCAAACCTTAAGACAAAGCATTAGTTCAAAAACCCACGACGGGTTGAAGTAGGCTGGAGGGAAAGGGCATTTTCGTCTGCACACCAATGGTAAAAGGCTGAATGACTTTAATGGATGTACGATCAAAAAGTAATATCATTTCCCTGCTATTCTATCCCATCGCGTCAGGCCATATGGGATCCATGTGGACCAATAAGAAGGAGCGGTGCAGTCCATGTAGGACTTGCTGCACCGGGGGCGATGTACAAAGACTTTTCCATCATAGCCGACCCATGGGCCACCGTACCATACCTATATGATCCGTTACAGTATGCAGACCGTACCATTAGTGAAGAAAGATTGATCTGGAACGGTTCACGACCCATGGTGGGCCGAGCTGGGCTTAGCATGTGGACCATGCCAAACCACATGTTGGACCGATCCATGGTGCCAATATGCATGCCAACCTTATAAAGTTTCTAATATTATTTTTTAAAAATTATATACATATCCTTTTTTTTGTGGGTGGACAAATGGCTTATTGCAGTTCTATTATCTCATTCTTTCTCCATCTTCTAACCATTTGATGGAAAGTTTTCATTCTTCTAATTTTCATATTCGTCTTTTGTCTGATACAGTCTAGGCATTAAGTTGTTAGGCTAGGTTGATCAGACCAAACCTGTCAAGCAAATTTTTATGTATTTATTTATATTATTTTAAAACTAATTTGAAGAAATCAAATAAAATAAATTAGATATGCCTATATTTTTTGGGACTTATTATTAGTGTGATCCATTGCGATCATTCGTCTCATTAGCCTTCCGAACGTGATAGATCATCCCGTCTTTTATCATTAATCTTCTGCTGCTCATTATATCATTTGAAGGGGACTCTTAATCATCATTTTTCTAATCTTATATCCTTTCTTCGGCATCGTACCAATTCTTAAGGCATATCAACATCTGCACTACATTGGGCCTCAATCGGCTCTTCTTATTAAGTACCCATCCATGTCGACATTAAACTTGAACCCTTAGCCATGAGGCTAGCGAGAGCTGCCAGCATTGGACATTATCGATTGTAGAAAATAAAAATAAAAGTAGAGAGTAGAAAGAGATTATGACAGCTAGCTAAAAAGTAAAAAAAATTAAGATAGCTTAGAAAAGTTTAGAAGACTTGTGGGTAGATGAGAAAGATTTATAAGAGCTTTGAAAAGCTTAGAAGAACTTAGAAATGTTTAGAGAGCTGTTGGTTTGTATAGAATGAGAAAAAAAGGTTGGAGGCTATTTATAAATTTTGGGAGGCTTCCAAATGACCCAACTAACTTTAGAAACTAATGATTTATGGCGGCTGGAAAGGGTAAATAGATTTTCTTGACCACAAAGCTAGATAAGCTTAAAAACTAGGCTTTTTGGCTATTATGGAGGTTATTTTGGAAATTAAACAAAAATATCCTCCTTACCTAGCCTTTTTTTGCTGGTAGGGAAGGGCATTTTCTTCCTTTCCCCTCCAAACTTGATGTGCCAAACATTTTCCTTACCCAGTGAGCTGACCGGCATGCCACCCGCTGGCCTTAGGAGGTGGCCTAGCATAGCTTGATAGATGGGCTATGTCATGCTATTATAGTGTATGGCTATTAGAAAGCGACTTGTGCATCATATGAAGTGTAGTGCGTGTTGTGAAGCTGCAGGAGAGCCCTCATCATATTGGGCCTAAGCCGACATGACCTAATTTTATCTCGATCAATTTCTCAAATTTTTTACTTTTCTTTTTCTCTTTCAAAATATACTTTGAGTCCATGAGCTACTATTCAAAACTTTTTTTTTTGGTCTTTAAGGTATCCTTTAAAACCTTTTTTTTTTTTCTTCTTCTCTCTCTCTCTCTCTTCTTCTTTCAATCTTTTAGTTATTACAATTTAACACCTCATATTTAAAGAATATTCTATTTTTAGTATCGGTTACAATGAATAATTATGATAGTTCAAATGTTCTTATGACACATCAATTATCCTATAAATTCTAACCAGCCTCATCATAAATGCGATATTTTTAAAATATTAAAAATTATTTTATAAAAACCAAAAGTTTAAGGACTAAAATTATTGTCTAGATTTTTTTTCTCTTTTTAACCTTGCCAATGCTAGCTAAGGAGGTTAAATATAAAGTTTTTAAAATTAAGGAGTAGAGATGAGGTTTTTAACCAAACGTAGAATACAACCAATCCAGATGGGAACCTCAATTACTCCATTCATCAATGTTGGAGATTTAGATCAAACATGTGCCATCCATGATCTATTTATCAATATAAAAAAAGAAAATATTTTATGAGTCACCAATGAGGATGATATTTAGAAAATGTCTGGTGTTTGAGATACTCCCACTCCCTATAACAGCCCAAAATTTGATTGAAAAGCAGCCAAGTCATGTTAATCAGCAATGCCACAGTTAATGACAAACCCAGAGTAAGAGTTTCAGAAGAGAGTTGCATTTTAAATTCAAGAGGACCTAATTTGTCGAAATCATGCCAGTTTAGTAATCTGTACTTAGGATGATACAAAATATTTCCAGAATCCTGCTTCAAAATTGGCTACAGTTATAAGTTATCTATAAATAATTTTCCTTTTCTTTGTCAGCTGAGACTCTTCTTAATAGGAGGTTCCACTCTACTAAAACCTTCAGTCAGTATTTTTCATTCTCTTTAAATAAAGATAAATCAAAACAACTATTTATCCTCATACCGGTTAATCACAACTAAAAATAATGTCAAAATTTACAATCATAAAACAACACAACTAAATATTTGTGAAGCAAAACTAAATCAGTTTTCTAACTAGTATGTTTCTTATTAGAATCTTTGAGGTAGCTTTTTCTCAATTCTCTCAAATAACTTAGTCTTTGAAATCAGTAGAAATAAAAATGATGATGAGTTAATACTCCATAGGTAACCAAAACCATAATTAAAGAAATCAAGTAGACATAACAAATAATATCTTTACTTATATATTAAAATACTTGCATTTGTAATTTAGTAGAATAGTAGAATTTTTCAATAAAATTTCTTAAATAACTTTCAGATTAGCCTAATACACTAATATCCAATTAGAAATCATTTTGTATTGCCAAAACTATAATTTACAGCTAATAGAACTATGGTCACATATAATTCTTATGATAGGGCTCAATAAACAGTAGCAACAGTAGTATCATATTTAATCCTTACAGAGTAGGTTCTTTATACTTTGAAATACCAAAACTAATAATAACCCTCATATAAATCCTGGATATGTTGATACATAGTATGACTATGAGTTCGTGGTATACATATGTCCATCAATATATACAAAAATTCAATAACTATTTCAAATATATATGTTGTGACAAAACACAAGCAACTTGCATTTTCCATATAAATAAGGGCTATGAACAAATTTACAAAACTTTTAATTATTCTTTAGTGTCATAAATATTTAATTAAATATACTTAATAGTTATCTCTCTCACGCAAATATATATGTAATTTTAAATTAAATTATATGTACTTTCATATCATAAATTTAAAATAAAATTTTAACTTGATTAGCCAATATAGCAAACCCAGACATATAGATTTTCAAATATTTTAGTATTTAAATAAACTTATGCAATCAAAAATTTTATATAAATAAGTATATACAATATTTTGCAAAGCTTTAAAGCCCTTTAATGAAGTCATAAACAAATTTAAAATACTGTAATATGGAAGGTCACTTACTTATAATGAATAATTTTTACAATTCAATCTTCTAAATCCTTTTAAAAATAAATTCATCATAAAGTAATTCACTAAAATTTCCTTATATCCTCAAATAAAATTTATTTATCTCTTATTTTCACTATACCATATCACAACTCTCACTAAATAAATTGAGATAATAATGTATTCTTATCTTGATTTAATGACTCATGAGGGTTAAGCATCAAGACCCGATTTGTGGTCCACCAGTAAGGATTAAATCAATCTCGATTAAAATCAAGAAACATACTGATCAAAGCCAACCTTATGTAGTTGAAAAAAAGGCTTAGTTGAGTTGAGTTGAGTATAATAATCAAAGCCTAGATGTAAAGGGTTAGTCCAATTTTAGGGTCACGATCAATTACCCCAACAGCAAAGCAAGACAAAGTCCCATCTACATGCTAAATAAACGAAGGAGAGAGAAAATAAAATTAAAAAATTAGATGGAAAACAAAGAAGAATAGGAGGAGAAAGAACCCCTTGGGTAGGCCAAGGTAATGTTAGGCATTGCGACAAACAGCTTAGTGGCATGCACCAGAACACCATGGGCTAGCTCAGGAACAATAGAGCCAACCATCGTCCAACTTCAGCCCTCACATCCAGTGGCTAACTGGCCGACCATGATGACTTAAATAAGCTCAAATCTAACTGTGAATTTACCTTGCAAATAGGAATAGGGACCAATCTGAATCCAAGTCTCTAACAGTCATTAGTGACCTTCCGACGTGGACAGGGAAAGAGGAGGAGGAGAAGGAAGAAGAGAGATAGAGAGAGGAAGAAAGAGGGCTTACCGATGTTGATTTGGTCACTGATTTGAGGAAAAAAGCCAAGCATTGTTGAAAATATAGTATATTTCAACATTCAAAAGAAGTTCCTTTTTTTCCTTTATGGTAGTTACGGTAATAAGTCTTGACCTTTTAACCTTTTGACTTATACGTCTTTTATCTGATACGTTGTTTGGACTGATTCGTCATTCTCAACAGGAATGATACGTTGTTTGGATCGAGTCGTCGTTCTCAACTGGACTAACTCGTCATTCTCAATTGGTGCATACTTGCTTATAAATAGAGATCCATTCTTTTTCTTCAATGATTATCTAGAAATTCTTTCTTTCCTGATCCGCTATTTGAAGGAACTCATTTCGGTTGTTCATCTGCTTTTGACATTGGTGTGTGCAAACTTATTAGAAGTCTTACTATTGTTGTATCCTGGAGAGTAGTCGTGCTTCTATCTTTTGCACCGAGATATTATCTTCGAAATGCACAAATCTACTCTTAAGGATAGTGCCATGAATGCCTCAGCCTCTTTTTAGTATTTCATATCATCCCAGGTATTATCTCGTCCTTACTTATCCAACAAACTTAAGAGTAGATATGGACTCTATTATGGTTTCTGCTTTTAAATCCTTTTCTGATACATCCAAGATCGAGCATTTTACTGGTTTACATTATAAACAATAGCAAGAGAAAATATTTTTGGTCTAGATGTTTATAATATTGCCTATGTTCTGACTGATCCTAGACCTGAGAAAAAGAAGGATCTTTTGGATTAGGAAAGGCTAATAGAATATGTAGGCACACTATTCTTACTACTCTATCAAATGAACTGTTTGATATTGACTACTCTATTAAATTAGCCTATGAGATTTGGGAAAGCCTTAAAAGTAAATATATTCTTGAAGATGCTGGTACTCAAAAGTTTGCAATAGAAAACCTTTTAAACTTCACCATATCAAAGACAAAGATGTGTTATCTCAGATCCATGCATTTCATATTCTTATAGATGACCTTAAAAACAAAAATATTAGTCTTCTTGATGCTTTTATTGCTGGATCCCTAATTAAAAAATTATCAAAATCTTGGAAAGATTATAAAAATAATCTAAAGCATAAAAGAAAGTTTTTATCCCTTGAAGAAGTCATTATGCATATTAGGATTGAAGAGCAAAATAAAGCCCGAGAAAAGATAGAAAAGGCTAAAAATGACTGGTAAGGCTAATCTAGTAGAGGATTGATTTAGTAAGGATATACATAAGTCCTATAAGCTCAAATATAGAAACCATTCTAAGAAATATAATAAGAAGCCTCATTTTCAAAAAGATCAGAATTTTAAGAAGAAAAAGGGACCTTGCTATGTTTGTGAAAACCAAGACACTATGCTGCCCAATCCAGGTTTAGAAAAAATAACGATGCTTCCAGTCAAACTAAAGGCTAACTTGATGGTTGGAGAAGAAGTAATTGATGGATTCCAAAGCCATGCATCATATATGTGGCGATAGAAATGCATTTGCTTCCTATATCCTACTGCTAGAAGGAGAGGAGCAAGTCTTCATTGGGCAACTAAAAGTCTTGTACTATGATTGGCAAAGGAAAAGTCAATCTAAAAATGACTTCTAAAAAAGTTTTTTCACTTGAGATGTGCTACATTTGTCGGACATCCATGTGAACCTGATTTCTATGGCTTACTTGAAAAAAGTGTGAAAGTATCGTTTTAGTCTGACAAAGTTGTCATGACTAAATTGAAAACTATATTGGCAAAGGTTATTGTAACCATGGTCTATTTGTATTAAACGTACTTAAAGTTATTTAAAAAAATGCATCATCTTCTTCTGCTTACTTGCTTGATTCTACTAATCTTTGGCATGACAAATTAGGATACGTTAATTACTCTTATATTAAAAGAATGAAATAATTAGGTTTGCTAATAATATATCTGCTTCTTATGATTATAAAAAATGTTAAATATGTGTAGAATCTAAATCAATCAAAACGAGTTGCAAATCTATCATACAGAGAAACTGAATTGTTAGAATTAATTCATTCTGATTTAGATGATTTAAAAGATAATATGACTAGAAGTGAAAATAAATATTATATTACTTTTATCGATGATTTTTCTTGTTATACAATGGTTTATCTATTAAGATCAAAAGATGAAGCTTTTGAAATATTTTTAAAATATAAGGCAGAAGTTAAAAATTAATTAAAATAAAAATAAAGAAGCTTAGATCTGATAGAGGAGAAAATATAATTTTACTATTTTTAATGATTTTTGTGCACAACATGGTATAATTCATGAATTTACTCTTTCTTATTCACCTGAATCTAATGGAGTGGCTAAGAGAAATAATAGAATACTTAAAGAAATGATGGATACTTGCTCATTAGTTTTAGTACACCCATGAACTTATGGAGGAAAGCCATTCTTTTTGCTTGTTTTATTCAAAATAGAATTCCTTATTAAAAAAACCAATAAAGCACCCTATGAGTTATGGAAAGATCATTTGTCAAGTTTAATATTTAATAGTATGGGATTGTTTAGCTAAAGTCTTGCTTCCTGAACATAAAAGAGAAAGTTAGGATCTAAAACCTTTGATTGTATGTTTATAGGTTATGTTCAAAATAATTTTGTAAATAAATATAGGGCAGCTTATAGGTTCTTAGTGATTAAAAGTAAAAATTATATCATAAAATCTAATACCATAGTTAAGACCAAATATACAAAAAATTTGAACATATCTTTCCTATGAGGACCTCCTTAGAAAGACCTTCTAGACAATAAGTGGTTAACCTAATTTAGAGCCTAATGAAATTCAAGAGCTAAGAAGCTCCAAAAGAGTTAGAAAAGAAACCAATTAGGAGATGATTTTTATATCTTCTTATTGAAAATGATCCTTAAACCTTCTCTGAAGCTATTTCATCCCCTAATGCTACATTTTGGAGAGAGGTTATAAATAATGAGCTAGAATTAATCCATCATGAGCAATCATACATGGGAATTAGTGAGTTTACACCCTGGGGCTAAAATTATTGGATGTAAATGAATCTTCAGAAAAAAGCTAAAGCCTGATGGTTTTATTGAAAAATTTAAAGTAAGGCTGGTTGCAAAAGGTTTCTCAAAAGAAAGATAATGGCTACTTTGATAACTGGTTGCAAAAGGTTATTCTCAAAAGAAAGATAATGGCTACTTTGATACTTTTGCACCTTAACAAGAATAACTTCTATTAGAGGCTTGATTACTTTTGCATCTATTTATAAATTAATAATTTATCAAATGAATGTTAAAGCTGCATTTCTTAATGGAGACTTAGAAGAATAAATATATATGGATTAACCTGAGGGTTGTGTTCTTCCTAGCAATGAGCATAAAGTTTGTAAACTAATTAAATCTTTGTATGGCTTAAAACAAGCATCAAAATAATGGCATAATAAGTTTGATAAAGTGCTAGTTTCAAATGGATATCAAATCAATAGTGCTAATAAATATATTTATTCTAAAGTGTTAATCATGAATGTGTTATAATTTATTTGTACATAGATGATATGCTCATATTTGGCACTAATTTTGATATTTTTACTAGCACCAAAATATTTTTGACTTTTAATTTTGATATGAAAGATATGGAAGAAGCAGATATAATTTTAAAAATTAGACTTGTAAAGAAATCTAATAGCATCATACTTTCACAAGAATATTATATTGAGAAAATCTTGAAAAGTTTTATATTTTGATTATAAACTTGTGAGCACTCCTTATAATGCTAATTCATAACTTAAGAAAAATAAAAGCAATGGTGTCTTACAATCTAAATATGCTCAAATTATTGATAGTCTTATGTATTTGATGAACTATACTCGATCTGACATTGCTTATACTGTAGGAAGACTAAATAGATATACCCAATGTCCTAACAATGATCATTGGATTGCATTACAATGAGTGCTTAGATATTTGAAAGGAACCATGAGTTATGGTTTAATGTATTGTGGGACTCCTATAGTATTAGAAGAGTATTATGATGCTAACTGAATTTCAGACTCTGATGAGATAAAATCCATTAACGGATATGTATTTACCCTTGGAGGAGGAGCAATGTCTTGAAAATCATTCAAGCAAACATGTATAGCTTGGTCTATAATGAAATTTGAGTTTATTGCCTTGGAAAAGGCTGGGACTGAGTCTGAATGGATCAGGAATCTTTTGGTAGACCTTTTCATTTGGATAAGACCAGCTCCATTTGTATCTATACATTGTAATTGTCAGGCTGCCATAGCTAAAGCTAAAATAAAACTTATAATGGGAAGAGTAGACATATATGTTTAAGACATAATATCATGAGACAGCTTATTAATAATGAAGTAATATCTTTGGATTATGTAAGATCAGAGTTAAATTTGGCCGATCCTCAAACTAAGCCTCTAAGCAGAAAGCTTATGAGCAATACATCGAGAGAAATGGAATCATACCCAAATCAAAAGCTGATGTGATGGTGACCCAACCTTTATGAATAAAGATCTCAGGAAGAAGGTTCATATGAAAAAATAATTCACTGAAGAACTTGGATTATACTATCATAAATATTTTTATTGTGAAATTCCTTTCTATGGTGCGAGATAGTATTCTGTAGTATTTAGGTTGAACTAATTTGTGAAGTTCTTAATGGATGTTATAGCCTAATTTGGGTGGTGTACAAAACTGCAGTGTATACTTGATGACAATCCACCTATATGAGTATGGAGGTAGTGGCTGCTTCCTATGAGACTTGGGTGAGATCTGTAGAGCACTTTTGAATATCCAAGTAGATGCATGGCCGAAACGTGTCAACTCACTAAAACAACCAAAATTTGAGAGATAGAATGTGAGTTATAAGTCAATAATCTAATAAAAGAAGGATTGGTTCATAGAAACTTAGTTTCACCAACCTTTTATGGATTACACTTATTTTTCCTATGCTTGGTTTATAGTCACATAGACACCATGGTCTATACATTACATTCTTAAAGTTCATTCAAAGTTTGTCTTGTCTTCTTTTGTATATTGAAATAGTGAGGAATTGTTGAAAATCTAATGTATTTCAACATTCAAAAGAAGTTCCTTTTTATCCCTTACGGTAGTTACGGTGATAAGTCTTGACCTTTTGACTTATACATCTTTTATCTGATATGTTGTTTGGATTAATTCGTCGTTCTCAACCGGACTGATATGTTGTTTGGACTGATTCGTTATTCTCAACCAGATGATTCATCGTTCTCAACCGGTGCATACTTGCTTATAAATAGAGATATGTTCTTTTCCTTCAATGATTATTCAGAAATTCTTTCTTTCCTGATCCGCTGTTTGAAAGAACTGGTTGTTCATCCGTTTCTGACATTGGTGTGTGCACACCTATTAGAAGTCTTGCTGCTATTATATCCTGGAGGATAGTTGTGCTCCTATCTTTTGCACTGAGATATTATCTTCAAGAGACACGAATCTACTCTTAAGGATGGTATCGTGCACGCCTTAGCTTCTTTTCAGTGTTTCATATCATACCGAGTACTATCTCATCCTTAGTTATCCAACAGGCAATTCAGCTTGTCTTCAACAGGTGCATGAGGAAGACTTTGGTGATCCAAGCCTCATCTCTCGAAAGGAGACTGCTTTCATCTCCCCCTCCGACTCGAGATCCATTTTGAGGGAAAACACTTGCTGCACCGGAGGGCAGTGCAGCAAGCATGCAATGGGTGCAAGAATTGATCATGCACGTCGTCATGCACGCCAAAATTTAATGGGCCTTCTCATGCATCACACACGTCTGATGTGCGCTTGCATCTTCCGATTGCAGCAAATCTTTTCTTTACTTTGATTTATTTATTTTATTTTTATTTATTTAGCTCAAGTCAGACAAATGGATCAAGCCTTGCTACGTGGGCTGGTCCAAGAGGCTAGGTCTCACAATTTTTATGTAGGATGGCATGCACCGAACACAGTGATTCACCCGCACATTAACTCATGCGTCTGCAGTGCAAGACCCATTAACGGACCTTTCAGCATGAGCCACATGCGAGCGAATCATTGCGCCTGGTGCAAGTCATCCTGTATCAAAGGCGGTGTAGAAAGGCTTTTCCTTGTGCACTGACATCACAACACGGGGGCAATAGAAAGAGATGATAAAAAAAAAGCTTTGGTAAAACAAAATCTAGGAGATTTTTATTTTATTCCTTGATTCTACCTTGTCTCTTATTCATCTTCTGAATTGCTCCAATCCACTCTCAACAAATTTTGGATTTTTTAAATTGGTACCATAAGATTACCCCAGTGCAGCGCTAGACTTGGAAAGAAACCTAAAATGGACCTAAGCAGCAGTTCTTAGCTCAAAAACCTTAGGTACTGTTTGATTCCCAAAATGCTATCTCTAGATAAGTGTACATGATAGAGTTTATCCAGGAGATAGCTGAGGAAATAACCATCTTTTTTTAATAATAATTTTATCTTCAAGGAATAGCTCCAGCTATTTCTAGATTTCTAGGAATAAGTTCAGGGGATAACCATGGGTTATCCCCTATGGTTAACCTTTTTAGACTTAGGTAGTGTTTGATTCCTCAAAAGCTATCCATGGATAAATGTACATGATAGCATTTATCCAGGGAATAGCTGAGGGAATAAGCACCTTTTTAAAATTACAAGTCTACCCACTTTATTTGTTCCTGAGTTCCCTAGGGAATAAGTTCAGGGGATAACCCATGGTTAAACATGGGTTATCCCTTCTGTTTAAACTTTTTCAGATATATCCTCTCTAACTATAGCATTTGGGGATAAGAGAGGATATCCAGAGGATATCCCCCTTATTCCCCATATCAAACACACCCTTATCCTTTGTAGTTATAGCTTTTGAAAATAAGAAAATATATCAGGAAATATCTTTCCTTATCCTCTACTTCTTGGATATCCTTTCTTATCCCCTATTTTAAACATAACCTGTTAATGTAAGTTGGAGACAGATCGTGACTAAACCCTATCCAATAGCCCCCTTATTCTTTATTTTTTGGATATCCTTTTTTATCCTCTACTTTAAACACAATCTTAATGTAAGCTGGAGACAGACCGTGACTAAACCCTATCCAAATTTCAAATAGCCGGTTAGCTTGCTGCGCGTTAAACTCAAGCGGTTTGTCCTCATCCACACGAACTGCCGCAAGGGTCACTTCCTCTTGTCAAAGGGAAAGAGATGCATTCCTTGGCTAAGAGCGAACATTTAGTGCCATCTCCTTGTGAGGCTCTGAACTCAGTAAAATTTAAGGTAATAATAGCTGTTGTACGTTCATAAGGGTTGGTCCCCACAAACATACAAGATATCTCCGTATGTGATGCGTATATTTGATATAATAATAATAATATTTATATATAAATAGTAATAATTATTAGAACAGCATGTATATTCTAATTATCTTTTATAATAATCTTTATACAAACCTCCAGGTTTTTAACAATCATAAAAGTATACAACTGTTATTCTCTGCTATCTAATGTAATTGTACATATTCTCATAATAAACTTTAATATATATTGATCAAACTAAAACTAATTTACATGTACATAGAGAGAAACAACCTTACCTATATTAGCTCACCATTAATTTTCTGTTAACTTACCTTTTAGCCTTTAAGACTAAAAAAATAGATAAATAATAATGATTAGCTTGATATCCTAGTAAGTAACATTACATTTTAGTAAAATTGAATCAAACGGTATTTAAAATTGTAATTCAATAAATGTAAATAAGAAACTATGTTATAGCAAAATCATGAATATATCATTTTGCTAAATGTACAAATTAGCGCATCATATTTGTATCATATAAATATATTACACTAATTCGACATGCCCAATAGCCAGAATGAATTATCAAATTTCAAATTTAATAAGGCAATCAAATATCAAATCATATATATTAAATATCAAATTTTAATTCTCTTTTATCTTTTTAGTCAAAGACTATGGCACATTTAATCCTTACAACATGTGTCTAAGATCACATTAATCAAAAATATTTTAAATATTAAAAATTAACATGATACAACTTAAATTTTTAAATATAATCTATATTTTTAAAAATATTTTTTGAATCATGAATCAAACAGGCCGAAATGAATTTACTGCTTTATTGCTGGGGTGAAAATATTTTCACCGATCAAAACTCATCTCTTCTTTGGGCGGTGGCCAACTGGTTAAAGAATAAGAACAGAGGTGGGGCCACCACAAAACCATGCACTTGGCTTGGTTGATTCTGGTTCCCAACAACATGGTAGGCAGAGAGCGAACGAAAAGCTACTGATAGGTGTGAGAATGTTAAAATGCATTTGATTTTAAAAATAATTTTTTTTTTCATATAAAACAAAAGAATACTTGCAAAAATATATTTGATGATTAAAAATAAAAATAATTTGTTAAAAAATGTAAGTTTAAAATAATAAAAATAAAATTATTTAGAAAGTTTTATTATTTTATCAAAGAAAATAGAAAACAAATACATAGCGTTACTTTTATTTTTTTTACTTGTACTATTTATTTTCATTTATCAAATATATTTTTTTGGAGACTAGTGAGTCAAATATATATATATATATATATATAAAATAAAACTAAAAATATTTTAAAAAAAATCAGATGCAGCAGGCAAATTTTTCTGGCGGTGGCACTAAAAATCAAGGCCTTGACATTAAATTAAGATGGCCAAAGAAAGCCAGAGACATTCGCTTCTTCCCTTTTCCCATTGTTATCCAATGCATAACTCTTGAGGAGGGAGGGGAAAAAAACAAGGACACCAACTGACATTTTCTCATAAAGTTAAATAAAGATCAGGTGTGAATTATAGACCAACGTCACAAGAACAAGCACACATCCAAATGGAAAATTCCCTTCACATTATTTTGTTTCTGGGATAACAAAATAGCAAGAACAGAAGGCCTCTCTCTCTCCTTCCAAAGAAGCAGAGAAATCCCTTCATCTCTTTATTATCCGTTTTCATAACTCAAACACACACACCTACTGTTCTCTATATCCATTTATATTGCTTTCTTTTTTATTTTTCTCAATTCAACCAAAACTAAGAGAGGTATAGAAAGAACGACTAGACCCTGCTAGCTTTCACATTCGAGACCCAAAGCTGGATTTCAGGAGAGGTAGGAAGAAATATATGAAGATATTTAGGTATCAACATCACACTCGGAGTCGCCGATCAGCGGCACCGGACCGTCGACCCCCTTCCGAATTCCGGCGAGCAGGTCGCAGCGGACGGACATGCTGTACCAAGCGCTCTTGAACGGGCCGGACTCGTACCTGAGCCTTCCCATCAATACCAGCCGCAGGTTGACGACGCCGTAGGCCTGGTCGGTGAGCAGGGCGGAGATGACGTCGTCTGAGACGGGCACGAAGTCCCCGCCGAGCACTGGTGACATGGAGACGGCGTTGGCACGGTACTGGAGCAGCGGGGGGAGGTCGGCGGGCGGAGTGATGGGCTGGTTGCGATAGGAGACGTAGGCGGAGAGGTGGTCGTAGAGGATGGAGGAGCGTTCGCTCGGGTTGTGGCTGACGAGGGTGAACTGCATGCTGGTGGAGAGGACGTTGGGCCGGGTGGAGGAGTTGGAGAGCCGGAAGACGTTGGCGCCGACGACGGTGAAGTCGGGCTTCGAGGGGCGGTAGATGAGGTAGAAGACGAGGGTGACGACGCCGGCGAGGAGGATGATGGCGAGAAGGATGACGCAGAGGAGGCGGACGCCGGGGTCGCAGCGGTGGACGATTTCCTTATTTTCGTCGGCCATGTTGATGCTTTGTTTTGGTTTCTTCTCTTGGTGGATGGTTGCTTAATTGTGAAGATAGGAACGGAGAGAGGGAGGGAGGGGGTGTTTGTTGTGGGGCGAAGATGGTGCCAGGCGGTAGAAAGTTGGTGAAAGATGACAGAAGGGAAGGGGATGGAGGGCGTGAGGAACTTTTGGGTGATGGTTTTTGGTTGCGGTGGTGTGGCTTTTGGACCGTGGAGGGAGAGAGAGAGGATGTCAGTGGTTTTGTGATGTGTGATGATCTTTTCAGTGTTTTGAAATTGGACCACGATCGGTCCAGTCGATCCAATTAAAAATTAATTATATTTAATTTTATTATTAAAATTAATTTTTATATAATTTAATAAAAATTAAAAAAATTATTGAATCGATAAGATCTCAATCAATTCAACCTGATTTTTAATTTTTTTTTTAATTTTTTATTTAAATTATATTTATATTTTATTTTATTTTATTATTTTATATTTTATATTTTAAATTAAAATTTAATTATAATATTATTCGGTCCAATCAAATCGATTCATTCGGTTGAACCGATTAACCCAAATGCTTCTGTTTTCAAAACACTATTTTTTCCTTTGCATTGAGGTTCTTTTTGACTTTGCCTTTGCTTTCTTGGCTAAAAGACTATAAATTCTATTCAGCCAGCATGTTTTACTCAGTAGGCCCTCCTTAACAAAAAGAGACCAATTTACCCTCAAAAAATATAACAAAATTGCCTCTCTTTGCTCAGTAGCTCCATCCGGATCAAAACAGCCCCCCTTCTCACCTCTCCCGCCCCTCCTCTCTATTCACTCCCATGTTTTGTAAAAACAAAACCCCTTAACCCATTTCGAAGCTTGGTTGAAGTGATTCCAACCCTTAATCAAGCAATGGACAAGCAACAAGCGATTTGAGAAGGTTCTACGGTCCCAAAGGTTAGTTTTTAAACTTGTTTCGATTTTTTTTTCACGATTCGTGTATTGTTCGGCCCTGTGTGATCGAACAAATCAACTCTGTTCGGCCACATAGGGCCGAATAGAGGGCATCTGTTCGGCCCTGTGTAGCCGAACAGAGTTATTTGTTCGGCCACAGTGGGCCGAACCTCTTCAGTGGTTTAGGGTAAATTAGGGTTAGGGTTTAAAATATTTTTTTAATCATGTAGGGCAGTGCTTCAACCGAATGCAGCATGATTGGGTCTGAATGTGTGATGGATTACACAATGAATTTACAACTTACGAGGTAAGGTAATTTTGATTGCAATTGTTTTATTAGTTGACTGAGTAAAGTGTAAAATTATCTACTCACATTAAACTATTTATTTTGTAGATATTCAAGAGTAGAGAAGAAATGTGTAATTGGTGTTGGGAAGCTGAGAGGAGGAATGGATTTATCGTTATTATAAAAAAATCTACTCGGGTAGATGAGATCGCTCTTTATTTGGAGAGGAGGATTGGCTTCGTGTTAGGAAGGATTTATTATATGAGTTGCAATATCATTTAGAGCACTATCGCGCTTTATTTGCTATCGAAGGAAGGTTAGACGAGATCGCTCATGCATTATCATATTTTAAGAATTGTCCACCATTTGATCGGTGGATGACGTTGCCGGATATGGGGCACCTTATAGCATCCTACTATAACATTGTCCTATACCACCTCTCCTTGCAACAATGTCTTACATTCCTACTTTTTAGATCGGTACCTCTTCCTTCTCTATCCTGCAAAGACATTGCAGTAGCATTCGTATATGGCAATCATTTTGTCGAGGTATTAATTAAACGTCTCTTATTCATCCTTAAATGACTTAAAAATCATTTGTTTACTAATTTATTTATTTATTTTGTAGGTGTTTCTGTTGCCGGGTCATCCCGTTCCCCCAATAGTGACCAACTGGCGAAGATATCATTTACATTGTGCTTCCGGATGGGCAACTTTATATGAACCTAGGATTCAACAGTTCAAACAAACGATCTCATCATATGTTATTATTAGCGAGACTGTTGAGTTGTAGAGTGCAATTTTTATCAATATACAAAGTTGTAATAT
Source organism: Calamus simplicifolius (assembly GCA_900491605.1). NCBI lineage: Eukaryota > Viridiplantae > Streptophyta > Magnoliopsida > Arecales > Arecaceae > Calamus > Calamus simplicifolius. The sequence continues at coordinate 633,891 of UESW01003959.1, forward strand.
TTAAAATTTTTATATAAAGTATATTATTTTATTAGTTGACTGAGCAATATGTACAATTGTCAAGAAAATCTTCCCAGAGCATGCTGAGTCCTTCAACAGAAAGTATTTCAAGAGGTGTTGTTCTGAGCCAATAAATGATAGTCAGCAGTAGCAACAATAGTATGGGGTTAATGCTTGGAATTTGTTCGGGTCAGCCCATGCCAGTGAGTGATGGCCCATGCTGGCACGTGCCAAAGCGTGCTGATGCATGCCGGTCAGCCCATGCTGGGGCATGCTGGTCAGCCCGTATCGGAGCATGCTGGACCATGACAAATATTATTAGCATGCGATTGTTTACTAATTTATAATTAGCGAGACTGTTGAGTTGTATATTGAATATGGACTTTGGCACAAAAAAGGAAACTCAAACTTTCATTCAAAATTTAATGTATTTTATAAAAAGATGTGTTAAAAAGCTACAAAATATATGAGATACATCATCAATCCCCACCTTGCCATCATCGATGCCTGTACTGCTGTGGTGATGCATGACTAGGGCTAGGTACATCCTGTACTGCTGTGGTGATGCATGACTAGGGCTAGGTACATCAGTCTCAACTGCTGAGATATGCTGACCATACAATGTCTATGAGTTATTAGAAATAACATTGTATAGGTCGATCCCCTGTGATGCAACCTCTTCCCAACCCATATGTAGAATGCTGGTGCTAATGCTAATGGCATCTGCAATACATCGCCCTTGCACGTCAACATCAACATCATCGGGATGTGATCGAAAATAGATGCTGGATCGACTCTCTAAGGGGTGAACTACCAGGTGTGTGATACAAGAATACCAATCCATATATCCTGGTATGTAATCTGATGGTCGGGTCACTAGATGGCTCCTGCTCACTCGACTCAGTAGGTGATCCTCCCACCTGTTCCACATCTGATCATAGAAGACGTACCGGATGCGGTATGATGCTGCTGTCGATCCTCTGCTGGCTCACTCAAGGGCTAGTAGCGCGTGGGTGATCGTATGTATCCCACCGAACTGTCATAGAACCCTTTCAGGATGATAGGGTTCTATGGCATCCATACACTTCAGGCATCCACTAAAGAATGCAATATCTAGGAATGGACGATCCTCCTGAATATGACGATGGGGATCCCAAACTACATGCAACAGATAAATCCTAATCAGTTTGATAATATATGAAAAATTATATAAATATACAAGTGCATGGTCCTATGGTACATACCTCATCAGCCCTCAAAACATCTAATGACTCGCGTATAATCACTAAATGGTCCATCGTGGTACGTGGTGGACTGCTGGGAATCCATCGGTGCACGCGGGGCCTAGCATCAGTATAATCTAGGGTTGGGTGAGGAGTGAGTAATGGAAAATACTCATAAATCTATGCCTGGAGCAACATCATATATCCGCTAATCTATCTAACGGATGCCTTGGACGCAATCCCCAACTGCCGATATATATGAGCCAAGGCACCGGCAACCCAGGCATATGTGCTCACCCTATCTAGATTCCGAAGTCGAGAAAGATAAGCTATAAGCACCATCATCCCACTCTTATCAACAAAGAGTGTGCACCCTAATAAAAATAGCAAATACTCTCGTTACACTCTATCCTATGGTAGCTATCTCTATCAAATACAGTATGAAAATTACTCTTTAGCCACTTTAACCTCACAGATTGACCGCGTATTGATAGTACCTCCTGATGCGCGTCTATCTGTGATACACCTAACATCTCCACTAGTAGGTCCTCAGCATCCTGATCACTCATCCTATCACATGACAGTGACACTGAGGTACCTATGATACTAATTCCTAATATGGCAGCAACGTCATCCAATGCGATCGTCATTTCGCCAAAGGGAAGATGAAAGGTGTTTGTCTCAGGCTGCTATCTCTCTACGAAGCCTGAGACAAGAATCTTATTGCTAAACCGATAAGAGCAGTGCACTTGTTCAACGAGGTCCGATTTCCCTGATGGCCACCACTGCCACTCACCTACCTTGGCAGCATGGTTCATGCACTTCAGTGGGGTCTGTTTCTATAAAATATAAATGGATAATATGAATAAATTATATAACAGCATTGTAATAATACATTACAGAAAATATAATAGAATAACAAACAAACAATACATGTTGCCTCCAGATGGAGGCTGCTATATATGTCCTGAAACTACTAAGGACAGACTCATCCTCTGGACCGCCTGGACAAGGCCCATCCGCTTCATCATCAACATCCATAGCTAGGATGTCTCGTCTACTGTCTTAGCTGAGGCGACAGTGCAACATGAACCTCAGGCTCAGCATGCCTGCCACGATGTCTCCTGACCTAACTCATGAGGGACCAGCATCCATATCTGAAACATGGCATTAATCAAATTAATACACAAGATTAAAATGTAAAATCATACATGTATCTACTTTAGTATTAACCATCTATCTTTGCATTAATCATTAATTAATACACATTAATCATCTATCTTTGCAACATTAATTAATAAGCAACATTAATGCGCATTAATCATCTATCTTTGCATATTGCATTAATTACCATATGCCATATGAGATGAGATCATTGAATTCAGAGATGGCATGCATAGTAGGTGAGAAATTATTGCACTTGAATAAAAAATAATAATCATATCTATTCAAATTATTATATAATAAATAAGTTTTTTTAGCTGATTTAATTTTTTTTGTATTAAAGCAAATATTTGTATTAAACAAAAAATTATTTAGTCCCCATGATTTTCATCACAAAACGGCTAAAATAATGTAATAATAGTAATCAAATAGTGAATGATATATTTATTATTTCTTAAAAAGGTTTTTAATAAAAAGATTTTAATAAAAATAGCATAAACTCATTTGATAAAAAGATTTTAAATGATATATTAAAATATTTTTTAATAAATCTTTATTATTAAAATAACTCTCTTTAATAATAATTCTTTATTATTAAAATATCTTAACAATATATTTTTACTATTAAAAAAACTCTGTTCAGCCCAGCAAGCCGAATAGACAGCTCTTTATTTGGCCTTTTGGGCCAAATAGAGAGCTCAGACGGAGGTGAGGGAGGCCAACTGATTGACAAGGCGAGGGAGCTTAGGCCGAGGCGAGGGAGGGAGGGAAGGAGGCGGAGGCGAGGGAGAAAGGAGGTGGAGGTGAGGGACTCATCGAATCCGGAGAAGATGAGTGCAGGGGAGGCTGCTGCACGTCGGTGCTGGGGAAGGAGCTCGCCGGGGAGGCTGCCTATCGGTGCCGGTGCCGAGGAAGGAAAAGGGAGTAAGCGGATGAGCGGAAGGAGATGGACGATTCTGCTGTAAGGCGAGGGGGTGCGCTGAAAAAATTTGGAAGGGGTGGGGGCCAAAGAGGGAAGGGTAGTTTAGAAATTAAGAGGGGCTACTGAGTAATTAGGGGGGCTAGTGAGTATAAAAAAATAAAAAATGAGGGGCTACTGAGCAAAACTTACTGGCTAAATAGAATTTCCCAAAGACTTGGGAGTTTCTATCTACACCTCCAAAAAAAATTACTCTCAACACCCATAATTTAATTTTTTATAACATATAAAATTACTCTATACACCCATCTTTTTTTCTCTTTGCACCGCCTGTTTTTTTTTTTTTATTTCTCAAAGTACCCTCACCTCACCCGTGCTACTCTCCACACCTGCATCCCATTTTTTTTTTTTGTTCAAACCCCTCTCCCTCCCCTAGCTGATTTCCTTTCCCTTCCTCTCCGGCGGCAGCAGCGGCGGTTCGGCTCCGTGTCATCCCCGGCGGCGGCAGCAGCAGCAAGCAACCCACTCCCTCTCCTTCGCCCCTTCTCTGCCATCTTTCCCACCCCGGCCAAATATTCCTCCCGTTCGGCTCCCGGCGGCGGCGGTGGCTATTTCGCCTATGGCTTCTTTCGTGTACTTACCTATCTCTTCCTTGAAATCATGGGGCTTCGCTCAACTCAACCCCATTCTCCTACATTTGGGCAATTTCCTCTGTTTTCCCTGAAATCTGAGTGGAGCCACGAGAAGTTCAGGATATCATTCAAGCCTATGCCAAAATTAATAGGCTGTCCTTGGGCAGCAAAGTTGCTAAAGACGAGAAAAAGGAATTGGGAAATACGACCAGATGAGGTTAATTTCAAGTATAGAAACAGGACCAAGTAACCTACCTTATATTTGAGTTTTTTTTTCTTTCGGATAATGGGAGAGTTAGAATTTATCAAATCTTGAATCTCAAAGTTTGGCTAAGAAGTAGAGTTTCAGGAACATAATTAACCTTATCCAGTCGACCTGTTCAGATTGGATAAGTGGCTTGCACTTTTTCATCGCTACTGATAATTTGTTGCTTAGCTAAGAAACAATTTCCATAAATCTGCCTTTGTGTTGCATTCTACACCGTGTTCTGCACAGCAAAATGTATCAATTTTATGCATCCATAGGGATAGCTCTGCCATGTTACATGCTTCAGAGCAGACATGCATGTCGTGTTTTCATTGCCGGAGTCGCAAGCAGCGATCATGATTTAGGATCATGAAGATCCTAAATCAACTCATTTTGGAAAGAGGCATATTCTAGTAGTCCTTGAATAAAACTAGTTAGGCACACATTTGAGGATTTTCCTTTAATTCCAAACTGGTACAAAGCACATTTTGTATTACTTTAGCATCTGTTTGGATGGAGAGAAAAGGAGGAAGGAAAGAAAACTAGAAAGAAAAATAGGATAGAAAATAAATTTATCTTGTTTGGATGGAGAGAAAAGTAGAGAGGAAAGAAAACTAGAGAAAAAAATAGAGAGAAAAAGTGATGGGTCCCATGTAAAAGTTCTCTCCGAAGAGATTTCGGAGAAAAATTAAAAGTGCTCTTTCATTAACTAATGCATTTTTTAATCATTTATAATAAGAGCATTATTGCCATTGTAAATTATCAACTTTTCTTTCCTCTTTATTTTCTTTTTACTCATTCAAATAGGAGAGAAAATATTTTCTCTTCACTTTCTTTTCTCTCCATTTTCTCTCTCTCCCATCTTCTTTCCTTCCACTTTTCTCTCCATCCAAACAAGCATTAGTCTAATCTATCTTTGAAAAATTGGGAGGTTCTAATTATATTTGATAAGGTTGAGTAAGCTTCATTAAAAATATTTTGTACTCTTAATGGATGTACAGGTTTGCATCAGGATGAGATTGGATTAAGTTTGCATTTCATATATGTTGCTAGACTCTAGTTATAGTCATGAACATTTAAATTATATAATCTTAACTTGTCTTCCGAAGCAAATCTAGTTATAAAGAAGAAACAGTTAATACTTGATTTGTATCTTGATACTCAATCTATATGCTGGTACTCAGTTTCAGATATGAATGCTGGTTCCTCACGAGTTAGACCCATAGTGTCAGCTAGAAGACGTCGTGCCAGACATGCTGAGTCTAAGATTTCTATTGCACCATCGCCCCCAGCTGAGACAGTAGATGAGGACATGCCAGCTAGGAATGTCGAAGATGAAGCTGTTGGGCCATGTTCAGGAGGTCCAAAGGATAAGTCTGTCCTGATTAGTTTTAGGACATATATAGCAGCCTCGATCTGGAGGCAATAGGTATTGTTTATTTGTTATTGTATTATATTTTCTTTAATGTATCATTACGCTATGATATAAATTATTAATGTTATCCATTTACATTACAGGAATGGGCCCCACTGAAGTACATGAACCATGCTGCCAAAGTAGCTGAATGGCAATGGTGGGCATGAAGGCAATCCAATAGAAGGTTCAAAGCAATAGTAGAGCAGTCGGGCCTGATAGAACTAGTGCACTACTTTTATCGATTCACCGATAAAATTCTTGTCTCGGACTTCGTAGAGAGATGGTAGCCCGAGATGAACACCTTTCATCTTCCTTATGGCGAGATGACTATCATCTTGGATGATGTAGCCGCCATATTAGGGATTAGTGTCATGGGTTTCTCAGTGTCACTATCATATGTACGTCCAATAGCACACTCACAAGCTGATTCATCAATCCAAACTGAATTGGCTCGGTTCGATTGGGCGAGGATATGATTTAATGCACTTATAGATATATAACCTCGTAGTTCTTTGAATTCAGTAGGCTTAAAGTTGTGTTGCACGACCATCAAACTCTTCTTGAATGAGGCTTTAATGTCGCTGTGCTGCAACTCAATCAAATCATGTATTTTTGTTCAAGATGACTCGAAAGTCCCTTGGCTTGAACCAAGCTGTCTTTTAAGCCTTGCATATGCACTTTCAGCCCTAGTAAAGTAAATAAATTAGATCAAAGTCAGATAACAAAGACTCATACCGAATTTAAAAGTTGTTAAAAGCAATCATTTTTTTGTTATACCTATTTGTTGTCACATTTTCGTAGTGCCTACATGCATCCGTCCATGCCGCAACAAATCTTTTCTTGTATTTGCTCAGCCAAGTATCTGACACATACCGTAAAGCATATGGATAGGTACTAAACTCTCTATAGAGTGCACTCCAGTAATTATTATACTCGTCTTCTTTGGAGGACAGCACAAGTACATTCCAACTCATTATAAACTTATCCCATTTCTCCTTCGTTTTAAATAATCTTTTGCACTGGGCCAAAACATTCCTTCTAATATGCCATCTACATAACAAATATGCACTTGTAGTAAATACCCTTTTAATTGTATTCAATAGAACCAAGTCTCTATCTGTGACTATCGGCTTAGGAAAAACATCAGCATCCATGACACCGTGCAATCTCTTTAATGCCCATGTATAGTTATCTTTCTGCTCAGAGTCCATATATACAAAAGCAATAGAAAATGTGAGGTCGGTTGATATCACCCCCATAATCTCTAAGAGAGGAAGACGATATCTATTTGTCTTATATGTTCAATCCATTATCAAAATACAAGGAAATGCACGTAATAAATCTATGCTGCCAAGGTGTGTCCAAAAAAGTTATGCACAACATCAGTATTACTACAATTTCTATGCCACTCAATGTATTTAGCTTTGGCTAATTTACCCAAAAGATGTTGCATCTGTGATCTTTTAGCTTTCTCTACAATCTTACACCTCTGACGTGCATTGTAGATCGTCTTCATTATCGTAACATTATGGGCATCCCTTTGCTTCAATATGGACAATATATCCTTTGGCCGAACCAAACTTTTCAACATATCTACTAACAATAAATCTCCTGCTTAGATAATCTTTCAGCATAAAAGTGCCCCTTAAAATGCTTCGCAACCAAATGATTGTGCACTCTACAAACAACCTCTAACATCTAATCATCTCCAGTATCCAATTTTCTTCCTTTTAATGCAAAAGGGCATCCACATTTCTTTGTGCCACTGGCCTTGTTCTTTAATCTCTTTTCCTTTACGCTTATGCTTTTGTAAGTACTTCTCCTCTCGCAACCAAACTTAATTCTTGGTTTCCTAACATTGCTACCCTAATCAGATGTTTTAATTGCTGATAATCTCAAAATAATTTTAAGACGTTTGCTAAAGCAAGATAAGGATCAAATCACATATCTTAAAAAAATTGAGTTAGTGATCTATATCCATATTAATTTAATAACAAGAACAATAAGGAGATTAAGAAATTGACCTTTCGTTCTCCACCAACACTATCTTGGATTCACCAAATCCTTTTGATCACCATGGATCTTTCCAAACGTTCTCCAAATTATGATGAACACGAACGAGTGGGCGTTCCTTTTGATTTGGGTTGAGATCACACAACTGAGTTTTATTCACTTTGTATTCTCAACTTATGAGATAAAGTGAAGTTAAAGAAGAGAACTCTCTGTGGTTGATCATTATCATCCAATGATCTTTGTTATTTTTCTCTCGTGAATCTTATATTCTGAAAGAATAATAATAACCAACCTCTTTAATTAATTAATCAATTAATTAAAATTTAAAGATAACTTCTAACTCTTTGAATTACTTTAACGTATATCAATCCAACAACCAATTATTGGTTAGTTTTGATATATTTATCATGGGACTTTACGAGAGAGAGAAAGGCTCTCTCATGATCCCATATATATTTCTCCAACAACTAAATAATTTTCACTTAGATCTTCTCATGGAATATGCCTACGATTCCCTAGCACACCGTATATTCTTAAATTTAAAGTAATTTTAAATTTATTTTTAAATAATCATATTATTTAAAATATAAATTAATCTAATTAATTTCTGTATGAAAATTAATTTAGAATTCTCAATTCCAAATTAATAACTCAGCCCAACATATCATAAAGTTCATATAATTTAATGGAGCCGTCCAGAGGAACTATGGACATTATAATTTTAAGCTCCAATAATTTTGACATTCAATTAACACTTTAATTAAAATATCAAAATTATTAATTCCAAATTACTCCACTAAAAAATTTGGAACTGCACTCTTAAAATTATAAAATTAATTATATTCAAAAGGATTTGAATCGTCCATTGATATAGTCACTACATATAAATCAATCCTCCATAAATGGTTCATAATTAAAGCTAGGCATTTTCGTTAACCTCTTTAATTATATCTTTATCCATAAGTACCATTGATTCTATAATGAATAATATATTTATGATCCAATCATAAATTGAGCGCTCTTATTATTCAAGTCCCATATCAACACTTATGGGATCATCCATCTGACTTCTTTACGAAGGAATGGATTTTATCTTGTATATTAATATTTTCGCTACTTATGTTATTATATTTTTAATATACCAAGAATTTGATATTTCTGTATCATTATCTGGTATGTCAAAAAAATATAATACAATAAATAGGAGTCTATTAATTACTCAGAATTAAGTTTGATTCATATATGACCATCATTATTAATTTTGAATGCTCTATTTTAACAACGGTAATGGAATTTATTAGAGATTCATAATTAATCGTGTTTCAGTCCTATATAATCAAATTATATAAAGTACTTTCATTTTGATAATCTCATTATCAACAATCCAGATAAAATCGTTTCATTCATAATGTAATGAACCGTGCTAGTTATTTTAAATTAAAGATCCCAATTGCAACTTTAATTTATAATTACTGATAAATTTAGATTATTTTACTTTAAATATTATCCTTTGTATATAATACTTATATACAATATTTAAAGTCACATTTAAATAATACAGGGATTTTTGATATTTATAAAGCATCAAAACATGCATGCAATTATAATATTAAAAAATTTCTTAAATTATTCAGTAAAATAATAAATGTCATTTGTTTATGGGCACATATCCCAACATTAATTACAACAACAAATCCATTCCTCCTCCTAGCTTTTCGACATCAATTACACAACTCTTGTCTACTCTTGAATATTTACACATTAAAAAGTTTAATATGAGTAAGTAGACAATTTTACACATAGCTCAGTCAAAATAATTGCAATAAAAATTATCATACCTCGTAGTTGTAAATTCATTTGTGTAATACATTACACATTCAGAACCAATAATATTGCATTCAGTTGAAGCATCACCCTATATAGATAAAAAATTATGTTAAATCATTTGACCCATATAGCCACACTCTGTTCGACCACACAGGGCCGAACAGAAGGCTTTTGTTCGGCCCTAGTGGGCCAAACAGAAGGGCTCCATTTGGCTTAATAGGGCCGAATAGTGGTATTTTGTTCGACCTTGATAGGCCGAACAGAACATAATTCAAAAAAAAATCGAAAGATGATAAAAAATTAACCTTTTTGTCTATAGAGCCTTCCCAAATTGCTGCTTGCTTCTTCATTGTTGAAATGAAGGTCAAAAACTCTTCAAACAAAGGGGTTTAAAGCCTGGATTGAAGATCAGTTGCAACGTTGAGTGAGGGAGGGGGGTTTGATTGGATGGGGTGTGGAGAGAAATTATGGAGGGTAGGATGGTCATTACGCCTTAGGGCAAATTGGGTATTTTTTTTTTGTAAGTGTGGGTATGGAGAGTAATTTTTGAGGTTAAAGAGGAGCGGGAAGTTTAAAGCGATTTTAGATTCATTCTTCTATTTAATTCTTCTATTAAATTAACGGCATAAAAGAAAAATTAATTATATCTATTAGTGGGTAATTTGCTATGTCAAAATAACTTGATTTAGTATGTAACATCACCTTTATTTGTTATATAAGCCCAAATGCTTGTTGAACTTTAATTTTTATGTTTATTTATGCTGTAGGATACTATGTTTTGGTTGCACTTCATGAGTTCTAATGTTTTAGTTATAACTTGTTAAATTTTTTATGCTAATACAAATGATATAATATGTCTGGTTTTGAAATTATAATGGCAAGAAAATGGTGCAACATTCTGCACTTAGTGTGACTGTAGAATTGATGGAGGATGAATTATTTATCAGTAATATAATTTCAGTTCATCTAAACCATCCAATGGGCTACGCATGTAAGCCAACAAGGTTTTCTTTCACCCTTGGTTTGAGCTAATTTTTTTTATAACATTTTCTTAATATTCTTTAAATAATTCTCACTTATTTATAAAATAATTTTAAATTAAAAATAAAAAAATGTTTTCATATGAAATAAAGAAACTTTTACCCTATGCTCATGGAGAGAAGTATATGTTGAGTATGTCGGCTCAAGTTTTGGGATATAATTGTACACCTAGTAGAACATAATTATACATGCATGTTTTCAATTCGGTCATGATCTCGTGCATGTTAAGAGCTAGTAACTAATGGCAATGGAAGCTGTTGATGCCAGATCATCTTCCTCGATCGTTCGCAAGCATCTGATCACCTCCTTCGGCGAGCCAAGGATCTTTCGGCGAGCTTCTCTCGATCGGGAGCCCGCAAGAAGTCCTGGGATCAGAGATTCTGGCGGGAACCATCTAATGCTCAAGTTAGTACTTTGGAAAATAGCTGTGAGCTTAGAAAAAAGCTTGAGAGACTTGGAAGTGCTCTGTGTGAGGTGTGCTTGGGTGTTGTTGGCTCTTACTTGGTTGGGGGCCTCTCTTACCCATTTTATGGAAGTTTATGGAGCTTGCGACGTGATTGAATGCCAGAACGTGGCTCGCAGTGGAGCTGATTGTTAGGATATGTGTGTTGAGGGCAGCAACAGCGGGGTTCACCTTCCTTATGGCATGTCAGAATTGGTAGGCTAGATCCCATCAGATGTGGGTGGCTGCATGGTTGGTAGGTTCCATCAGATCAGAGAAGCCTTAGCATAGTTGTTAAGCACCGTTAGATCAGAGAGGCCTTAGCAAAGTTGGTAGGCTCCTTCAGATCTAGACGGCTGCAGCAAGGTTGGTGGTCCATGTCCCATCAGGCATGGGTGGTTGTAGCAAGGTTGGTGGCCTTTGTCAAATCTGAGCAACTGCCAGATTTGTCTCCCATGTTGCGTTTCCGTTGAGATCTTTGATCGTGGGAGATCATGTGACCAGTTTGCATGGCTAGCTGAACCATATGAGTTGTCCCCATAAGGGATCCTATTAAGGAGACCAGTGGAGGTACAGCCTGGGTGACAGAGTCAGGTCTTGCCCGAGAGGCCAGCTGAGGGCGCAGCCCGGGTGGTTGAGTCTGGTCTTACCTAAGAGACCGGCTGGGGGTGCAGCCCAGGTGGCCGAGTTGGGATCCTACTTGGGAGGCTAGTTAGAGGCATAGCCCGGATGGCCAAGTCGGATTCTATCTGGGAGGCCAGCTGGGGGTGCAACTCAGGTGGCCAAATTGGGTCTTACCTGGGAGGCCAGTTGGAGTTCTCTGGAAGGGTGATCATCACCGTTGGATGGGTGCTACCTTACCAGCCCTATCAAAAGAGATTGAGGTAGGCTATTGTGCCCACATTGCCTTTATTTGGTGGGAATAGAGGTGGGCACTAGGCCGTGCCTGGCACAGCACGGCCCAGGCCAACCGTGCCTCTAAAATTGCCATGTCATGCCTGGCATGGCCCAGTAACAAACGGGCATGGTCCAGTAACAAACGGGCCGTACCAAGCACGACACAGTAAAAAAAATTCAGGCTCGGTAAGGCTCGTGGCCCATTTTGGGCCACGGGCCATGCCGGGCCTGAGCCATGCCACGGCCCATGGTGGGCCATGCTGGCACAGCCCCTAACGGCTATATAGCCATTTAGGGGGGGTTTAGACCAATTTATCCCTTCCAACAGTCATATAACAACTATATTAAAGGGTATTTTTAGAAAAAAAAAATTGGGACTTCTATAAATAGCCCATTTCTTTCTCATTCTTACCACACCAAACCAACTCTTCTCTATTACTACACTATTTCTGTCTTCTAGCAAGTGCTTTAGCAGATTAGCAATTTAATTTTTAGTTTGTAAGTGTTCTTGTAAATGACAAGTGCTCTAGCAAGTATTCAAGTGCTATAAGGTTACTTCTTGTTGAGAGATGAGAGCACAAAAGGAAGCTCATAAATCTCGACTCCAGGCCTCCACCTCTGATCCTCTTCTCAATTCCTTCTTATGGGTTAGTTTTTATTTTTTTATATTTATTAATTAAAAATTTTAGATATGACATCTTTTAACGAAAGTAATTTTAACATGCACCCTTTTTCTGAGGGTAAGGAAACTAATCCCCAACCCCAACCCTAACCCCAACTCCAACCCCCAGTTCCCTCTAGAGCCAGTGCCATTGAATGTCAAACCTCTTCTCGTAAGAGGACTAGTGATGTTTGGAATGATTTCAATAGAATTATGGTTGATGGAGTCTATAAAGCAAAATATAAAAAATGTGCAAAACTTTACATTTGTTGGCCCAGATGGCAACCCAAGAGGGGGGGGTGAATTATGTTCTTAAAAAATTTTAACACTTTAAGACTATGTGCTTTGATATGAAAGTGCTTGAGTATAATGTATAGATAAATGCTAAGCACAAATAAATGAGATAGAGAGAAAGAGACAAAGCATGGAAAACACAAAGATTTTATAGTGATTCGGTGTATCCAACACCTACGTCCACTCCCAAGCAGCACTTGGGTCCACACTATAATCCACTTGATTACAGTCAAGTTGTTTTATAAGCTCACAACTCAAACTTGTTGTTTTCCCGATGTCACAACGAACCCAGCTAGTTTTTTTGGGCTCACCAGCATAAAACCCAACCACAAGCTATCCTTAGCTTGTCCCGAGGTATACTACCTTCACTAATTCAATCCCCTGATTGAATTAGCCAACAACAATGAAAAATAGAGTTTATAATACAAGACAGCTCCTTAAGTGAGCAAATATGCAATTAAATGAACAAGGGTAAGAAAAGCCTGTTTGAAGCGAATTTGGTTTGAGCTTTTCTTCTTTTCTTCTTTTCATCTTCTCCTTTGAAATATTGAATCAGGCCTCAGCTCATATTCTTCACAAAAATTGCAGTTGAGAAGTTGAAAAAATAGGGCTTTTGCTTTCTTTTTCTTCACTTGGAAAATCCTCCAATTTTGAACTTGAATGCTTTTGATTTCTCTTTCGGACTCTCTTGGATTAGTTGATGTAAGCTATGAGTCTTTTCTTTTGATTTCTCTCTCAAGATTTTTAAATTTTTCATAAAATTTTTTTTCTTTTTCTTTTTCTATTTTTCTCTCACTTTTCAAACGGACGGTTTTCCCTTTTTATAATCCCTTAATCCAAGATTAGGTGAAAAAAAATAGCCGTTGCAGAGTAGTTGGATTGCTTCTACACAGAAAAATAGCCGTTAGAGATTAGGTGAAAAAATATTACCGTTGGAGTCCGTTCTGACATTTGAAAAATCCGTTCCTGATAGGTTGGAGTCGGCTCCAAGTTTTCAGGTGTCGGCTCCGAATCGGGGTATCCAAAAATAGTAATAAGAAGTTCGTTGAGGAGTCAGCTCCGAAAAAGTTAAGTGTCAGCTCAGCGCTATCGGGAGTTGGCTCCGAAATTCCAAGGTGTCGACTCTAACTTTGTCCAAAAAACATGCTCTCTCTTCTCAGGTTAGAGTCGACTCCAGAAACTTAGGTGTCGGTTCCGCAACTTTCAAGTGTTGGCTCCCAAACTCCAGGTGTCGGCTCCAAAAACTAAAGCAAAAACCACTTTTCTATATCTCAGGTTAGAGTCGGCTCCGAAACTCTAGGTGTTGACTCCGAACTATGCCGAAAATGTAGAAAGGTTCTGATACGCCCTGGGGTCGGCTCCTGACTGTTTGGGTGTCGACTCTAAGTTCTGAACTTACATATTTTCTTTTCAATTTTGATTCAAAACTCATTTCCTTACACCTTTTGACTGATTAAACATTTTTAATCCCTGAAACACTTATTAAATTTGTTAGAAACATAGTGAATATACTCATGTCTTTTGTTAATCATCAAAATCAATAATTGGGTCAACAATCTCCTCCTTTTTGATGATGACAAAAACATAGAGTATATGCATGATTAAACAATAAGAGTTACAAATCAAATTTCTCAAATTTTAAGTTCTCATAGTTAAGCTCCCCCTGAATGAGGTAGCTCCCCCTATGATACTTAATTTAACATCTTCTCTCCCTTTATCATTAAGACTTAATGAGCATATCAAATTAAGTGCATTTAAAGCTTGATACTTATCTCATTGAAACTACTTGATGTCAAAACTTAATAAGCATATCAAATGGTCATTTAAAGCTTGATACCAATTAATTAAGCATTTAAAGCATACCAATTAATTAAGCATTTAAAGCTTGATACTTATTCATTTAAAGCTTGATACTCATTAATTAAGCTTATTTGTTCCATGCATATACAATCTTCTCTCTCCCTTTTTATAATCAACAAAAAGGTTTTACAAAAGATTCATGTTCAATTAATCTTTCTCAAAAGAAAAATCAAATTGCATTGCAAAATACAAGTAATTCACTCATTTCATTTCATCATCCAAAGTTCAACATTACATATGATAAAAAGTAAACATTTTACATCAAAAAGAACTTCATTTCATCAAACTTAATTACATTAAAAGTAACTTCATTTTAGAAAAAGAAATTACATCAAAAGTATCAAATGCAGTATTTAATGATTTCTAAGAAGCCTTTGCAATTCTTCTACAATTTTTTTCATTCCTTCACTTTGAGTTCTGATAAATTCCTTCAATCTTCTATCAATGAATCCATATGCAGTAACAATTTTGTCTTGAAGCTTTGCATTGCATTTGGAATAAGTTTCAAAATCTCCTCCAATATCTTTAAGTTCCTCAAAAATGTTCTTGAGATCATTCTTTAATGCTTCTGAAGAGGATCCAAGGATTGACTCAATTTAATGCAAAAATTTTCAAATGAATGATTTTCAAATTCTGTGCCATAATCACTTCTAAGAGACACTATGTTGTTGTTTTTATCATTAGTGACTTTCTTGAAGAATTTCAGAAATATCGAGAAAGTCTCATCCTTGTAAGCCAAAAACAATACCCAAGTGAATCTAGAATAATCATCCACTATCACAATACCATATTTCTTTCCTCCTAGACTAGTGGTTCTAGTAGGTCCAAAAGGTCCATGTGAAGTAGCTCTAGTGGCCTAGAAGTGGAAACAATATTTTTATATTTGAAAGAGTTTCTAGTTTGCTTTCCAAATTGACATGCATCACAAATTCTGTTATTTTCAAAATCTAACTTTGGAAGACCTTTAACTAAATCTATTCTAATTAATTTTGAAATTAGGTATGTGCTTGCGTGACCTAATCTACGATGTCATAACCACCCAATCTCATTCACATTAGCATTATCAGCAACTAGGCAATGTTTACTAGTAGACGGATTGTCTAAATCAATTAAGTATACATTGCCATTTCTATTACCAACAAATATAATGTTATTGTCTATGGGATTAGAAACAGTGCAAATAGAAGCTTCAAAATGAAACTTTGAAACCTTTATCACACAATTGACTAATACTAATTAAATTATATTTTTAGCCATCTACATACAAAACATTTTCTATAAAAGTGGATAGTGTTATTTGAATTTTACCAAATCCCATAATTTGGCTTTTTCCATTGTCTCCAAATGTAACAACTCCTCCTCTTTTATCTTCAAGGGTGATGAATTGATCCTTGTCACCCGTCATGTGCCTTAAGCAGCCGCTATCAAGATACCACTTACGTTTTGATCTTTTGGCCGTAAGACACTCCTGCAAAGTGATCAAATCTTATGTTTAGGTACACAAGCTTTCTTGGGTCCTTCATGGTTAGTAGCAATAAAAATTGTTCCTTTCGGAACCTATATTTTCTTCTTTTATACTTAAATTCTTATTAATTTTTTTAAAATTACATTCATAAGCTTTATGTCCTTTCTTGTTACAGCAATAACATGAAACATCATTTTTATCTTGTTTCTTTATAAAGAAATTTTTAATAAACTTTTGTTTCTTGTTAGGTCTATAACCTAATCCAGCTTTATCAAATACAACTCTTTGATTACTCAATAGCAAATTAAGTTTTTTTAGAGCTATATGTAAATTTATCAACAATATTTTTATTTATCAACTTCTTTCTTTAAGCAAACATTTTCATTAGAAATTGATTCTTTTCCTTTTAACAAATTCTTATTTTTAGATTTCAGTTCTTCAACTTCATGAGTTAGTTTATCTTTTTCTTTGACAAGAATTAAGTTATCATTCTTCAAAGATTTGCTTTTCTTTTTCAAAACTTTAAAATCACTAACTAATTCGTTAAATGCATCAAACAATTCTTCAAATGTAAAGTCATGAGTTTCAGTGCTTACCTCATCTTCTTTTGCCATGAAGCAAATGTTTGCAACTTCCTTTTGTTCTTCCTCGGAAGAGGATTCTTCGCTATCACTCCATGTTGCAACATAAGCCTTCTTCTTCTTTTTGTAGGCTTTCTTCAATTGAGGACAATCATATCTAAAGTGTCATGGTTTCTTACATTCATAACATATGAGGGGGTCTTTCTCTTTGTCCTTGTCATTCTCTTTTTCTTTTTCACCTTCCATTTTTGTTCCATACTTTTTCTTGTGGAAAGGTCTCATTCTTTGCATAAATTTTCTGAACTTCTTTGCAAGAAGGGCTGTCTCATCATCTTCCTCTTCTTCCTCACTGTTGCTTGTTTCCTTTTCTGCAGCTTTAAGGGCAATCGTTTTGTTCTTTTTGACTTCTTCCTCTTGATGCTGCTTCATTGTCAGCTCATGGGTCATCAATGATCCAAGTAGCTCCTCCAAAGGTAAGGTATTGAGGTCCTTGGCTTCTTGGATTGCAGTCACCTTTGCTTCCCATAATCTTGGAAGAGACCTAAGAATTTTACGAACCAACTCAGAGTTAGTATAGGTCTTGCCAAGACTTTTTAGACCATTAACTATTTCAGTGAATCTAGTGTACATGCATGTGATTAATTCAGTTTGTTCCATGCTAAACAATTCATATTTGTGCACTAGGATATTGATTTTAGACTCTTTAACTTGATTAGTACCCTCATGGGTAACTTCTAGTCTATCCCAAATTTCTTTTGCGGAAATACATGTAGAAATTCTATTAAATTCATTAGTATCTAAAGCACAATATAAAACATTCATGGCTTTTGCATTAAGATGAGCCATTTTCCTATCATTCTCATTCCAATCTCTTTCGGGTTTAGGAACTATTGAACCATCTACTAAGTGTGTGGGTATGCTAGGTTCATTAGTGATTACACTTCATAATTCATAATCTAAAGCTTGAATAAAAATTCTCATTCTAGCTTTCCAACAAGAATAATTTGAACCATTAAATAAAGGAGGTCTATTTGTGGATTGACCTTCAGCAAATGAAGATCCAGCTTGAGCTGCCATTTGGATCTTTGACTCTTGATCGTTAGATCAAACTAAAAATGAGCACAAGCTCTGATACCAATTGTTGGCCCAGATGAAAACCCAAGAGGGGGGGTGAATTGGGTTCTTAAAAAATTTTAACACTTTAAGACTATGTGCTTTGATATGAAAGTGTTTGAGTGCAATGTATAGATAAATACTACGCACAAATAAAAGAGATAAAGAGAAAGAGACAAAGCATGACAAACACAAAGATTTTATAGTGGTTCGGTGTATCCAACACCTACGTCCACTCCCAAGCAGCACTTGGATCCACACTATAGTCTACTTGATTACAGTCGAGTTGTTTTACAATCTCACAACTCAAACTTATTGTTTTTCTGGGGTTACAATGAACCCAACCGGTTTTTTTGGGCTCACCAGCACAAAACCCAACCACAAGCTATCTTTAGCTTGTCTCGAGGTATACTACCTTCACTAATTCAATCCCCTGATTGAATTAGCCAACAACAATGAAAAATAGAGTTTACAATACAAGACAGCTCCTTAAGTGAAAAAATATGCAATTAAATGAACAAGGGTAAGAAAATCCTGTTTGAAGCGAATTTGGTTTGAGCTTTTCTTCTTTTCTTCTTTTCCTCTTCTCCTTTGAAATGTTGAATCAGGCCTCAGCTCAGATTCTTCACAAAAATTGCAGTTAAGAAGTTGGAAAAAATAGAGCTTTTGCTTTCTTTTTCTTCACTTCAAAAATCCTCCAATTTTGAACTTGAATGCTTTGGATTTCTCTTTCGGACTCTCTTGGATTGGTTGATGTAAGCTCTGAGTCTTTCCTTTTAATTTCTCTCTCAAAATTTTTGGATTTTTCACAAAATATTTCCTTTTTTTTCTATTTTTCTCTCACTTTTCAAACGGACGCTTCCCCCTTTTTATAGATCCCTTAATCCAAGATTAGGTGAAAAAAATAGCCGTTGCAAAGTAGTTGGATTGCTTCTACACACAAAGAAAAATAGCCGTTAGAGATTAGGTGGAAAAATATTACCGTTGGAGTCCATTTTGATATTTAAAAAATTCATTCCTGATAGGTTGGAGTCGGCTCCAACTTTTCAGGTGTCGGCTCCGAATCGGGGTGTCCAAAAATAGTAATAAAAAGTTCGTTGAGGAGTCGGCTCCAAAAAAGTTAAGTGTTGGCTTGGCGCTATCGGGAGTCAGCTCCGAAATTTCAAGGTGTCGACTCTAACTTTGTCCAAAAAACATGCTCTCTGTTCTCAGGTTAGAGTCGGCTCCAGAAACTTAGGTGTCGGCTCTGCAACTTTCAGGTGTTGGCTCCCGAACTCCAGATGTCGGCTCCAGAAACTGAAGCAGAAACCACTTCTCTATATCTTAGGTTGGAGTCGGCTCCGAAACTCTAGGTGTCGACTTCGGACCTTGCCAAAAATATAGAAAGGTTCTGATATGCCCTGGGGTCAACTCCTGACTGTTTGGGTGTCGACTCTAAGTTCTGAACTTACATATTTTTTTTTCAATTTTGATTCAAAACTCATTTCCTTATACCTTTTGACTAATTAAACATTTTTAATCCCTGAAACACTTATTAAATTTGTTAGAAACATAGTGAATATACTCATATCTTTTGTTAATAATCAAAATCAATAATTGGGTCAACAACATTTATTCTAGTACTTGGGGAACATGGCATTTAAAAAGATATCAAGAGACTCATAGGATGCATAATTTCTGTCAGCAATATATCCTTAATATACAAGAGGGATCACTTGTAGGTAATTTTGCATATAATCATAAAATCTAAAGAAATTACTTGTAAGATGGATAGTTCAGGATGAATTACCTTTTAGTTTATCTGAATCTTATAATTTTGAATGATATGTTCGATTAGGCCTATAACCTGCTTATAGAAGAACTAGTAGCCGTACCTTTAGAAGAGTGGCTATGACAAACTTTTTAGCAATGAAACAAAGTTTAACTGAAAGTCTCTCAAATTTAAATGCTAGAATTTCTTTAACTTTTGATATTTGGTTGGCGTAATAATTGTTTTATTGCTATTACTGCTCATTATATTAATAATGATTGGCAACTAAATAAATGAATTATTGTTTTTCGTGCTTTTAATTTTTTGCATTTGGAACAATAAATTTTAAATATTATTTATCAAACTGCATGCTTATATAATATTAATAATAAAATAATATCAATTACTTTTAATAATGCATCTAATAATAATTCTATTGTTGCATTATTAAATGACTCTTTGCATCCTATTTTAGATGTACAATTATTTCATATTAGATGTGTTTGTCATATATTAAATTTTTTTGCTCAATTTGGCATGAACATAATTCAAAAGGTTATTTAAAAAATTAAAAATATAATTTCTTTTATTCATGCTTCAAGGTCAAGACTTCAAGAATTTAAACAATTATGTGTAGATCATGGTAAACATTTTAAAAAATTTAAACTTGATATAATAACTCATTGGAATAGTATATATACCATGATACATGATGCATATCTATATAAGAACTTATTAAGTGCTTATATTAATGATCGTGGATTAGGATTTACATTGACTGAAATTGATTGGCATCAAGGTAAAATTTTAGAAGATTTTTTGGTTACTTTTTATGATACTACAAATGTTCTTTCATATATTTATTATCCAACTTCTTATTCATTTTTACAAAAAAGCATATGTAATTAGTGAAAAATTTAAAGAATATAGATATCATGAAGTTTTAATGCCTATTATATGTAATATAGAAACTAAATGGAATAAATATTGGAATAGGATATGTCCATTGCATAACTTAGCTACTATTTTTGATCCTAGAATTAAATTAAATGGCATAAATTTTTTAATTGATCAATATTATGAAAATATAAATCAAAATTCTAAACCTGCTAAAGATGAGGTAATACGACTTCTTAATGATATTTATGGTTTATATAATGACAAAATTTATGGATTTAGAATACATGCTCAAAGCTTTGCTTCTTCTAGACTCGTTCGTCATCTATTTTTTCATTCATTAGAAGACACACACATGCTTCATCTCCTTCATCTTTAAGTAATGAATTAGAATTTTATTTACGAAACGATCTTCATTCTGCATATGATGAAGATCAAATAGAAAGTCTAGATGTATTAGCTTGGTAGAAGAGTGTTAGAAATCAATATCCTGTTATGTCTGCCATTGTACAAGATATTTTAGCTGTGTCGATGTCCATAGTAGCATCGGAATCTGCTTTCAGTATAGGTCAATGTGTTATGGACGAAAAGAGAAGTAGGATGACTGGCGAGATAGTTGAGATGTTATCTGCCTCAAAGATTGGTTGGATGCTGAGGCGAGGCTTCAAGATAAAGGTGGACATGACTTAACCAGCGAAGATGATGATGACACAAATGCGAGTGAGTCATCTCTATTTTTATAATTATATATTTTTATTTTTTTAATTGTTAAAGTAAGTTATCTCTATTTTTTTCTTCTTTGTTATTATATTCTGTTCTAGAGGTCAGGCCTAGCCCCCTTCCCTTCATGTACCATTTTGATTTTAAATTAATAAACTGATAGGGGTCTATGCCAAACGCCCCACCATTAAGGTGGCTCCATATTAATAAATTTCTTTATTCTCAATAATTTTTTAATTTATCAAAAAATATATTTTTTTACAAAAATTTTTATCAAGCCCTTATGGGCGGCCATGCTTGGAACGGCCCATATGGGCCTGAGCCGTGCCGTGCCAAGTATAGCCCAGGCCCATGTGGGCCATGCTTGGCATGGCACGATGGGTCGACATGGGCCCATCATGTGCCGTGCCATGCCGGGCCAGCGAAAAAAATTTTTGAGTCCAGCACGGAATGGTTTACTAGGCCATGCCTGTACTCTACCAGTACCGGACCGTATTAGGTACGACCCATTTTATGGGCCAACATGGCCCAGTGTCTACCTCTAGGTGGGAAATTGAAGACTGTAATCGCCACCTTCTTCTCCTCCTGCAAACTCTGGCAGACCTTACAGTCTTAGAGGCAGCTCTGGATCTTGGTCCAGTTCTTGTTGTTGTTGACCCTCTTCTGGAGCCAGTTGGAATAGTCATCGAGGCGGCACTCCTTGTAACCCCACCTGGGGATGACCTCGCCAGCGCCTTGGTGACGATGAAGGCCAAGACGATGAAGCAGAAGAGGAGGATGATAAGGAGGAACATGACCAAGATGTTATGGATGGAGATCAATTTCATCAAGAGAAAGCCCAAATCAAGTTTACGAAGGAGTTGGAAAATAAGTCATTATCCAAAAGTAACCAACATGAGATTTGGATAGATTTTGGAGAGTTAGTTGAGGTTGTTTTGGTCATTATCCAAAAGTAACAAACATGAGATTTGGATAGATTTTGGGGAGTTAGTTGAGGATGTTTTGGTCATTATCCAAAGTCACCGAAGGAAGCTTTTGGAGGAGGATTTGAGGCATCATCTCAGCTGCAACCGCCCGCCACAAAAATCTGGTGTGGGAGTTATGAACGTATGAAATAAATTGGAGGCTCGGTGAGGACCTCTGTGTGCTACAGAGAGAGGAAAAAAAGGGTTCTGCAATCTTTTAGTGAGATTATAAAAGTTTCTGAGAGAGTGTGTTTTTGAGGGCTTGTACCTGATTCAACTCTTAGTGAAGCCTTGCAGATCCTGTGCTGTCGTGGACGTAGCCTAGTTTGGGTGAACCACATAAAATCCTCATCTCTCGCTATTTTCTTTGATTTTGGTTCCTATTATTATTATGTATGTTTTTTGTTGATTATATCGCAACTGCATGCTTGGCCATACTAATAGCGATCTTATTAGAGGAATATTTGTTGTATTCCCTATCAAATTGGTATCAGAGCCTGGTTTTCTTCATATTATTACGGTCGGACAAATCAACAAAGAGATGGCAGAAGACAAGATCAAAATCAAAAAATTCAATGGTCACAATTTCGGATGGTGAAGGATGCAAATTGAGGACTACCTATATCAGAAGGATCTTTACCTTCCATTAAGGGGAAAGAAGCCAGATTCAATGAGCGACTCAGATTGGATGATTCTGGATAGAAAGCCCTAGCCACGATCAGATTGTCGTTGACACCTCAAGTGGCGTATAATATTGCAAAGGAAAAGACCACCGTGGATATGATCACCGCTTTAACAAAGCTATATGAAAATCCTTCCACCTCAAACAAGATATTTCTTATAAAAAGCTCTTCAATGTGAAGATGGCTGAGAATAGTTCAGTGACGAAGCATCTGAACGAGTTCAACACGATGATTAATCAATTGGAGTCAGTCTCTGTTGCTTTTGATGATTCATTCAGGGCTCTTCTTTTCTTATGTTCCTTACGAGAGAGTTGGGACAATCTTGTGATGACAGTCAGCAACTCGGTATCAGGTAACCTTACATTCAATGATGCAGTTAGTTGTATATTGAATGATGAGATGAGAAGAAAGGCTATGGGTGGGACTTCTACAAGTGCTACACTCATGGTGGATACCAGAGGAAGATCATAGGAGATGAAGAAGTCAGAGAAAGGCCGGTCCAAGAGCAGAGGAAAGTCCAAAGGGAGATTTCCCATGAAGTGTTGGAACTGCGGGAAGAAAGGTCACATGAGCAAGGATTGTTGGGGTAAGAAGAAGGAAAAAGGTGCAGAGAGCAAGATAGAAGGTTAGGAAGCACATGTTGTGAGTACTATTGAGCGTAATTTTGAGGATGTGTGCCTGTCAGCCGACGATGGGGCAAACTCAGATCTGTGGCTTGTAGACTCAGGGGCTTCTTACCATTGCAGCTCAAAGAGACACCTATTTTTAAATTTTATCCAAGGAGATTTTGGTCATGTCACAGTTGGCAATGGACCGCAGTGCAGAATTATGGGTAAAGGAACAATTGTACTGAAGCCAGTGACAGGCGGAGAATTGAGACTTGCACAAGCCAGATACATCCCAGAGTTAAAGAAAAACCTAATTTCTACCAGCCAGCTTGATGTTGAGGGTTATGTATCCACTTTTGATAATTCATAGTGGAAGATTACTAAAGGGTCTATGGTTGTTGTCAAAGGGAAGCGGACAGGCACTCTCTACTTCTTGGCAGACAGTGAGAGTTTAGTTTTAGTGGCAGCAGGAGACATAGGTACAGTGACTACATTATGGCACAGAAGGCTCGGTCATCTTAGTGAGAAGAACTTGAATATTCTACACAGGAGAGAGCTTCTACCTGGGCTAAAGAAGGTGAATCTAGAGTTTTGTGAAGAGTGTATCTATGGTAAGTAGAAAGCAGTAAGTTTTCAGTTAGCAAGAACTCAAAAGAAGACTGAAAGGCTGGAGTTGGTCCATTCAGATGTCTGGGGTCCAGCACTAGTGGCATCATATGTGGGCAATAAGTACTTTGTCATGTTTATAGATGATTTCAGCAAGAAAGTCTGGGTGTTTGCTATGAAGGAAAAGTCTGAGGTTTTTGGCATCTTCAAGAGATGGAGAGTCATGTGTGAAAGCCAGACTGGAGCAAGTCTCAAGTGTCTCAAGACAAATAACGGTGATGAATACTGCAGCAGAGAGTTTGATGTCTACTGCGCAGAGCATGGAATCAGAAGGATCAAGACCGTCTCAGGGACACCAGAGCAGAATGGTGTGGCAGAAAAAATGAACAGGAACGTTCTTGAGAGAGAGAGAGAGAGAGGAGTATGAGGTTTGACTCAGGTCTACCTACATATTTTTGGGCGGCAGCACTGGACACCGCAGTGTATTTGATCAACAGGAGTCCATCCAGTGCATTAGATGGTGGGATTCCAGAGGAGATTTGGATAGGAAAATAGGTAAAACTTTCTTTTCTTAAAGTATTTGGCTGCATTGCTTATTCTCTGATTGAGAAGAGAAGAGGAGTAAGTTAGACTCCAAGTCTACAAAGTGTGTTTTCATTGGATATGGTGGCGATGAGTATGGCTACAAGCTTTGGGATTTCCAAAACAATAAGATCATTCGGAGCAGGAATGTGGTATTTGATGAAGAGCATACTTATAAAGACAGGAAAGATGCAGTGGAAGAAATGAAACATAAGTTTATAGAACTCGATCCTGTCAGAGATGGAGAAATTCCCCGAGTGCAAACTGAAGATGGAAACTCTAACGATGTGGAGGAGGAAGATGTGGTTGGAACATATAGCCATATGCATACATCGGTACCTTAGCCGGTGTCCCCACAGTTGAGGAGGACCACAAGGGTTACCAGGCCATCACAGAGGTATTCTGCTAATGATTATGTTTTGTACACAGATTCTGAAGAGCCAGAATGTTTTGTTGAAGCCATGCAGGATGAAGCTAAGGTCAAGTGGGAGTTGGCTTTGAAAGAGGAGATGGACTCTTTAAAGCAAAACAAGACTTGGGATCTTGTGAAGTTACCCGCTGGCAAGAAAGCTCTTTTCAACAAATGGGTGTACAAGATGAAGAATGAGGTCGATGGTACCAAGAGATACAAGGCAAGGTTAGTTGTCAAGGGTTATGCACAGAAAGAGGGAATTAACTTCCAGGAGATCTTTTCCCCAGTAGTCAAGATGACATCCATCAGGGTGATTCTAAATATGGTAGCAGTGGAGGATCTTCATCTAGAGCAGTTAGATATGAAGACAGCATTTCTTCATGGAGATTTGGAGGAGGAGTTGTACATGCACCAGCCAGAAGGTTTCTAGGTCAGGGAAAAGGATGACATGGTCTGCATATTGAAGAAAATTTTGTATGTCTGAAGCAGGCTCTGCGGCAATGGTACCTCAAGTTTAACAGTTTCATGCTAGAGAAAGGCTTCACCAGATGCTAGTCAGATCATTGTATGTACTTTCAGAGGTATATTACAAATGAGTTTATTATTTTATCCTTATATGTGGACGATATGCTTGTATCAGGTTCCAGTATGAGGAAGATAGAAGAGATCAAGAAACTGATGGAAAAGAAGTTCTCAATGAAGGATTTGGGAGAGGCGAAGCAGATTCTTGGTATGAGGATCAACAGAGATAGGAATCAACAAAAGCTGTGGCTATCTTAGGAGGATTATGTAGAGAAGGTACTGAAGAGGTTCCATATGGAGAATGCAAAGGCAGTGTCAACACCTTTGGTAGCACACTTCAAACACCTTTGGCAGCACACTTCAAGCTCAGCAAGTAGTTGTGTCCAACAACTCAGAAGGCAAGGGATGAGATGATTAGAGTTCCATATGCCTCGGCCATGGAAAGTCTAATGTATGCAATGGTTTGCACAAGACCGGATATCGTACAAGCAGTGGGAGCAGTCAGCAGGTACATGCAGAACCCAGGCAAGGAGCACTGGAATGCAGTGAAGTAGATCTTGAGATATCTCAGGGGTACATCAACTTACAGTTTGTGCTATGGAGGTGATAGTCTTCAAGTATAGGGATTTATAGATGCCAATCACTCTGGTGATAGAGATAGTGGGAGGAGCACCACTGGTTATGTTTTCACTATCGATGATACAGCAGTGAGCTGGGTATCTTAGTTGCAGAAGATAATGGCATTGTCAACTACAGAAGCTGAGTATGTGGCGATCACTGAAGCTACTAAAGAGATGATCTGATTACAGAGGTTGATGGAGGAGCTCGGCAAGAAGCACGAGTGTAATACATTATGGAGCGACAGCCAGAGCGCATTTCACTTGGCAAGGAATCCAGCATTTCATGCAAGAACCAAGCACTTCAGCTTAGGTATCATTTCATACACAGTGCATTGGATGAGGAGCAGTTGAAGCTGGAGAAAATTGATGAAGCTAAAAACCCTGCAGATATGTTCACCAAGGTTGTGAGTAGAGACAAGTTGAGTCTCTGTTGCAACTTGGTGAAGCTTTCCAAGAGATAGATCAGAAGAGCGCGACACAGAGAAATAAGGTAGATCTAAGAGTGATGTCATAAATCTCCAAGTGGGAGATTGTTATGGATGGAGATTAATTTCATCAAGAGGAAGCCCCAAATCATAGTTCATGAAGGAGTTAGCAAATCAGTCATTATCCAAAAGTAACAAACATGAGATTTGGATAGATTTTGGGGAGTTAGTTGAGGATGTTTTGGTCATTATCCAAAAGTAATGAGATTTGGATAGATTTTGGGGAGTTAGTTGAGGATGTTTTGGCCATTATCCAAAGTCACCGAAGGGAGCTTTTGAAGGAGGATTTGAGGCGTCATCTCAGCTGCAACCGCCCACCACAAAAATCTCATATGGGAGTTACGAACGTGAAATAAATTGAAGGCTCGGTGAGGACCTCTGTGTGCTGCAGAGAGAGAAAAAAAGGGTTCTGTAATCTTTTAGTGAGATTATAAGAGTTTCTGAGAGAGTATTTTTGAGGGCTTGTACCTGATTCAACTCTTAGTGAAGCCTTGCAGATCCTGTGTCGCCGCGGACGTAACCCAGTTTGGGTGAACCACATAAAATCCTCGTCTCTCACTGTTTTCTTCGATTTTGGTTTCTATTATTATTCTGTGTTTTTTTTGATTATATCGCAACTGCGTGCTTGGCCGTACTAATAGCGATCTTATTAGAGGAATATTTGTTGTATTCCCTATCACAAGAGGTAGAGCCAGAGGAGCTAGGAGATGCGACAGCAGGCGTCGATGAGCCCCGCGATGGAGACGACCATGATGAAGATGCCAAGGGCGATCACCGGCCCCTGGAGTAACTTCTCGCAGTCTATGCTCCCCCTCGTCGCCAGCCATATCCCACTGCCAAGGATCGGGATCGAGAGGAGGAACGTCAGGAAGTTGAGGATACCGACGAGGTTGTTGCTGAGGCAAACCATCTTCTTCTTGAGTCTAGGCCTGGTTTGGAGCAAGGATAGAGATCACCAAGTTATCCATTAATAGTGATTGCGTCTGACGTGTTGGGGTCTCCTCCCGTTTCAAGGGCTTCTTCAAGCACCTCATTCACATCACTGTTCCACCACTCTTCGAGTACAATGACGACTTCCTCATTGGGCTTTGGGAAGGGGTACGAGGTTCCATGTCTGGGATACACCACGATGGCGCCGTGAACCGTGGCTCGAGCATAGTCGTGCCAACGAATGCGGAGAACCAAAACTCAAGGAGGAGAAAAGAAACAGAGAGAGAGAGAGAGAGGTGGAGGAGGCTGCAGAGCATCTGGACATATATGCTCTGGAAGGAGTCAGCACAGAGGATGGCGGGGGGAGTCCATGGTCAGAGCCTGGTTTCTTTCCTCTACGAGCTTTGCCAAGGCCATGAAGGGGACGATGTGGCCTTGGGTAGCCGAGTGGAGATGGCCGACCTGGCAGTAGAGATGGCCGAGTAGAAATGGCTAAGTAGAAGTTGCCGAGTAAAAATGGCCGAGCAGAGCGAAGATGGTTAACCTAGATGATCGAGTAGAGATGATTGGGCTGAGTGGAGATGGCCGATAGTGATGGCAAAAGCTCGAAGTGGCCTTTATCGGTCCCTATCCTCGTTAAGAAAAACCTTTTAGTTAAGCCGTTATAGTTAACGGAGCAGGGATGGGGATACTCGCCGGATAAATAGGTATCGATTAGGTATCTGTTTGGTCTTTTACATAAAAAATAAAATTATTTCATTAAATTTATAATTTATTGAAAGCTTAAAAAATACTAATAAAAAATTTTAATTTTGATGTTCAGTGCGATTGCATGAAAGAAAAGAACAGACAGAGAGATTTAAATATGTTTTACTATTATATATTATTTATTTATTATATTTTAAAATTTTAATATTTATATATATATATATAAATATATTATATTAAAGCTAACGGGATGGTAAACGGGGATGGGGCGAAGGATACTATCTCCGGCCGTTTACCCCTTTAGCCATTAACGATTATTTACCCATTTCCCCGTTAAGTTGTTTAGACCGAGATTTCCTGACCCATTGGAAACGGTACCGATCGGGTAAATGGCCAAACGTAAAAAATTATCATCCCTAATGGCCAACCTGGATGGCTGAGTAGAGATGGCCGAGTAAAGGTAGCTGAGCCGAGTGGAGATGGCTGACCTGGATGGTTGAATAGAAGTGGCTGAGGCCGATTGAAGATGACTAATCCGGATGGCTGAGTAGAGGTGGCCAAGCCGAGTGGAGATGGCTAACCCGAATGGCCGAGTAGAGATGGCTAAGCCGAGTGGAGATGGTTGATCTGGATGGTTGAATGGAGATGGCCGAGTAGGAGAGGCCAACTCCGATGGCTGAGTAGAAGAGGCCGATTAGAAATGGCTGAGTAGAAGTAGCCGAGGCCAACTGAAGATGGGCAACCCGGAGTGGCCGACCCAGATGCAATCACTATTGCCCATGGGATTTATTGCCCCATTAGAAGCCACTTAAAATAGCATATTAACATCTAATGGAGATGAGGTCGACCACTCATGATGAAGAATATATGGGTTCATGATGCATTATGGCTGGATGTAATTTCTGAAAGTGGAAGACCTTGCAGGTGTGGAAGTAAGAAATTTTGTTTGTGAGTTTGATCTTTGTTCATGAATGACGTGAGATATAGTGACATCTATTAGTCATTCTCGATTTAATAATGTTGGCCTGAATGCCAGGTCAGCATCCACACGAAGTCCCAAGAGATGGGACTCTTTGTATTCCTCAGGCTTATCTGCTCCTCGTCTATAAGAAGACCCGAGGTATCTTCAGAATATACAGGAGAGACAAAGTCTCGGAAGCCTTCCTCCTTCTCTACCTCCAGTCTACGGCTTAGGGGCATGGACAAACAGGGGACTCTGGTAGCCCCCGATGACCGATGATCCTGCTTTCGTTGCTGCCGATATTGAGGTATGTCCGTCATTATCGGTATGTCCTTCATCTTTGGCTCCTTCAATTGGTATCAGAGCCTCATCGGTTGTCACCGGCGAGGGGAGAGGTTGTTGGGGAATAGGCTTTGGGTGCTATAGATCATTCCCCTCCTCTGTTCTCAGGTCTCAGATCCGTCTGATACAGATCATTCCCCTCCTCTGTTCTCAATGTCTGGGGACATCGGACTCCTTCCCTGCCTCTCGCCGAAACTTGTTCGGCTTTTTCCCCAGCCGCTAGAGGGCTGGGGAAGCCTCTGCCTCTGCCGCAAATGAACGGACGTAGGGACCCTGTTGTCACCGGGTGTTCTCTGACGGTCGACCATGCCTCGCCTACCCGGAGACCCTCCGAGGGGTCGTCCCCATTGTCTCGGCCTCTCCCCGGCCGCTGAATGGCCGAGGAAGCCTGATCGCACCGTATGGACGGCGGGTGTACTTGTGCCCGCTGGCCGTAGAGCCACCGAAAAGGTTCCGTAAGGGCAGTCGGAGGGCCGGGACCCACCCGCACCACCACTGTGCGATGCGCACAGCGAGCATAGTGAGTTTACGGGTGGTGCCACCATAAATTCAATATATTAAACATGGCCTTTTTGTCTTTTAGACATGGCATTTAAATTGTTTTTTTTGGATTTTTTGGGTATTTTAAAATTCAAAAAATTTGTAGAAATTTATAGAAAAAAATCATAAAAAATTATAGAAAAATCATAAAACTTCATAGAATATCATAGAAATTTATTAAATTTTTTTTGATGTGGCATGATAGTTTATGCTTTATGCATGAATAATATAATTGCCATACTGTATATTCTTTTTTCTGTAAAATTTTTTCTGGATGCATAATTATTTATGCTTAGTGTATACATATGATTTATACATAATTCTGCATGTTATTATTGTTGACATAATTATTTATGCTTAGTACATGAGGGGTATTTATGTCAAATGCTATATATTTTCTGTGAGCATGTTTATTTATGACTTGGTGCATAAATATATATGAATCATTGGATTTGTTCCAACATTGGTTTTGTGGACAATATAGATATGTTCTATGAAAAATTATCGGATTCAGTGTTCTATCTTATTAAATGAGTGATGATTATGAGCTTAGCAAAATTTTTGATCTCATTTATAAGAAGGAACATTTGTAATCTGATTATTTTTCTAGATATCGGTATACACTGATATGTGCCTAATGTCCATACCTTGCTTGACTAAATGCAGTGATGGCCTCCAAATCTGTGATAGCTGATCTCAACAAAGGTGAGAAGCTAGATAGACAAAACTATGAAATGGCATAGGAAAATCCAATACCTGTTGAATGAATTAGAAGTCTTGATGACCCTGACAACTTGTATGACACCACCAGCGCCTGGCACTACTAAGCAACATCGCCTTGATCGGAAGTCTATGACAATTGGTCAAGAAAGATCGTTGTGCATGTTTTACTATGTTGAGCAGCATGCACAATGATCTTATTGGCAACTTTGAATTGCCAGACTGCTCAGGATATGTTGAACCAGCTCAGGATCAGGTTTGGTCAAACTTCGGCCACATGGCTACGTGCCTTGAACCTTAGATTCGTATAGTATATCAAGGATCCCGATCATTCCATGTCGACCCACCTTCGTGTGATGGGAAACATAATTAAGGATATGAAGGTTGCTGGAGTTGACCTTACTGATGAGCAATAGGTCTTAGCAGTGATTCGTTCACTGCCTGACCCTCAGTGGAATCAGATGAAGCTCTTGATGACTCAGTGAGCACATCAAGACTTTTGAGGATATTGCTCATCACCTTGAGTTAGAGGCTGAGCGTATTGAGACTTCCCTCCCTTCGGCCTATATGGTTACTGGTGAGTCTTCGAGGCCCAAGTACAAAAAGAAGGGAAAGGCACGTCACAGGAGTGCTCAGGGATATAAAGAAAAAACTGTGGCCAAACCTAAGAGAGGACGTCGAGGGGCAAGAGAGATGTGACAAAGATTAAGTGCTACAACTGTGGAGTTAAAGGCCACTTTGCTCGTGATTGCACTAAGCTAAAGACGGT
The DNA here is from genome assembly GCA_900491605.1 of Calamus simplicifolius. Classification (NCBI taxonomy): domain Eukaryota; kingdom Viridiplantae; phylum Streptophyta; class Magnoliopsida; order Arecales; family Arecaceae; genus Calamus; species Calamus simplicifolius. The sequence continues at coordinate 665,507 of UESW01003959.1, forward strand.
ATGCTCCATATTAAGCTCTCTCTATGTTTGTTCATATGCATTAGTTGCTGACACTCTCCCTGATTGGATTGTAGATTCGGGCGAACAAACATATAGTGCAAGATCGAGCTGGTTTTGTGGATTTTCACCGGATACTTGTTAATACCCAGTTTGTCGTGCTTGGAAACGGTCTGCGTGAGCAGGTTTTGGGTGTAGGAGCATATCATGTTACGCTTCGTGGTGGACATGTGTTGATCCTACATGACGTTTTGTATGTCCCAACTATCCGTGTAATCTTTGTTCTATTCTTGCCCTGTTGGCACTTGGTTACACTTTTAGTTTTTCTGTGATCGTATAGCAGTCTATCTGGATGGTGTTTTGTCCTTTGTGGATATTTGTCACAAGGGTTCTTTAGAGTTGATGTTGAATTGTGTGCTTCTTACTCTTCTTTTTCTTGTGCTTCTATTCCTGCATGTGATGATAGTTTTCTTTGGCATTCCGGACTTGGTCATGTGGGCCAAGATAGGATGGCACGTATGGCTAAAGCAGGGCTATTAGGCCCTATTACCAAGATAAGTCTACCTATGTGTGAGTCTTGTCTAGCAAGAAAGGCATCAAGAAAGCCTTTTGGTAAGGCTACTAGGGCCTCTCATTGTTAGAGCTAATTCACTCTGATATCTGTGGACCCATGAGTGTCAAGGCGCACCATGGCGTTTCCTATTTCCTTACATTTATAGATGATTTTTCACGATTTGGGTATGTGTACCTGATCTCCCACCGCTATGAAGCGCTGGATTGTTTCAGACATTTTTAGATGATTTTCGCGATTTGGGTATGTGTACCTGATCTCCCACCGCTATGAAGCACTGGATTTTTCAGACGATTTTTAGCTGAGTTAGAAAATCAGAAGGAGAGGTCTTTGAAGACTCTTCGAACTGATAGAGGCCGCGAATATCTATCTAGCAATTCCAGCGGCTCTGTGAGAAAAAGGGGATATGCAGGCAGCTTACCATTCATGGGACACCACAACAGAATGGTGTTGCCAAGCATCGCAACAGGACTTTACTAGACATGGTTAGGTCGATAATGGTGCAAGAAATCTTCCAATCAGTTTTTAGGGAGATGCGTTGTTGACTGCAACCTATATCCTTAACCGTGTCCCTAGTAAATCGGTACTCTTCACTCCATATGAGCTATGGCATGTTATACGACCCTCTGTGGATCATTTGCGCCCTTGGGGCTCAGCAGGATATGTTCACAACGCCTCCCATAAGTTGGGAAAGCTGGGTCCTAAAGCCAGCAAAAAGGTGTTCATCAGGTACCCTGAGAATTCGAAGGGTTACTTGATGTATGGTGCACATCCTGATAGAGGGTTGACTGAAGTGGAGTCCAGAGATGTGGAGTTTCTAGAGAATGAATTTCCGAGCATTGGTGAAATTAGAAAGGACCTGTCCCTGTATGAGTTACAGGACCTTCCTACTATCTCTGGCGAGGGAGGAGATTTTTGACCTATCTCAGAGATCGCCATAGATAGTGGGAATGCTAGACCCAGTGGGAGTGTCGCACCAGACAGTAGGAGCGCACAAGCTGAGCCTAGTAGGGGCTCACCTATGAGGGTTGATGCACCACCTAAGAGCGGTCTTCAGGGTCCAGATCCGTAGTTACGGAGAAGTAAACGTGGTCATATTCCACGATGACATTTTGGAATCGAAGGGAATGTGTTTCTCTGCACTCCGTTGGATCCAGATGAGCCTTTCTATTGAAGAGGCGCTCGATTCACCTGCTCGTAGTGAGTGGCAAGTTGCTATGGAAGAAGAGATGGTATTGATGGTCAAGAATCATGTGTGGGACTTGGTAGACCTTCCGCCTAGACGCAAATCTATAGGAAATAAGTGGGTTCTTAAGATTAAGCGTAAGGCTGATGGGTCAATTGATAAGTACAAGGTTCGTCTTGTGGCAAAGGGCTATACCCAGATAGAGGGTAGACTTTGAGGAGATATTTTCTCCTGTGGTGAGATTTGCCTCCATTCGCCTGATCCTAGCTATTGTAGCCCATTTAGATATGGAGCTACATCAAATGGATGTTAAAACAGTGTTTCTTAATGGAAGCCTGGATGAAGAGATCTATATGGATCAACCCTTGGGCTTTGTGACCAAAGGACAGGAGGGCAAAGTGTGCCGCCTTAGAAGATCCATATATGGTCTCAAGCAGTCATCTAGGCAATGGTACCTCAAGTTTCATGAAGCCATTACATCGATTGGCTTAGATATGATTGAGGAGGACCACTGTGTGTACATTAAGAAATCAGACGATGGGATTCTATCTTGGCGTTGTATGTAGATGACATCCTAATTGTTGGGAGTCCTATTGGAGTAATCAATGCCACTAAGGAGTGGCTGTCCTTTGTCTTTGAGATGAAGGATATGGGTGAGGCAAATTTTGTGCTGGGAGTGAGGATCCTAAGGAATCGTGCTAAGAGGTTTCTTGGTTTGTCACAAGAAACATATATTGAGAAAGTCTTAGAACGATTCCGAATGCACTATTCTAGACCCGTTGATACCCCAATAGAGAAGGGTTGTACTTTAAGCATCGATTAGTGCCCTAGAACTGATGAGGAGAGAAAAAGATTAGCAGGATCCCCTATGCTAGTGCAGTAGGGAGCTTGATGTACACTATGTTGTGTACTCGCCTGACATTTGTTTTGCAGTCGGCTTGGTTAGCCGATATCAAAGTAATCCAGGACTTGCTCATTGGGTTGTAGTTAAAAGGATTTTTTGTTACCTTCGTGGTACTGCCAATCTCACCCTATGCTATCATGGTGGAGATTTGAGATTAAAGGGTTTTTGTGACTCTGATTGGACAGGTGATAGGGACGAGCGTAGATCCACCATAGGATATGTGTTTATCTTTGGAGGTGGAGCTGTCACTTGGTGCAGTAAGAAACAAAGCTGTACCGCCCTATCCACCATGGAAGCCGAATATATTGTTTGTTCGGCTGCTGTCCAGAGGCTGTGTGGTTGAGGAGGTTCTTGAGGCGACTTGAGATATCAGCTACTGCACATGAGGCTATTCAGATTAGTTTCGATAGTATGGCGGCATTACAATATGCTAGGGATCCTAAATACCATGGAAGGACCAAGCATATTGACATCAGATATCACTTCATTAGAGACATGGTCAAGCAAGGAGAAGTTATCCTACAGCATATCTCTACCGGCAGGATGCTGGCTGATCCTCTGACGAAGTCTATTCCTAGGGATATGTTCCAGGCTCATGTGAGGGGTCTAGGTCTGTATAGAGTGACAGACCATGATATGTTTCAGACTTATGTAGGAGTTTGTGTCTGTTCTTTTTGTTGTCAGACAAGGATTGTATGGACATCAATACTATGTGTTAAAGTTTATGAAATGTTTATTTTATTATTATATGAGTTTATATTTATAGGCACATATGTGTATAAGTGTCACAGGCTTAGATCAGCCCACTCACACGGGTGATCGCCCTGACACTTTTGTAGTGGGCAGAATGAGACTAAAGTAGCCATTATAGTTGCTTGAGTAGCAATGCATGAGTTGCAGATTGCATGGGTTGCAAAATGTGCTACATAAATTATAATAGAATATATTATAATCAAAGTCGCCTCAGTTTGGACTGAGATGAGACTCAAGAGAGTTGAGTATGGAGAATATATATGCGTGTGCAGTGTATCAATAGTGATATGTCCACAGATCCGTACTAAGCCTGTTATAGCCGAACTGGGAGCATTGGTGTGTGCTCGAGTCAGGCAATTTTGTATGCCTGGACTTGTGTTCGTACGATTTTGAGTATAACATGGCCCATTGTGTGAGAGCTCCATCGTAGCATGTATTACGTTGCATGTGCTAAAGTCGACCTTGTAAGGGGTAATGCGAAATATTCCCTCTCCATTATCGTGTGAGACTTACAACTATGTAGTGTCCTTGGACTTGAACCTATACCAAGAAGTTGGAGTGTAGGATGACTTCCTTAGCCTTGTCCTCCAGGGTCATGGAATTGATGCGGCCACATGAGACAATCCTAGGAAGTCAACTGGACAATGATGACTGGTATGAGTGTTTAAGGAAGATTATTCGTGACCACACCTTATGTTTGTGATCCATTGCCCAGGCAATCATGTATATGAGTTGCATATGATTATGGATACCAATATTATGACTTTGTGTTTTTCAAATGCTACTCAGGTAGATCTCTTGAGGGATTGAGAGTGCTTGATTAGGTGTGATCGAATTATCTAGGACACAGACGGGATTGGATTATATTCCTGTTCGTTGCGTTAGTTATTTATTAACTTAATGCAGTATATCCATTATGTGTCACTGTGTGTCAGTTTCGTCAGGTCGCACACCCCACCACACTGCATGTTGAGAGAGTTTAGGTTATTGTTCCTGTTTGGACGAGTGGGAGATTATTGGCCTGAATGCCAGGTCAGCGTCCACACAAGTTCCAAGAGATGAGACTCTTCGTATTCCTCAGGCTTATCTGCTCCTCGTTTATAAGAAGACCCGAGGTGTCTTCAGAATAGACAAGAGACAAAGTCTCGGAAGCCTTCCTCCTTCTCTCCCTTCAGTCTACGGCTTAGGGGCGTGGACAAACAGGGGACTCTGGTAGCCCCGACGACCGACGATCCTGCTTCCGCTGCTACCGATTTGAGGTCTGTCCGTCATTATCGGTATGTCCTTTATCTTCGGCTCCTTCAAATAAAGATCTCTTAAAATAGGTATGACTACCATAAACTTTAGCCGGCAGCTTCAATTTTGCCTTCACTTGGTATAACCATGCTCATAGCTGCTGCTGATGAAAAAAACATGTTCTTCTGCCGGAGGAAAAGAAACGCTTTATGTTGAGATACTACGAACTTAGAAGTTCAACAACAGCGAACACCAGCGATCCTTGAAGTACATTTTAAAGTTGGAGCTTGTTACAGCAATCCCATTATTCTTGAAATGATCTTCATTATTCATTAGAGCAAGATTGTTTGTAGTATTTGCTAGATAAATCGTTCAATACGAATATCCTATAAATTTAATTTTTATTTTCAATAAATTCTTAATTCTCTTCTTTGAGTTTCTTCCAAACCAACTTTTCTTCCCGTTCCCTAAACTCCTCTCAGCACCTTCTCTATGTATTAACACCATGAAAAATAAAGTCCTACTAATTCTTAAGAACGGCATCATTTCGTCGATGGAGTTAAATCGACAACCTCTTTATCTCTGTATTTCCTATGATCATGTTTCATAATGAAACTTCATTAATTTTATTTTATTTACGTGCATCATCTATTTAATCAATTAATCTTTTATTTAATAAGATGCATTAAAAGATAATCTAATGGTGAGTAGAAAGTTATTAAATAAAAAAAAAATTTACAGTAGGGTAGCAAAAGCCTTTTAACTTTAAAGTACGATAATAGAACAATGTAGACCGACCATTACATTAATAATCTCATCCTCTGACCATGTAAGAAAAAATCTTTATACAATGTACGGTGCATATAAGTCCAGCAACATGAGCCCATGTATGAATAAATCATTGCATCCGATGCAAGTCATGCTGCATCGAAGGCGATGCACAAAACTTTTCCTACCACAACCACGTAAAAGATGTTACTTGAGGTTCTAATACTTGGCCCATGTCACTAGATAATTAAAAGCCCCATAGCCGACTCAAGCAATATCCAACAAACTGTCAATAGAAGTGCTTTAAGAATCGTGTGAGTAGTTCCCTGTTCGTCCTCTTTGCCTTGCTTTAAGATTTGTGCTCCGGCTATCTTCCTCCTTGATCTCCGGCGATCTTCGTCGACTGGGTGCGTGCCTCTCTCTGCCTATCGTCCCGCCTTCCTCCGTCTCCCTATGGCTTCCGATTCGGCTGAGGAGGTTCGGATTCACCGGAGAAAGGCTCAGGAGTCTGGGTTCAAATGGGTGTCATCGTCTCCCTCTCCGTTGAGGTGGCGAGGCTGGAATCCAAATTCCCGATGTTGTTCGGTCTCGGTGCCATTGCTGAAAGAGAGGCGGCGGGGTGGCAGCAGTGTGCTGTAATGGCCCGTTCTTTCTCTAAATGGGTGCCGGCTGAAGCCTATATCAAGGAGTTCAGACATGCCGAATTTCTGGAGTCATCGTCCCGGTTTTCCCTGGCTTTCCGCTGCCACATATTTCGATTTGAAGACCCGAAGGCAGTTGATTTGGTCCTCAATCGCCCGTGGGTGATCAATGGACAGATTATCGGAACTGAAGCCTGGCGTCAGGAATTCTTTTTGGCCGAGCATTCCATCTCCTCTGCGCTTGTTTGGATGAGGATGCCTAGCCTTCCAATGGAGTTCTGAAAGAGGAAATTCTCAAGCTATCTCGGAGCAAGCAGGGTCCTTTTGCTGTGCGGATGCTGCTACATTGTCAAGGACCAGGGGAGGCTTTGCAAGGGTGGCGTTCGTGTCAATCTGTGCCGCCCCCTCGGCCTGGGACCAGGGTTCAGGGGCTGCGTGGACCATCTGGCAGTCGTTCGTTTATGAATCTTGGAGGGCTTCTATCCGAAATGTGGGTCTTTGCATTTGGAGGGTCTATGTGTGCTGAGGCCATGGCTGAGGCGGAGGTCTCAGATAGCAGCTTCATTTTTGGGCCGTGGTTGGCTGCGGTTGTCAACGTAGGCGTGTAGAGGATCCCCTGGTTAAGACAACGCCAACTGCCTCTGTTCCCAATTCTGCTCCTTTGCCGGGTGCAATGGATTTGAGTCTGAAGGATGGCTGGAAGATTCCATCGAAGTGGGACGAAGACGACCCCCTGGGTCAGGGAAATTTGCTTCATTAGCTGCGAGCCGAGAGGGAAGAAGGAAGGCCCTGTTTCAGCTTCTGAGGCAGTGCCGATTCACCTGGTGGCTGATGGTTCGAATGACACAGATAATAGGAAGCAGATGTTGGCTAAGGTGGGAGGGGAGAAGGAATCACACTCACTGGTGGCTGTGCCGGTTTTCCAGCAGCGTGTTGTTTCTAAAAGTTCAGTTAAGGGGAAGCTGAAAGTGGATCACATTGGGTTTTCTGAACCTGTTACTGCCCAATCCTGGTCTCAGCTAACCCTTTTGCATCTTTGGCTTTGGCTCCCTCTGTTGATGGCCAGGTGGAGAACAGGGTAATGGGTTTGGGGCCCCTCAAGCGGGCGAGACCAGTTGAGTGCCTGCCCCCCAAATCTATCTCTAAAACGGATAAGAGAAAAGGGAAAGGCAAGGGCATATGGCCAACTGCAGAGTGGATATCATTCCTTGTTCACAAAACTTGCCCCAGTCCCTCTGCTGCCTGGAATCAAATCAGGAGGTGAAGATGATTAACCCAGAAAGGCCTGCAGATCAGGAGTGTCAGGATACTTCTGTAGATCTCATGGGCCATGGTTCAGGAGACATTGATGCTGATTCAGATGTCCTGCAGGACTGCTCTTTTCAGAATTCTGATAGTGTGATGGTAGAGGACTGAGTTTTTCCACTCTTTGGTAGGATTACGTCAGGGATGCCCTTTATCTCCCCTTCTGTTCATCTTGGCTGCGGATGATCTCTCTCGAGCTCTCCATCAGGCTCAGCACAATCAGAGGATTGTCCCTTTTATGGTGGGGGATGCGGGCCTTTCCATTCTCATCTTTTGTTTGCAGATGATTGTATCCTTCTGGGTCAGGCCTATTGATAATGCGGCTTCCTTTGATTACATTATTCAGCGCTATTGTCAGGCTTCGGGTCAGAAGGTCAACCTTCAGAAGTCTTCTATCTGCTTTAGCCGAAGACTCCCAGACCCACCAGTGAAGCTATCATTAATCGGTTGGGAATCACTGCTCAGACTGACCGATTTATGTATCTGGGATCCCCATGACTGGCAAACATCCTCGTTGTTCCGATTATGTGGATCTAAAGAGGCGGGTCCATCAGCGTATCGAGGGTTGGCATGTCACTGATCTATCTATGATGGCACGGATTACCATTATTCGATTGGTTCTTTCTTCCTTCCGCTCTATATGCTGTCGAATGTGGCCATCCCGACTACTTGCTTGAGAAGGATTGAGAGATGTTTTAGATTTTCTATGGGCTTCTATGCAAGACGGGCATGGTATTCATCTTCTATCTTGGGACATGATATGTATGCCTATTCATGAAGGGGGTCTTGGGATCCAATCCTTATTGGTCAGGCGTCAAGCTTTATTGGCCAGACATGCTTCTCGCTTCTTCTGGAGCCGCACTATCTCTGGAGCTCTGTCATGCGTGCGAGATACGGTGATTGGAAGCCAGGGGAGTACATTACGGCGCCCAAGGGAAGTTCCTCCTTTTGGAAGGAGGTGTGCCAGGTTGGTGACTCTATTAGGAAGAATGTCTCTTGGATGGTTGGTGATGGTCACTCTATTGATGCTATTCAGGATTCTTGGATTTCTGAGCTTCCTCTATCTCGGTGGCCCTCATTTATTAGCACTGATATTCCCACTGACATGAGGGTTAAGGATTTGATCTCATTAGATCCCCCCTCCTGGAATACCCCCATGGTGACCAGTTTATTTGGTGAGGAACTCTCTCAGCGGATTCTATCGATTCCTCTTATCTCTGGTCCCTCGGCTGATGTGAGGCTATGGCAGAGATCCTCCCTCTCTAGGAACTTATGAAGATCTTTAGGCTCAGCCTCAAGAAACGAAGGATGCTGCGTGGATATGGTTGCTTCCCACTCTTCCTAGGGTTCAGCTTTTTATCTGAAAGCTTCTTTGGGACTGCCTACCGACGAGTGCCCTGCTCTCCCATAGGGGCTGTCTATCCAACCGACCTGCCCCTTATGTGGCTTGGAGGATGAGACTACAGACCATGCTATCTTTAAATGTCCAAGAGCTAGATGATTTGGCACTTGATGGGCTATGATTATAAGTGGATGTTTACGGTTCTCCACGTCCTATCTTTTTCCAGGATCTTCGGATGGCTCAGCATATACATGGTCTCTGGGTGGCCACGGCCTACCAGATTTGGCTATCGAGGAATCAGATTATTTTCTCGGAGGACTGTATTTCTTCACATTAGCTTATGAGGAAGATTAGATCTTTGAAAGCGGATTGTGCCCGTAGTCTATCTGTTGGTTATGACATCTCTGGCCTCTGGGGTTCCCCTGCTGCTTCGGCAGTGAACCGTCGTACGGTATTTATTTCCTGGGAGCCCCCCCTCTAGGGTTTGTCAAAATCAACTTTGATGGGAGTGTCCGCGGTAGACTAGCTGGTTCGGCCTTCATCATTCGGGCCACAGGGCGATATGCTGGCGGCTGAAGGATTTGGTACCCTGGATTCCTCTGTCCCTATGTCCAGCTTTATGCTGCATGGGCTGGTATTTCTTATGCTTCTCAGACTCTTCGAGCACAGAGGCTTGTGATTGAGGGAGACTCTATGACAGTCATACAGTGGATGTGGAAGGAGAGTGTTCCTGATGTATCCACTAATCCGATCCTCAGGGATATTTGGACCATGCTTCAGGAGGTGGATACTGCCCAGATTCGACATGTATTCCGTAAAGCCAATACGGCAGCTGACTGGGCACGGCGGCCGTGGCTCAGCATGTAGGCTATAGGATATGGAGGATGGATGACCCCTACCCCCTGTGTTGATGTAAATTTTGTATTCGGATGTATCTGGGCTAACCCACACTAGACTAGTGTGATCGCCGTACCAAAAAAAAAACATCAATAATTATACACCGGCAAGAACGCTACCGTTTTGACAAAAATTTCAGTGGAATAATATGTCCATGGCACTGCGTTGGGTTACCTGGAGGATCCAATAAATCAGAGCAGAGCAAAACAAATGCACAGCAAGAAAGGGGTCGGACTTCAGCCCTTTGTCTAAGATAACCGACACATCCCTTATTTTCTATAGCTTGGTAACAATTCGCCAATTACTGTATCCATCCAGGGGGTTCATAGTATCCAGATCTGTCACACCTTCCGGAAGCCAACTCAGCGGCTATTGGATTGCCGCTAGGATGGCCGACCATTAGGCTTCTGGCAGTGGCAGCCCGGGGATCGCTGTCCTTTATCCTTTCCAACTTTTGTATGCTGATAGATTAGGTTTGAGTCACACCTGACTGTACAAAAAAAAAAAAAAAACGCACAATTCGCCAATTACTTATATCTAACGGCGTGTGTTTCCAAATCAATTCCACCATCTATTTTCATAAATAATTTAGTATAAATGAACTCATAATGCATTGCTGAGTTGCCACTAATCTGTAAGAAGTAAAGGATGTCTCCTTTGCCTGTAGTAAAAGCACAAGTTCCCTATATATATATATATATATATACAATATAAAGAGAGAGAAAGAGAGAGAGAGAGAGAGAGAGAGAGAGAGATAAAACCACATTAAAAAAAAGCATCTATGATATATAGCAAATATTTATAATGTAAAATTAATAAGTCAGTGAAGAGAAATACAACTTTAATTCCAGGAACACACAGGAATATCAGCCTAACTTGACAGGAAAATCATAAAGAAAAATCCACATTAGGAGGAGGCAAACAAAGAGAAAAATACTAGATGCTTACATGTAAAGCCAACCACCAATGTGTACATGTGGGAGGGGAAAAGAAAAAAAATCAGCGAGGGTATTTTACAAGCAACATTTTGGCAGTACATACAACACATGAAAGACATTATATGTCAAAAAACACAAGTGAAGGAAAAAATTATATGTAGACACATCTTTCTCACCATTACATATATTGAGAACTCCTTTGGCTGTATTCTACATTTAACAAATATAACAAGCTTAATTAAAACCAAACCTGAATTTCAGGATAAAGAGATAAAAATAGTGGCACACCTGCTGCTATGTTCTCTATTAAGTTAGTGCAGCTACATTAGTTAATCATCATTGATGGTTAATCCTGAGCACTGGAACTCCTTCCAGTGGCATATCTATCCAGTAGCTGGATCACCATGATGGCAGACTGCTCCCACGGATTGAGGACTGAGCTGCACTTGGCGGACAAATTGTCCCTTAACACGAGGACGCTTCTCTGCTAGTAGTTTCCTGCTTTGGTATCGAACCTGTGACATGACTTTCTATTAGAGCACAAGCAGAAAATATAGCAGTGTGGAGAGATCCAAGTCACAACAAAAAATAATTTTCACTGTTCTTGTTTATGAATAATGAAATTCAACTCTACTCCTGCCTTGAAGAAGCTCAGCATATGTACTAGTTCTGTCAAGGATATAGGATAGACTGAAGCGAGGACTAATGAAGGTTAAAACAACTTAAAGAAAAATGCAGGGTGTGTGTCCATCATACCTTCTTCTCATAGCATCTGTCCTTTCGCTTCATCCGGAATTTGTTTAAGGCTGCTTCTCTTTGGGTTAACCTATGAAAATCCATTGGCTTAGGCCCTTCATGAGCAATTATGCCATGATGATTTCCACTCTCTGTTGTGGCCTTAAAAAGGTTGGATACAGTGTCATGTCCAGTACTTTCATTGCAAGCACTTCCACCTCCACTGCTGTTAAGATGACTTCTGCCACCATTGCATACGCTCCCACTTCCACTGTCAACTGTAGCAGATGAAACATATCTCTGTTCATCTAACATCTCTGCAGTTTCTTCCAGCTTTTCTGCAGAATGGTGAGTTGAGTTTCTGGCACTCTGATCATTTGGATGGTCACTGTGCAGCAAGTTGAGATTATTTTGGTGTGACAAGTTTGTGTGAGCAGGTGCTCCATGCCATGTGGATGGTTTGGGACCCGACAAAGAATGAGCTGACTCTGGATGATGCAAAGGTTGCATTACTGGGCCATACCCACCGCATAGATTATCAAACGACATGCCACCAACTGGAATAGGGAAGGGGATAACTCGAATGGGAGTGCATCGAACTGCCATTCCATCATGAGACGGTAGTCCAACACCAAGGGACTTCCTGTCTTCCAAATTTATGTTCGGTCTTAAGCCATCAAACTGAAAAGCACTGCTAGCATTATTGCAACCTTGATCTGGCAGAGTTTGACTTGAAGCACTGTAGCATTCCTTTTGTTCAGTTCCAAAATTCCTTGGTGTTAATGAAGTAGGCATCACAGTCCTGCTACGGTATCTATAGAAGATTGTAGGATAAGCATCATTAGGATAAGCATCTTCACAATAAATCATGGATCTACTAGGTGTCAAGCTAAGATTGAACATGAGTCTGATTTCTTTAATTCATTAGTAAGCAAAAGCAGTCCATCCTCTAAAAAAGGAATAAACATAGAATGTTTGGCAGAAAAATTACAGCTTGTGGCATTCATAAAAGGAAAATAATTAAAGAATAAAATAGAAGCAAAATCGTTTAGTAATTGTGAATGGACATGTTCAATGGTTGGCTCTCTCCATCCCTTTTCTTTCCAGTAAACACTGGTTTGCAAACAAGATTAAACCTCTCTGAGTATCTTCATTTGCTAACAATTATCAGTATCTATTCATCACGTTAGTATTACTTCCACTCAACATCATTCGCCTATGGTCTAGCCCTGTAGTTGAGCCACCCATCTTAAGTTGGGAATGCTACTTGGATTGGTTCGGATTAGGGGCCAACCAAAACCCAACCATCAGTTTGTACTTCAGAAACCAGGACAAATATCCACTTTGTCTTTTGCACCAAAACAGCACTTATCTTCTAATAGCTCTAATTGTAAAAAGTTTATTTTACACTATTTCCTCTCATCCTCAAATAAGCGATGATTATCTGTAATGACATTTCCTACAAAAAACTAGAAAACCGTCCTTCAAAACAGAATCTACTGGCCACTCCAAATCTGAGAATTGAAGTACCATGCTTGCCATTTATGTTCTCTTTCGTTAGAATCTGTCCTACTGTGAGTCTTGAACAAAAAACTGCTCTCTTTCAGAATCCTAGTTCTCTCCATGCACATAATCTGTGTGTTTAAATCAGAAGATTTCCTGTTTCATAAAGAACCCAAAAAAAAAAGTTATTCTGTATATATCATTTAATTGTGCTTCCTTCAATTGTTCAGAAGATCTTAATATCCACAAACTGACTGAGATTATTACAAGCATTAACAGGAATTCAGCTAATAAGATAAAACAAAAGTGAACACCCTTTATCAAATGCTGCTGTCTCAAATCTCGTTGATCCTATGAAGCTCCTCATATGCGAATGACTATGCATTATGTTAAGTAAATTTCCCATAGGAAAGCATGACAGCATTCACAATATTCTAGAAAGAGTTACTGTATCCCTTAAATGGAAAGAGTATAAGAAACACTCACACCGAAAAGGCTGATGAATTCGAATGTTTCCATGTACTCCATTCATCATTCTCTTGCTTTTCAGGGTTAACATCCTCATATCTTCTCAAAGAAAGCTCCAAATGAGGCATGGGACTTGCCGTGCACATGACTTCATTCTCATGACCATGACTTCCTGCAATATTTGAGAAGCCATCTTGAGCAGCAGTACCATGTCCTCGTGCATGGTTAGGATGTGATTGATTATTCAGATCAACTACTTTAGAAGGCTTGTTCTGAACAATATTTCGGCCATAAGTTTCACTCGTAATATCATTAATGTTCAGGTGTTGTGTTGGGCCCAAATCCGTGTTCATAGTCACTGCTACTGCACAAGCATGATATTCTAGGATAAGCTAATTTGAGATAAACAAAATGCAACTACAACAAAATGGAAAATGTTTACCAGAATCGAAATAGTACCGTTAGCTTCACTCTCATGCAGCAGCAATGCACTATCTAAATGAGCGCATGTTTCAACAGTCTGGGCTAATGTGAGATCCACAAAAGAGATATCCCTGCTTTTTTGCTGCTTGTGTTCCATCATATTTTGCATACGTGCACTCTCAGCTTCCACATCTGACCTTGTACAAGAGCTCTGCAGAAAATGTGGCATAATGTCTAGTTGCAATGTTCAATTTCACAAACAAATCTACAATAAACACAACTTTTTGAGAAATATGCATCATTTCACTATAAATGCTGTGCTATCATGAGCAGGTTGCGTCAGCCACCTCTGTTTAAATGCCAAAAGAAAAATCTACAGCTATCCAAAAGGAATCAATTGTCATGCCACATGAGAAAATACCATATTTGAGGGGAAAAAACCTACATTGGCATCTTGAATGGTGTTTTAGCCAATGAAGCAAATAATATGGGATTGGTCTCTAAAAAGGAAGAAGAAGACAGATACATTCATAAACAGATGATATAAAGTGGGAGGCTGGCCATAAGAGTTTTTATAACAGTAAACAAATTCTACCAGTCGCATTGTATGAGTATTTTTTTTTAAATATTATGCACGCAGAAAGTCAAAAGATAAGTTTATGTCAGTTACATGCATGTACAAGGAAACACTTACTTCGGCGTCACTCCCATGCTCACTGTTTTCCTTATTTTTCTGCATGCAAGCTACATATTCATTTGAATGGTCGCCATATTCAGGATTTGCTTCAAATTTATGGCTTGCATGACTTCCATCTTGATGCACACCATGGTAATAACTCGACTGATAAGAAATTGTGGGAATGCAACATTTAGTGCGTGATGGAAACTAAAGAATGGAATCAAACTTGAGATAATGATTTAGTGAAAGATTTAAAGAAGATAATAAGAATAAAAATGAAGCTTACAATTTGTCGTCTCCAAACATGCTGCCATAAATTCTTCAACTCATTCTTCCGAATGGGCTTAACAAGAAAGTCTGCTGCACCTTCTTGCATGCAATTGAAAACCATGCTGATGGAATCATGTGAAGACATCACTGCATGAATAGAAAGCAACAAATTGGCATTTCTGAAACAGTGATACAGCATTACTAGGAACTACTAGACAAGAAATTAAGTCGTACTTATCACAGGAATATTCTTGCAGGTCTCATGGTCCATTATCATTGTAAGAAGGCTAAACCCAGAGATTGAGGGCAATTCCACTTCCATTAAAACAAGGTCTATATTCTGATGTTTCTCCTTCAGTGTCTCCCATGCCTTTAAGCCATCCGATGTTGCAGCAACTGTTAAGTAAAACCAGAAAAATATGTGCAATTCAGATATTTCAGAGTGATACTTTACAGATAAAAGCTTACAGAATAAAGAGAAAGAAGTAGAGGTGAAAGTAGCCCACTGCTGAGATGTTTGAAAATTATGCAGAAACAAATAAGCTAGACTGGCTTGAAAATGCATTTTATAAATATTCACAATGGTTCTTGAAGCATAAAGGTGCTTGTATATTGACAGCACCCCCCCCCCCCCCCCCCCCCAAACCCAAAAGAAAAAGAAAAAAAATCATCAAGCCAAACCAGCCAAATCATCATCTAGTAAGCTAATTAAGGTGCATGAAAAGACTTAATTGTCAGCATTAAAAAAAAAAAATAGCAATGAAATGTAAGGGACATGAAAGGAAAATAAACTTTACTTAAAGAGATGGAAAAATATACAAGATCGCTGATTAATCTAAGAAAAGTTCCTCAATATGATAGTCTTAATTAATCATCAATGAACAAAGATATGAAACAAAAGAATCTGAATTCAACAGTAAATTGCTGCTTACACAAAGAGAACGTCTATTATCACTAACTCAGCAAACATATCCTCTATGAGATTATCAACCCAAAAGCTGACAGTGGAAATAGAAATTTGACCAAGCTCAGCGACCACGCAACATGCCCCTCATAATTCACGTGGAAACAGTTGGTCAACATACAGATTGCTACTGAAATATAGTATCAAAAGAGTATGCTATATATCAGAAAGAACTTTCTTAATCCAAAGTATTTCATCTGAATGTCCACCATGGTTTTCTTTGAATGTTTACCTTAGAGGCTATGAAATAAATCTTAAATGGAGTAGTTTGAGAAAATAATTAATGTCCAATGCATATGTATCATGATGTCCTAGGTTTTACCTAGTGTGGCATGGATACATACATGAGAATTGGATTCAGAGGTGTGTCCAGGTGTCTATCTCTCAGCAAGAGGTGAAAAAAGGAGTGATATGGGGATATGTAGAAAAAGATAATTTTCGTTAAACAAATATATATATTCAAATAGTATGAAAGAAATAAAAGATATTATATGTTAAGGTATTCCAATATACATGTTTCTCATCCAGACTTCCTAATTAGCTTAAGGAAATGACATTTTACATAGTTATTTTACAACTTGCATTCTTGGCCAATCTCTGAAAAGAATAAAGCCACAATTTAAAATATTTTAGATGTATCCAAGAGTCTTAGATGTGTCTGATTAGGATACATATCCTGCATTGATTCTAAGAGTTGGACATGAGTGTTCAGATAATAGAGGTTTCATTAACAGCAAGCAGACAGCAGTTCAGACCGTCTTAAAGTAAATAAAATTTTCAAAATACTAAAAAGAAGATCCTAGTGGCTTAAAGAATTGACTACCGTATTAACAAAGTTCAATACGTTCACATCAGGATGGAAGCCAATCGCTAAATGTTCACAACTTCAATGGATCATTCTTTGAACAAAAGAAACCTAAAATACAAAGAACAATTGTTGTTGGTTAAATTTCACTACTAAGTAAAACAACAAAAAGCATCAATTATGTTAATGAAAATACAAGTAGAACATCTAATAATTTATTACCACATAAGAAAGAAATAATAAGCGAAATGTATCCAGCATTTCCCACTATACATGCTTTTGCAATCAAATACAACGTAACCTGGCACCATCTGCACTATAAGTCACATGAGATAAACTAACCCAGAAGTGATGGTGAGAAAGAAAAAAGAAATCTTATGGCTACTAACAAGGAAATATAATGAAAAAGCGTTGGATAGATAAGATGACAACTAGGACGTGTTGGATAGATAAGATGACAACTAGGAAACCCATGCTATCCAAAGACTTGCTTCTGCAAGTAATCCACCATGATGGGCATCATGTTGGCCATATCAAAATCAATGCTCCTTCAAGTTCCTTTGAAGCTGGCACCACAAGTTAAAAAGATTTGAGGCCAAATAAGCAATAATGTATAGGACATAAGCCTCCAAATTGCAAAAGAGTTTACAGCTTTAAGCTGGCACCATAATGGGCAGACAACTCTAATTTTACAACTTTGAGCTATTTACATGGTTGAAGACTCAACAAGACCCTTAAAGTCAAGGTGACCCATAGAGATCTGCTTGGACTCAAATTGAGAAAACTAAGACTTGTATGGGCAGTCAAATGCCAAAACAGTTTGCCTTAGATGGAATTTACAATATACTAGCAACATCAGATAAGGGATCTTCTAAGTTACATTTGGACTGCAGTTAGATGAGGACTTGGCTACCATCCAGTAAGTCTCAAATAAATTTGGACATGAACCATGCTTCCCTGTCTTCTCCATGCCAATATTAAGCTTATGCAAGAATACTAAGCAGGCCATGTTTGCAACAGATGTAATGTACACTGGCTTTTCTGATGTCGATATCTTTCGAGCCTGGCTTGGACCTAAATTGATAGACCAACCCTAATAGTTTCCTATTAGTATCATGCTGGCATCAAAATCAGATGCCACACTGTCATGCATCACATATGTGATACTGCGCTTCCTGCTGTCAGATGGTATGGTGGCTGCTGCACCATTCCCAAACTACTGCATCCCAGCTTCTATGAATTCACTGCTGATTTGACTCATATACAAGTTTACTTGTCGAAATCAGATGTTATGCAAGTCTTCATAGTTCTACAACTTGCACTGCAAATGCAGCAAGTGTATTTTTGAAAACTAAATGGAAAACCATCAGATATAACCAAGACACTAGATCTAATCACAACCTTCCATCTACCTGACTAGCTTTACAAAATACAGAACACAATCGATTACTTAAGAGTCACTTCCTCTTCATTTAAGTCTCCTAGAACCTTTTTCTAGAAACTCAAAATGGTGAGCAAATGCTACTAGCTCCAAGAGCATAGTCCAAAAGTTCAGACACAACCCTTACTCATAAGATCCAATTGTCTATGGCCTACCATTCCTTTTACATACTTCAAGACAAAATTAATTCCCTCCTTTTAGGAAGGCCACTTCTAAACCCCATTATAGAAACATGCAACATTTTTCCAAACCATTTTACAATTTAACCATAAATATTCATTTACAATTTTCCTATATAGTTCTACCACTTATATTCTGCAGGCTAGTTATTCCAGAACTAAATAAAAAACTATAATGCTATGTAACTTCTTAAAAAAATTAGTGATCATGCTTGGCTATTGGCTAGCCCCAAGTGGTCAGCAACATATATCAACTCTATAATTTAAGTGCTTTTTAACATTACTAAACTCTTGAACTGAAACAGGTAAATAAATACACAATGCTGAGCATATAGATTTCAATACACAATCAACATGTCATAGCCTTTGCCTTAGCATCCTCCATTTGGTTACATTATACATGCACCATTCCGATGCCTTATGGTGCAAGTTATTTTACACTTATTGAGTCTTTAGGCACTCCAGGAACTATCCATTCTGATTGAATCCCACTCTTTCTTTATCCTCCCAATAAAACAACATGCTGTTTTGATGTTCCATGTTTTGCAATCATAAACTTCGCCTCAGAAACCATTTCCTGACAACTACAATGAAAGGGGTTTCTGTTGAATTTTGAGGAATGGTCGGCACACAGCATCATGGCTTAATTCAAAAAAAATCAATATAATGAGAGGGATCTAGGAGTCATATTCTGATTCCCAAAATCAAGCCCCAAAATTGGATGGTATACCTTGCAATTATCTGAAGGATATGATTACTGATATAGGTTCTGGTCTTATTGGATTACACAATCCTCTTGGCAACTGAATGGTACAGTACACAAGGACCAAAATGTACACCTGAAGTTAATGCTATCGTAACCAGCCCGCTACTACAAATCAGTTTTAGTAATAATATTTTTATTGAGTTATTAACTTCAAAAGATCGGTAGCAAGCTGAACGTCTTGTAATTACATTAATCAATTTAAATTTTTCAGCAAAAGGTTAAAAAATTCAACTTTAGTGCACTCAGTAACTTTTTCTGTGTACTCTATAAGCTGTGCATCCAGCCAAAAAAGAGGAATTTTTGGAAGTTAAAATGGTGAATATTTGAACAAAGTAAATATATGATCCAAAATCTCCTTCACAGAAGCAAAGCCAAAAAGGATATGGTCACAGCAAGACATTCCATCAACTACACAATAAAATCAAAAGCATGTCTAAATCTTCTAACATCCAATAAGTAGATTTGAATTTTTCACTCAAAAAATTATAAACATGGAATAAAAATTACATATTTGTCACTTCAAAGATGTTTGGTAGTTAAGAAATAAGATGTAATATTGAAATTTAAAGGAAATAAAACCTTTAAAAATTGCAATTAATGTCATAAATTTCTAATTCCAAAACTAGAAATTTGCACGGATTCCAGAAATTTATATTGACACAATATGTTACCGAAAAGCATATTTTCTTTTACAAGAGCGGTACAGAATCACAATAATGATTGAAATTTTCACATGCACAATATACGTATTGTTTTATTCACAGTAGCAAAATAAGATAATTTTCATTGCTAAATCATTTAGGAAACACAAATATGCTTCCATTCCAGCCATCATTCTTGAGAATTCTGAATGGTAAACAGTTAATTTTTTAATGTTCTCTTGACCCCATGTTGCTCACATGTCTGGTGTTACTTCAAAGATCCAGTTACAGTGTCTTTGCATGAGCTATATATAATTCAACAAACCAACAAAAAATATATATATATCCTCACAACATTTGAAATTTTATTAAGATCTACCAGTACTTTTTTCAGATTCTTTTATTCTGAACTTGTGCCTGGGTTTAAACTGTATATTTGAATTTTAATGGGTAATTTATCACTCTGTCCTCTACCAGTAAAATGCCTAAGAATTCTCCTAGATACATTGACCTGGGTATGAGTGCAGGGTGCAGTTGTGCTTCCACTTACCTGATACTTTGATTCTCTAAAATTTCTCCTGTGGAACCCTACCCAGCTGTTGTGCTCATACCCGAGTCCAAGTGTCTGGCATAGGGAGATATGGGTAAATCAAAGTATCTGGGTAACACAAAAATTCTCCAACACATTCAACTTTGTCTTACTACGTTAAAGAAATAAGAAGATAACTTACTTAGCCATTCAGAAGCCCCAGTTACATACAGCAGCAATTATTGTACAAAAGCTGTCAGTTAAATCCTACAAATAATTTTATTACTGAAATTACTCTATGCCATGATTATGTTTCACTTCAAGACATTTGTAAGAAGCTTCTCTAATTCTATAATTGGTAATTAATTCAACACATGACCCTAAGCGCACAAACTTCCGGACAGCAAAGATATAACAAATGATCCAATTTAGGAGCTTTCCTTTCTATCATTTGCTTAAAAGTGCAACATTATGTCCTATGCTCTCACTTACACTTTGGGGCTTGAAACTAAGTACATGTTGTCATTAGGGCTGGAAGTGGGTCAGGCCAAATCGAGCCACACCCTAATCGGCTAATCCTAAAATTTTTTGAGCTTTAGGCCAAGCTCAGGCCCAATTTTTTTTTCAGAAATTACGTCTGAACCTATCCCAAACCCAATCTTAGTCTAAAACCCAATCAAGCTGACCAACAATAATCCATTTGAGCTAAAAATTGAGACAAACAAAGAAAATTTTTCAGTTTTTAAATGTTTGCACAAAAACAAGCAACGATTAAAGTAATTATGCTAATAACTAAAAAATTTGCAATGATACGGTGAGCTATTCTCACACAATTGATAGAAAATTCAGTATAAAATTTAAAAAGCTCACCATATTTTTAAAGTTTTGGGATTGCATTCAGACTAGATTTGGGCCTGACTAAGGCCCAAGACTTTGGTCCTCCTTTGGGCTCGGTCTATGGGCTAGGTCTGGGCTGGGCCAAATAACAGCCCAAGTCCTACCTGAAATTTTTTGGGCTCTAATATTAAGCCCATGACCCAGCCTGATGGGCAGGATGGGTCTAAGGCCAGCCCAAGCCCACTTCCAGCCCCAGTTGTCATTGCTAGTCACCAAGCATCAATGTGCAAAAAATAAAACAGTGATTTTGTTAACCATGACAAAGCCCCAAATCAAGCATGTTTATCTCTTATGTTGTCATCACAGCTGTGGCAGAATCTAAAACCAACAAACAATTGCATAAGAGGGCCTCTATCCCAATGGAAGCATACCATAGCTGATGACTTCTGATTTTACCTTGCTTTCCCTGGACAATAATCTAACATAAATCTTTCTCTAGCCTGTGTTCCACATGATCCAAATCCAATAAACCACATCTAAAACAGATTCATTTATCAAAGAGATGACAAAACGAATTTAAAAAAAAAAAAACCCTCCAAGGTGAAGAAAATGTTAAAATCATCTAATTCAAATGAGATTAGCAACTGTGTATGAGTGCTACGCATGGCTAAATACTCAGCAACAGATAAAGAATAAACAAACAGGCATTCCAGATCAAGATAATTATTAGGTAAAAAGAAAAAAAGGGGAAGAAATCAGAAACAGAGTAGGATGTGAATCAAAAGGAAACTCGTTAGCTACTCTACCCAAATTTCTAAATGCGAGATATCAAGGAACCATCATTTCGACAGTTATAAGAACAATTCTCGAATGCAGCACTCAAACGTAAAGCCAAACAGAACGCGAGAGAAGGACTAAGAAGACACCACCCCTGTTCAAGGAGACAAAACGAGAGAACTTATAGCTGGAAAGAGGAATCAAGAACAGACCTTTGTAACTACACTTCCTCAGCAGTGCGGTGATGACATGCCGGGTGGAGTCGTCCCCCTCCACCACCAGCACCCTCACCGACATCCTCCGCAGAAACCTCTCCCATCTCACGACCTCCCATTTTCCCCCCTCCTCTCCTTCCCTCTTCTCCTCGTCCATCACCACAGCCTCCGTCCTCCTCCCCTCTTTCTCCCACCTCTCTTCTCTCCCCCCATTCCCTCTATAAAGTATATAAAGTTTATAACCCTCTCCCTCTCTCTCTCTCTCTCTCTCTCTCCTCTCGTCGACCGCAAAATATCTTCGCCCCCCGATGGCGTGAGCGTCACGTCAACAGATCCGATGGCGGCGGTCCTCGGTCTCTGGTCGGGATGTCTCCCGCGTCAGACCCGGGCTCCGAAGCGTGTCGCACTCTCGGTTCGCGCGGCCGGGGGATATTTTATGCTGAACTGCCACGTGGGAGATCGAGAATAAAAGAGCGAGAGAGAGAGAGAGAGAGAGAGAGAGAGGATCCGCTGGTGGGGGTTCGGCCACGCGAGCGGTGGAGGCGATGTGGTGGGGTTGGTGGCAGTGGATGGAGAGGCACAGCCGCCGTTCTCTTCCCTTTTAATTAGTGGAAGGGACCGAGGGGATCTTTTGGGATAATATTCGAGTTCGGATCGAGGGACAGCCATCCATCGTGGGGTGGACGAAATGGCTGATGGAGATGGGTGCGCGCTCTCCCGCTCTCCCTCTCCCTCTCCCTCTCTCTCTCTCTCTCTCTCTCTCTGGAATGGTCTGTGACTGTGAGGGCCCGTGAGTGGAAAACTGGACGACGGGCGAGCGCTCGGGTCGCCACCGTTGGAGCGTGTTCCATGTTTTTCTAGATCACGTGGTAACATGAACGGAGAGAGAGAGTTTGCCGGCAGAATAAAGGAGGACAAAATAAAGGAGGGAATGACACCGGTTCTATGTAAATGATGCGATAAATTTTTTTTTTTTACTAATGATGTTTAAAAAAAAGCATCATTTTAAATAGTGCTTTTCTCTTGCAATATAATAAATAACATCATTTAAAATTAAATAGTGCTTTTTTAGAAATATTATTTGAATTGGTGCTTTTACGAAGCATAATTTTTTTTGTTTAATATGAAACTTTGCCATGAAAATAGAGTAAAATAGTTTTTTAAAAGCGTTGTTTAAAATGATGCTGATTAAGAAGCGCCATTTAAAATGATGTTTTTAAAAGTATCATTTTAAGTGATATTTTTCACATACTACATTGAAAAAAAAAAATTGTTTAAAGTGATACTTCTTTCTTTAACACTAAAAAACTTTTCGTCCTTATCATTCACATAAAATCGATGTGATTTGATACCGATTTGAAAAAGATCTCTAAAGAAGGTATAATATTTTTTCCTCTCACTGGCAAAGAAAATGGTAGCCGCATGGACCCTGCCACCGACGTCTCGCTGAAATAGAAGGGGACGGTAAAGTTTCGACAAAATTTCACTATTAAAATATTATACTTAAAAAATTAGTTTATAAAAAATTTAATTATTCAAATTTAAAAGAGATAAATATAAAAGTGGATGAAAAATAGATTAGCATAGAGAAAATAACAATTCTATTTTTTCTCTTAAAAGATTTTTATGTTATTATTATATATAATATTTTAATAGTTTGTAAGTGATAAAAAATAATTGGAATAAAATAATTATTTTATTAATGAACCAAAATTTATGAGATGTCACTATTATAGCCTTCATATACTTTCAAATGCTTTACAAATAAGCACTCATATTTATAGATTAAGCAAAAATCAAGCATAATAAGAAATAAAACCTTATACTAACACTAATAAGGATTTTTTAACAGCTAAATAAGATAATTCTAATTAAATAAGAATTTGGATTAGGATTTCAAGCTTAGTTTAATTTCAAAAGCCTCATTAAACTAAGCTCTTCAAACTTCATCGTGTCCATCACTCTTTTAAGCTTTATAAACAAATTATCTTTAAGTGGCTTTGTAAAAATAGTTGTAACTTGATCTTTAGATGAACAAAACTCGATCATAATCACTTTCTCTTTTAGTAGCTCATAAATGTAACGATATTGGATGTCAATATGTTTGTTGTAACCATAAAATATTGGCTTTTATTTGTAGCCCTTTGCAACTAATCTTATTTTAAAGTAATTTAACTCTCCATTTGGCTTGTACTTTATTTTGTACATCCACTTAACACTAATAGACTTCTTGTCTTCCGAAAGAGTAGTAAGCTCTCAAGTACTATTCTTTTCAATTGCATGAATCTCTTGATCCATTACTTGAACCCGGTAATTATTACTAGCAGCTTCTTCGTATGACAAAAGATCACAATCTATAAATAGAGTAAAATATGTTGCATCATCATCATTTGATGAGTCATTATCCCTATCAATCACATAATCTTGCAATCGAGCAAACAAATGATGCTAACGATATGGACAACTAAAAGATTCTGCAGGAGTAGGTGATACATTTAATGAAGACATTTTATTATTTTACGAGAGATAGACATATATTTATCTATCAACAGTAATAGGTGATACTGGTAAATATTTTTTCTCTACAACTACCCAATCCCAAACACCATCCTCATTAAAGGTTATATTTCAACTGATAATTACCTTCTTAGTTTTCGAATTGTATATCTTATAACCCTTTGTCTCGTTACTATAACTAATAAAGATGTACTTTTCTGCTTTATCATCTAACTTCTTTCTCAATTCAAACAAACATATGTGCATAAGCAATACAACCAAACACCTTTAAATATTCAATATTAAGCTTTCTTTGATTTCAAGCTTCTTGAGGGGTTTTGCTATAAATACTTCTTATAAGACATCTATTTAAAACATAGATAGAGCAAACGGTTGCGTCCATCCAAAAACTTTTGAAAAGATTCTTATTATATAGCATACATCTGGTCATATCCATAACAATTCTATTTTTTCTTTTAGCCACTCCATTTTGCTAAGGAGTATACCTAGCTATCAATTGATGCTTAATACCATACTTCTTTAAATAGTCATCACAAGCAGTATACTCTGTAGTTCTCAGAACTTTAATAGAATATTCACTTTGCTTTTCAACATATGCCATAAAACTTTTAAGTACAGCACAAACTTTAGGTTTCAAAAAATAAACCCATGCCTTCTGACTAAAATCATCAAAGAAAATAATAAAGTACCTGCTACCTCCATTTAAAGGAATCTTCACTAAGCATAAGTCAGAATGAATAAGTTCAAGTAGTCTTTTGGCCCTCCAAGTTTATCTTTAGGAAAGACTTCTTTGTGCTTTTTCTTCAAAACAGAAGTCTCGTAAACTTTATTAGATACATTCATTACTGGTAAGCCTAAAATCTATCTTTTATTCAAAAAAAATTAATGCTTCCAAAATTCGTGTGCTCAAGACACATATGCCATAGGCTATCATAGAACTTTGATGAAAATGATTATCATAACTGATAGTTAATGAAATGTTAATGATCTTGATCTTTGTTATTAATCCTTTTTTTTCTTATTTACAATAGTGTAAGCACCTTTATTGAGAAAAGATTCATCCAAATCAGAACATATTCGTCTTGCCACTCAGATGATTACTACACTTTATATTCAATAATCATGACTATCATCTTTATTCACTATTGCATGACTGGCTAACAATTAAACCTCTTTATTATCATCATCATTCCCAGCAACTTCAGCATGATTCTCTTGATTATTAGTTTTTCTGGTATGATATTCATAGTAATGACCATATCCTTTATAATTATAATATTGAATATGAGATTTATACTTAAACTGATAATACTCATACTTCTTACACTTATGACACTAAATATTAAATTTATTTTTTGTTTTGAGTTTGATGCACACCTTGTCTTTGATTGGATTTATTCTGTTCTCTGCCTTTATAATTCTAGCATCTCTAATTTGATTTTTTTTATTTGATAATTTTAGTTTTTTTTTTTTTTTTTTGCTTTAAATTTACTTGGGCTTTCAATATTTGATTAACTGCAATTGCTACATTTTCATTCAAATGTTACTAATGTGCCTCTAACAAATCTTACATCTCGTCAATCGTTATAAATTTAGCATCTCTTATTTTCTCAATAACAGTTACTACATATTCAAACCACTCAATTAAGATTCCAAGAATATTTTCGTAACTTTTTTATCTTGGATATCTTCTCTATTAGTCTTTCTGTCATTAGCAAGCTTCTGAACTCTTATAAAATAATAAGTAATTTTTTTCTTTTTTTTTTTTATTGAAGAAACTCAATCGATCTCTTTGATGTTTGAAACCTCACCTTTTAAAATTTATCTGCATCTTGATAAGATGTAGCTAGAATATCCTAAGCTTTTTTTATTGTTCTTATATAAATAATTTTTAAAGAACTGATAATTTCATACTTTGAAATATATAACGGAGAGCATTCACATTACTTTAATGGCATGCTTCAATTCTTATTTTTGTGTAACTAACAACTCCTCTACTTTTGCTGATTCGTCAAAAAAAAAAAAAAAAAAAAAAGAATTCGGTGAAATCCAAACCATAATTTTAAAAAAATTGTATCCGGACTTGTCGCTTCTTAAATTTTATTTTTTTATCAAATTTAAAAGTCAAGAAATGAACATAGTGAGGATTTGTAGCCATACCTCGTACAAAAGAAGAATCATCAACAGCTCTTTAAAATAGCTTTTGCAGATTTTTTTTCAAAAATTTCATTTATTCTAGAGTTATTTCGGATTTATTCTAAATTTATTTCAGCTATTCCTGATTTAACCCAGCTAGAATATTATACTTTCAGAAATTAAATTTTTAACAGAAAACATTTTTTCAGGAATTTTTTTTCTTTCCTTCCTCCTTTCTTTTTCTTTTTCTTTTCTTCTCCTCTTCCCTCTTCGCTCCGCAGAACCATAAAGTAGTATTTGAAATAGGGAGATAAGAAGGGGATATCCCCTCTTATTCCTAAAAACCATAACCATAAGGGATAGCTAGGAATAAAGTTAACCAAAGATAATCCATAGTTAACCATGATTAACCATGGGATATCCCCTTAATTTATTCCTAGAGAAATACAGGAATAGCTGGTTATCCCTCCAAATAAGAGTAAAAAAAAAATTATCCTATGGATTTACCTTTTTACATTTAATATGATCAATAAACCAAATATCCCTAGAAATAGCCAGAAAATAAATTCTATCACATACATTTATTCATAGATAATATTTTTTCTACCAAACACTACCTAAGATTCTTTTTCTCTTTTATTTTTATTTGTTCCTTCTCCTCCATGCTCACCGCTTCGCTTCCCCCACCAACCCACAATTTTATTTTATTTTCACCGCTTCACTTCACCCGCCTTCATTCTACTTCTTCGATGGCTACGAAACTTCACCGGCGGAGGAAAAAAATAGCAAATTTCTTTTAGATTGCTCCAAGAATCAGATATTGGAGCAGGGATTATGGATACCACATTACGGCCCTTCTTCACGCCCGATCTGCACGTCTCCGAATCTTCTCTACTCCGGCCGCGGCGACCCGTGGAGCTTCCTCGTCGGCGACAGTACTTCTTCCGGTTCAAATCACCCGACCAGCTTGTATCGCCGTTAGGCCAACGATTTGGTCGTCCGGTGCTCCTCCGGCACTGCTGGTGGCCGGGTATTCATCGCCCGCAGCAGGGAAGGAGAAGAGCACGCCAAGAGGCGTGCTGAAGAGGTTGATGCCACTCTCAAGGAAGCCTTTAGATTTTCGCTTAAATACCGCCTTCGAGAACCTTGCTCTGTTACCAGACGTAGGTAATATATAAATAATGGAAACAAAATAATAAATAATTATTTTATTAATAAATTGAAATCCAGAAATCAAGCACTCATATTTATAGCTTAAAAAAATTTAAACATCTGCTGTTCATTTACGCAATGATAGCTGTTACCACTTTTTTTAAACTATTTTTGCATTGTTTTACCGAGTGCCTCGTCTTTCTTTGCTTCTCGATAACCTCGTTACGGGCAAAATCACTTACCAAAAAATTTGAATAAAAATTAATATATAGTAAGATCGTTCCTCATGAATAATTTTTTTCTTAAATTTAGTCATCAATTTGTAGACATGATCCCTCATGGATAATCTTTTACTTAGGCTCGGCCATCAATTTTTGCATACTTGGAACAGCTCTGATTAAGGATACAACTCGGGCTCATAAAACTCGGGTTTCTCTTAATCCTAATCCTAACCCTATTTATAAAATATCAACCCGAATCCTAACCCTAACCCTATTTGTAAAACCTCAACCCTAACCCTATTTTTAAAAATTGGATTCGGGTTAAGTTTTGGATTGAAATTCGAGTTGATAGAAAAAAAAAACTTTTTTAAAAGTAAATAAACACCGAATTATGGATCTCAAAGAAGGAAAAATAAAATCCCTTGCCGAATGCATAAGCTGGACTCGAGGCTTTAACATTGTATTTAAAAAAAAGTTTTACCTAAAACAAAGAAGAGGAGGAGGTGCCGTAAAAAAAAAAAAAAAAAAGACGGAAAGTGAAACGAAATGTGCGATGGTCCGCCTTTATGTTTGTCCTTCTTTTCCTCGCCTGCAATCGATGGTCTTGCCCTCCTCGCTCTCAAGTTGGTCATCTCGTTCGACGCCCTCAACATCCCAAAAAATATGGTGCCGATAAGCTACCCCTCATTCGAGTAACTCTCGGGTTCGAGTTATCTCGGATTCGGGTTGCGAGCAATCTGAATTTGGATCAATTGCAAATCAGACCGGATTAAACCCGGGCCTTTTAGGTTCGGATTGGACAAACATGAGTTAAAATACTGCTGTAAATTGGATTCGACGGGCCGAATTCGAATTGAACCTGGCTCAAATTGCACTCTTAGCTCTAATACTATTTGTAATGCTCCAAGCACATCCGCTAGCCTAATTAACCTTGTTAGTGGGCTAAAATTATTAGCCAAAAATTTGAGTGAAAGTTAATAAGTAAAAATGAACTTGAGTTATAACCATATAGCATATTCCTTTTTCGTTCAATATAAAACTAAATATAAGGTATCATAATAATTCTCTTGAGAGTTTGCCTAAATCTTTGTACTTGGTTTATGTCCCAATAATTTTTCTTGGGTTTCAGCCTGTGTCGCAATACTCAGTCCGCACATCAACAGTTTTCGTGAGGATTAACCTAAATCCCACTACTCGATCTATAATTTCTTATTTGATCTTCATCTTTGGTATTCGATCTAACGTTGTCATCTCTTCAAAAAAAAATTTATTAATCAATTTCTATTCCTTTTCATTATAAAAAGTTCTCTATTATCTTACATGATTTTTTTAGTTCTGGCGTCATAAGATAAACACCAGAGATAAATTCTGGGAATAATAAATCCGAGTTTTAGGGGGCTGCGAATGTTGGAAAAAGAAATTAAGACCTGATGCACAAAAATTTCTGCATACTGATTCTGATGTAAAATATTTTGCAAAGCAGAGTCACATCTTTATAATTTATCATGTCAGTCATCAGCGCCACCTACTTGGATACCTGGTCGACATGAGGAGAGGGAGAGAGAATTTATCATGTCAGTCACCGTCGTCACCCACTTGGATCCTTGGTAGAGATGAGAAGAGAGAGAGAGAGTGCGAGAGAGCAAGTGGATTTTGCCAGGACTCCCTCCATCATGAAAGGTACAATCATGTTAGATAGCTGACATTATAAATTTTTACGAAGTCAGCGCATTGCCCATCAACACCTTTATAAGTTATTCCTTTCAGTAATGCCTTGTGAAGCCCTTTGATTTCATCTCAAAGTCTTAAGGTTCTAAAAGTGAAAGATCTAATAATAATATCCTTTGAAATTCTAAAATATTCTTAAATATTCTTAAAAGTATTTTATTTTCTCTCCTAAAATATTTTTCTATAAAAGATTTAATTAAAAATTGCCCATAGAAATCACCTTATCAAAGGAGAGCAATAATATAAGATTGCCATCCAATAAGAATGAAACATCAAAATTCTCAAGGAAAAAACTTTTAAACTAATTTATATGTTACATAACTATAAATAAATCATATATAACAATTATTGCAAACCACACACACACACACACACATATATTATTAAAAGTTTTTATAACAATATTATTTATTTAATTAATTTTAATATATATTAATATAAATGATAAAAAAATATTAAGTTAAATTATATATAATTTAATTATTTAAATGTAACTATATTTTTTATTATATTTTTATAATAATATTAATAAAATTTAATATTATGTAAATATAATATTAAATTTATCATTAATTAATATAATCTAACAATATTATTAAATTATTATAATAATATTACTTTACATATTTTATATTCTAGATAATATTAATATTTTTGCTAATATGAAAATGTATATAATTATTATAATTTTTGTCATTATTATAATATATAATTAATTATTATATATTATATGATATATATTATATTGGAAAATATTGCAAAACAAGGATATTTTTATAATTTTGTTAGAGCTTTCCCCCTTGTAACCGTATCTATGTCCATACCGTATCTATTTTTTTCACCCTTGTAACCGTTCAAAATAAAACAAATAGAAATAGACAGATATCTGCGTATTTGAAGGAAATTACCATCCTAATCTTAAGCATTTACTGACCAAGGACCAACGAGATGACTAAAGAATAAATATAAACGTATTTCAGCTGGATTTGACAATGGACCAAGTTATGGGCCTATTCTCACAAAGATTCATCACTCAAATCATTAGATGGGATTCAGATTTGTGAGCTTTCCCCCCCTTTTTTTTTTTTTTTCCTTTTTTTGTTTTCCTCAAAGGTTCGGTTATACGGACGAAGTTGAGAGGAATTCAGACAGCATCAGTTGGATAGAACAGACTTTTCTGGTTAGGCGTATGCTATGAAATCAGACACAGAAAAAGGTTTGGAGCTAAGGTTTAGGTGTGGAGCTAAGGTTTATGGGCTGGTTCCAAGCCCATCATGCCTTTCATTTATCAGTTGTTGGCCTTATGCGGTCTGATGGACTCCAATTGCTTGTGTTTGAAGCACTTGGGAAGTGCTTATAATAGTAAACAGCATGCCATATGTTCACTTGGTGAGAAAAACAAGATTATTATGGTTGCTTGCACAGCTTAAAATTTCAAAACTAACTTAATTACAAAAACTTCAACAAATATTTGTAAAAAAGAATGAAAGCTCTAACAAATATAAGAACTCTTATTTTTCTTCAACATCAAATTGCATATGATGCTGCCAGATCACCCCCTCGAACGTCCGTGAGCGTCCGATCGCCTTCTCCAGTGAACCCGGGATCTTTCAGCGAGCTTCTCGCATCTGAAAAACTGCAAAAAGTCCCGGGAGTCGGAGATTCCGGCGGAAACACTCCGACGCTCAAGTCAGTGCTCTAGGCAACAGCCGTGAGCTTGAGGAAGCTCGAAAGAGAAAGAGAGAGGCTCGGAGAAGAGCTCTCTGCCAGTAAGAATGAGCGTTTAGGAGTGTTATGAGTGTGTTGAGTTATCAGTTTGTTAGTTGTGTTCAGTTACCTGATCGAGGGTCCCTCTTACCCATTTTATAGGTGCTTAGAGTTTGTCTGGCTTGAGTGGTTGAGGCCTCGTAATGATGACTTTGATGGGTGAAGTGTCAGAGCTGATGTCTGTGAGGCATGGGGTTCTGCCACTTGTCAGAGCATTTAAGGTGATGTCAGGGCTTGCTCCCTCCTTTGGCATGTCAGGCTGCAGGTTAAATCCCATCAAAGTGGGTGGCTGTAGCTGGTTGGTGGGTCAAGTTCCGTCAGAGTGGGTGGCCACTTGATTTGACCGCTGCAGGGAAGAGAGATAAAAGGTGGTGGAGTTCCATCACCATCACGAGCCACACATTCGTCTAGGATAGAAGAGTTGGGAGTTGAAGCCAGCTGTCTCTTGTAAAGCGTTGATTATAGAGTGCTTGCATGGCACTGTTTATAACGATGCCGAGGCCGAGGTGGCCGAGCACTGTTCATGGCCGAGGCCGAGGCTGAGATGGCAGGGTGAGACGTCTATGGCCGGGAAGGAGCTAGAAGCCGGAATGAATCTGGAGGCCGGGACGGGACATCCGTGGCCGAGCTAAGGTGCCAGGGCCAGGCTGAAGGCCATCGAGGACTTCTGTGATACGTAGAGTCAAGAACTCCTCGTCTCGGTTTTATTACGCCATCCTTTCTTATGCAAGGGTGCCAAAGGGGCTAACGTGGCAGCCATAAATACCTTAAGGTAGGCGCAGGTGGCCTTTATGAGGCCATAAATGCTTTTGTGCGAAAGACATAACGCGGCTGTAAAGCTGAGCTAGAGTGCCGAGGTGGGCCGACTTGAATGAGGCGGGGCCGACTTAAATGAGATGGGGTCGACTTGGAAGAGGCCGAGATGGAACGATGCCGAGGCGGGGTCACTTAAATGAGGTGGGGCCGACTTGGAAGAGGCCGGGACGGGACGATGCCGAGGCAGAGCCGACTTGAATGAGAGGGCCGATTTAAATGAGGCGGGGCCGACTTGGAAGAGGCCGGGATGGGACGATGCCGAGGCGGGGCCAACTTGAATAAGAGGGCCGATTTGAATGAGGCGGGGCCGACTTGAATGAGAGGCGGGGCCGACTTGAATGGGAGGGCTGACTTAAATGAGGCGGACCGATTTGAATGAGAAGCGAGGCCGACTTGAATGAGAGGGCCGACTTAAATGAGGTGGGGCCGATTTGGAGGAGGCCGGACCGGACGAGGCCGGGCCGACTTAAATGAGGCGGGGCCGACTTGAATGAGAGGGCCGATTTGAATGAGAGGCGGGGCCGACTTAAATGAGGTGGGGCCGACTTGAATGAGAGGGCCGACTTAAATGAGGCGGGACCGACTTGGAAAAGACCGGGACGGGACGATGCCGAAGCGGGACCGACTTGAATGAGAGGGCCGACTTAAATGAGGCCGGGACGGGACGATGCCGAGGCCGACTTGGACTTCTCCCTTCCTTCGCGTCCGTGACGCTTCACTCCATTAGATGCTGGCCTACATGACAGCCATAAATGCCGGGGCCGAGATGGAGTGCTGGGGCGGGGCCGACTTGGACTTCTCCCTTCCTTCGTATCCGTGATGTTCCACTCCATCAGATGCTGGCCTAAGTGGCAGTCATAAATGCCGAGGCCGAGATGTAGTGCCGGGGCAGGGCCGACTTGGACTTCTCCCTCCCTTCGCGTCAGTGATGCTCCATTCTATTAGATGCTGGCCTACATGGCAACCATAAATGCCGGGGCGGGGCCGACTTGGACTTCTCCCTCCCTTCGCATCCGTGACATTCCATTCCATTAAATATTGGCCAACATCCCAGCCTTTTGATTTGACTATCGGCCATTAATGACTGAAGGTGGCCTTTCGGAGAACCCCGCATGTGACGTGGCCCTTTTTTCTTTTTGTTCTCTTTCTTAATTATGACGAGATACTTGTTGCAGCTGGGAGTAATATCGTGGATAAATATTTAATACCCATCATGCCCTTTGAAAAGAAAGCAAATAAATAGTAAGGCCGCCTAGGAATTAAGCATCCAGGAAGGCCACCGTGGCCGCCTAAGAAAATCGCCTAAAAATTGCTACATCCAAAAATTATTGCCTTTATTGCCTATGGGGTCAACGGACCCCATCAACATATCTTCATTCTTATATTTTAAATGTAACTATGAAATTGCATATCTTCATTCTTTTTTTTTCTAATAAGTAATGCATCGTTTTTGGATTGGATATTTTGTTATTTTGCTTGTAAATATTTACTAATTTTTGAAACTAATAGGAATTATATCTTGGAGAAGGTGGAGCATGCATGAAATGTAAACCTACTTATATTACTTATATAATGTATAATTGCATGAGGGAACGGTCTTATACATGTAAGCTAGCTAAACAACTTTTCATAAGGTTGGTAATAAAAGCCAACTTGAAAATTTTTAACCTAAAGTTAGATTGGATGAGTCTAGCCAATTCGAGTTTGGGTCAAATCCAACTCAATCTTTCTAAACCAATACACAAATAATAATAATAATAATAATAATTGAACCTTTCTTCCCACTTAAAATAGTGGAGTAATACACCCCATATAACATTTATGATGGATCTTGTGAGTAAAAGAGTTATTAGCAGTAAATAAAATATGGAAGCATTGGAAGTGCTTCTTAGAGATTGATAATTATCGGAAGAACTCTAAGTATCACAAAAAAACATTGATATTTTTTTCTTAAAAATATTTTTTTAAAGAAAAGAGAAAGTAATCAATGTTAAGTTTAGAGTTTCAGAAAAATAGAGGATACCATCGGATTAATTTTATAATTTAGTATTGTTGATGTATCACTCTAAAGTTTTGTTTGATTGCTTAGTCTTTCTTATAGAAAGATGTGCTTTTCAAGAAGATGCCATAACCCTTCTTGTTTGATTGATGATTTCAATTTGATCAATGAAAAGAGTTTTATTTAAAAGCATCAACTTTCCTATTATTGTGTCATCCCATATTATGGTGAGAATGGGCATTTTCCTTACGAAGTGTTCCTAGGAATTAGTTTACTATTTACTAGACGAGGCCTAAGAAGAAAAAGCTAAGATTGGATCTATAATTATAGATCAAGAAAAGGAGTATTAATTACAAAGGTGTTGAAATTTATGATTAACATTATCATGTATTAAAATATTTGTAATTGAAAATGGTTTGTATTTAAAGGTAAGCATAAATCGAATTAGAACGGTTTTATGTTAGAAAATAGAACCAACCTTATTATGATTGGTTTTAAAATTTTAGATTTAAAACTGAACTAGCCTATCTTGAAACTAACTTGGAACTAAATCAATCGAATTCATTTAGTTTAAGCTTATTCCAAAGTAGAACCTCTTTCTCTGTTGGATTACCTTGGGATTTTTTTATCAATAATAAGTTCACAATCTCCTTTCTTAGCTATGAAAGCTTGATGAAAGCTACCATAGATTTACCATAGGAACTCACAAGATTGATAAAAATTAAGTTTTAAAAAAATTTGTTTCATATTTGTTTTATATATTATATATTGATTAACCTAACCTACAAGATCTTTTAATAAAAATGTCACATAACTTATCAAATGTCTTTGATGTCCTATCTTTGCATATTTTATACAAGATCTAGCAAGCTACCTTGGTAAAGAAATTATCATTTGTAGGAAAAATTTTCAAAAAAATTACAAGCAATTTTCAAATTAAAAATACAAAGGAACATATACATAGCATTTTCTTCCGCTGTCAAAAGAGACTCGTAGTTTAATTTTACCAAGCATAAATTTAATTTAACATAGTAACTCTTAGCCCATAAAAGAATAATAATATACCTAGCTGGTGGATTGACGCTGGTGCTAGTATTCACATAACAATTTCCATGTAGGGATACATAGCAAGCAAGGGACTAAGGAAAGGATAGGAGACCATTACTTTGGAAAATGGAACAATAGTAGATGTTGAGGCTCTTGAAACTCTACATCTTAGTTTAGACTCTGGTTCATTATGGAATGAGTAAATACTATTTATGTTCCTTATTTACTAGAAACCTAATTTCAATTCCAAAACTTAATTCCTATGGTTATGAATTTATGTTTGGAAATAATAGAGTTTCTTTATTCCATAATTCTTATTGGGTTGGGTCTGATACCCTTCAGGATAATCTTTATTCATTAAACTTAGATTTAAATTATTCTGAGTCTCTTTTATCCTTTCATATAACTAATGTTCCTAATAAAAAAAGAAATCAAGTGATTGAAAATTCATCCATGTTGTGGCATAAGCGTTTAGGCCACATATCAAGAGAAAGGATGGAATGTTTTGTTAAAGATAAAATTCTTGATTTTTTGAATTTTTTATTTGTGCAAACTGTGTTAAAGAAAAGTACACAAAAAGTAGAAAAAAGAATCCTACAAAAACTATAAAATTGTTAAAATAATTCATACCAATATATGTGAACCTTTTTTAAACCCCATCATTAATTGATATAATTTTTTTTTTACATTTATTGATGACTTTTTTAGGTATACTTATGTGTATCTTATTCATGATAAATTTGAAGGACTTAATGTCTTTAAACTTTATAAAGCTGAAGTTGAAAACAACTCAGTAAACGAATTAAAAGTGTTGGATCTGATAGAGAAGGTGAATATTATGAAAGATTCACTGAATCTGATCAAAATACAAGTCCTTTTGCCCATATCTAAGAGAAAATGGTATTATAGCAAATTATACTTTACCAGGCACACTTGAATAAAATGGTATTGCTAAACATAGAAACCGTACTCTCATGGATATGATAAGAAGCATGATATAATTCAAACTTTACCTAAATTCTTGTGGGGTAAATCCTTAAAGACTACTTGTAGATATTTTAAATCAGGTTCCTAGTAAGGCTGTACCCAAAACTCTCTATGAATTATGGGTTAGTAGGAAACAACTTTAAATTATTTTTACATTTATGGATGTCCAGCAGAAACTAAAATTTTCAATCCACAATTGAAGAAACTTGATTCAAGAACAATAAGTTGTTATTTCATTGGTTATCATGAAAGGTCAAAAGATTTCGATTTTATTGTCCTACTAATAGCACTCGAATTGTTGAAACTAGACATATTGTATTTTTTGAGCATGAGGACATTAGTGAGAGAACTAGCCTAAAAAAATTACTTTTAAGAAAGATTGTATACTTAAATCAACATCCGTAGTCCAACATAAAGTGGCATATTCATCTATTGTAGAAGATGATGGTGTTAATGAGGCTCTCCATATTAAAGAAACTTTCTTAACTGTAAACATAGATCCCAAAAGAAACAAAAACTTGCAATATCGAATGATTATAAAATTTATTTGAATGAGTGTGATTATGATATTGGCTTGAAAATGATTCCATTTCTTATGCCCAAGCCATTAGTAGTCCCAATTCAACTCTATGGTTTAATGTTATGAATGAAAGAATTGAAATCTATGAAGGATGATGAAGTCTGCAATCTCATGGAGCTGCTTAAAGGTATTAAAAACTGTTGGTTGTAAATGAATTTTTAAAACCAAATGTGATTCTAAAAGCAATATGAAAAGATATAAGGCTAGATTGGTTGTAAAATGATATACTCAAAAGAGATTGATTATAGGAAAACATTTTACCTATTTTTAAAAAAGATTCCTTAGAATATTCATGGCCTTAGTAGCTCATTATGATCTAGAGTTACATTAAATTGACGTAACAATAGCCTTTTAAAATGGTAATTTGCATAAAGAGGTTTACATGAACCAACCTGAAGGTTTTCAGGATAAAAGAAAAGAACACATGGTTTGTAAACTTAAGAAGTCCATATATAGTCTGAAGCAAGCTTCTCGTTAATGATATCTAAATTTCCATGAATTTTTTTTGAATTTTGGATTTAAAGAGAATGTAGTGGATCAGTGTATACATCTTAAAATTAGTGGAAGCAAATTTTTTACTTGTCATAGTGTTGTATGTTGATGATATATTGCTTGCTAGCAATAATATGGGATTAATACATAAGACAAAAGAATTCCTACGAAGGAATTTTTGATATGAAGGATCTTGGTGAAGCATCCTTTGCGCTTAGGAATGGAATTCACCAAGATAGGTCTTGTGGGTTTTTAGGATTATGCCAAAGAGCCTATATTGATAAGGTTCTTAAGAAATTCAACATGCAACATTGTTCTAGCGATACCACTCCCATAATGAAAGATGGTAAATTTGGAGAATTCCAATGACCCAAGAATGATCTTGAAAGGGAACAAATGAAGAAAATTCCATATGCATATGCTGTTGAGAGTATCATATATACTTAAGTCTATACTTAAGTAATCCCGGTATTGATCATTGGAAAAAGGCCAAGAAAGTTTTACGTTATTTACAAGAAACCAAGAACTACATGCCTACAAACAAGCAGACGGATAACCTTGAAGTTATTGGTTACTCTGATTTGGATTATGCTGGTTGTATGGATTCTAGGAAATCTACTTCTAAATACATCTTTATGTTGGCAAAGTGGCCTATTTCATTGAAGAGTCACAAGCAATCATTGATTGCATCTTTCACTATTGAAGCAAAATTTATAGCATGTTATAAAGCCACAAGTCATGCAATATGGTTAAAGAATTTTATTGTTGGATTAAGCATTGTTGATTCAATTACTAGACTTTTGAAGATTTACTATAATAATGATGTTGCTATTTGATTCTCCAAGAACAACAAAACCACAAGAGGATTCAAGCGCATTGATATCAAGTACTTGTTGGGAATTGTATCCTAAAGCCAATCATTTGATAATTGTGCTGATGTAAATTACATATAAATTAATATATTAATAAAAGTTATTTACAGTTTATTCATTACAAGAACATCTTCTTAAATTCCTAATGTAATGAAGCCCTCAGGATCTTCCTTCACGATAAAGGATGATTTATCTTTGAAGGTCCTCAAAAGAGTTCACGACCAAATGATATACTATGACAGGGTCATAGTACTATCAATTATAGGACGTTGTATATCATATTTGTTGGTTGTCCTCTTAACCAAGGAGTGTAGAGACACTGGTATGACATACAGGTAAAAGTGTAGGAGTATATTTCACCGAACGTAACTCATTTTCGGATACTCTGCTGTCAAGAGTTAATCCGAGAAGATATAGGTATAAGTATCCTTCAGACCTGAAGATCACAACCAGTGACTTACAAGCAACTCATTGTACTTAGGTGCCGAACCACCTGGATTTCTAATCCAGCTACGAAAGGTTGCTGGGTGCAGTCAAGTACTTGTGGTAGTCAGTTATGGATCAAGATGAAATTTGACCTATCCCGTTAAAAGGAGAAATGCTTGTGTTTTAATTTAGCAAGACCTTGGCCAAGGCACTTCATGTGAAAGTCACATGATCACTAAAATTGAAATCACTTTATGGATTTGCTGTTTAGAGTTGACAGGCTCTTAAGCCATCCTTAGCATTTGTGGTCAAAAGGATGAATTATACAGTAACTATTTCTTAGGGTTCTTGGAGTTTGCTCGGCAACTCTTCGACCTATCTGGACATCGGGTTCCATTGCTAGATGGGCACATCGACTAGTATAGAAAGTTGTTTCTATACTACCGGCTTAGGCTCGAACCTAGAGAGTCACACGCATAGAAGTTTCCTAGGATGATCTATTTGCTGATCAACGATTGAGAATAGTAAATGATTTAATTAATCAATTTGATTGATTGAATTATCTCAATTGGGTTAAGTACAAGTGAATAAGATTCAATTTGGTTTAAGTCTATTAGAAGGACTAGTCAATTTCAAATATTGATTTGAAATTAGACTTGATTTGGATTTAAATAGATTCAGGACTAGACAAATTTGATTTGGGCTAGAACCATGATCTATGTAGGTTCAGTCCAATAAATTTAAATTAGCTTAAACCAAAATCCAAACCCAAACCCCTAGCAAAAAGGATCTTACATGATGAGATAACTTGATTAAATTCTCATATAGAATTTAATATATTAATTTAATCTTCTCCAAACCATTTTCATCAGAATTCTAAATGTTAGAATTAAAGTGGAATTAATGTGCCTCTTTAAATTAATGAGACGATGGAATTCTAAGTGATTAGAATTCATATCTCTTTTGTTTTCATCGAACGTCGGAATTAAACAAAAGATTGCATCTCTTTGGTTTTTACCAAACGTCGAAATTAAACGAAAGGTTGCGTCTCTTTAGTTTTAACCGAACGATAGAATTCTAAGAGTTAGAATTGAGCCTATAAATTGGAGGACATCCCTCACCAGATTACAAAAACGAGATGTTATGGATTGAATTTCTAAAGAGTTAGAATAGAAAATCTTGGTGTAATTATAGTGTCAGAAAAAGTTTGGTGGATCTTGAAAGAAGATTCAAGTGGAAAGATTCAAGATCAGCAAAATTATTTTTCTGCAAGCTAGCACTCCCGAGAATCCGATCATTCGGGGGCTTCGCATAGACGATACTAGAGGCTGGATGATTAAACGGCTGCAGAGCACAAATAATTTACCTACTGTTCTTAAGGTGAGTGATTTGATCCCTAGATCTTAAGGCAGGCTTCAAGACGAGTAGTATGACTTCTCATCTTGAAGATTAAGATATGATCTTAATTATTTAATTTATATGCATTATTTAGATCAAACAATCTATAATATAAGGCAAAGATATGATCTTGATGCATATTAGATAGATTAATATGTAATCTTTAAATTTCTGCATTGATAATTATTATCAAAATTAAAATATACATGCCTCGGGATTATTTCTCCCTACAATTGGTATCAGAGCGATGGTTTCGTCTTGATCTAATTTATTGCATAGAAATTAATGTTCTTATTAATTATGTAATTATGGCTAAAACGATTCACCTTGCTATTCGGTCACATATGGATTAAAATCCAAATTACCCATTCAACGAGGTATTCTGTGATATATTGTCTTGCGGTTGATGCTTAGTCAAAGATAATTTAAATTGATCTTTGGCATCAAAACACAGATTACACACACTCTCAAGAGGGTTTTATATTTGATACATATTGATGTTGTATAAAAGCATGATATTTGCATGTTTGGTATAAAAACATAGATATGAGATATGATGGCTTGTAGTCTATAATATGAAACATACAAATATTTATGAGAGTTTTATTTGAATGCCAAATATTAATTCATAATCTTTTAGATATGATCTAAATATAGGAATTATGAGTAGTAACATAATGCAAGTGATGCTTGATTGAAATATATGACATGTAAATATGAAATATATTTAATCTTTTGAGTTAGCTAAATTGGGTCCATAAAGGGTTAGACCCTAAGGTTTAAATCAATTGGACTAAAAGAGTATTTGATCAAATCTAAATTAATAGATTAGGTTAAAAATGCTCTAAATCAAACAATAGTTATAGTTGATCATGTCCTTCTCTTTGATTAAACCAAATGAAAGTAGATTAGGCTCCGTGGTTGAGCATGAATCTTTTAGATGGTCAAATTAAATTGGTTAATCATATGATATCAAGGTGAGTTGGCAAGTTGCTCTAGGATCAACGATCGAATGGTTTTTAATTGGGAGCTACTCGTATTGATGCATCTTTAATGAGTTAATGGCATATCCCTTCCATCGGTCTCACTTACCTGGTCATCATGGTGAACCATTTATGATTCAGATCATTTACCTGATTCGGGTTGACCCATGCCTGTAAGAAAATCAGTCTGACTGATTAAGGTGCTACTTAAACTGACATAATCTTGTCTCATTAAACTGACTTCATAGATTCAGTGGGAGAACTTGACTAGTCAATTTATCTTAAGATTATTAAATCCTTTAAAATTATTAGGTCCTTAAAATGAAATAGTTATATGATAACTAGATCATAGCCTCTCATTAAGGTGGGTGATAATGAGTCCGATGTCTTGATAATCATTGGAGGCACTCCATGCCTAGTGCTTGTCAACCATCGAAATTATCATTCATTATATGATAAGTCAGCGTAACTATTACATAGACAGTCAGGTGGGTCGAGCTTCACTCGGGCTTGGTTGTCTATTGATAGGTTACACTGATTATATCATTTAATAGTTGGACATAATCAGAACTTTCAGTGGAGGCACTTCATACCTGCTGAAGAGGAACATGGGGCAAAACTGAACACTAAGAATTATTTGGGAAAACAATTGGTTTTGAACCTACTCTTAGATGCATATGGGTTGGCCAAGCTTCACTTAGGCCTGTATGTAGTTTATGTAGATCTTAGTGCCTGCTAAAGAATTAAGAATAATTTTTCGAGTTGGGGTGTAGAGGCTGCCAATTTGAACAAAATAGTGGAAGAATCTTTAGACTAAAGTCCAAGTCTTTAGACTGAATCAATTTATATACTAATAAACTTTAGTTTTTCCTTATGCAGAAAATGACTACTAATTTATCATTAAGGTCCCTATTGGATAGTGACAAGTTGAATGGTTTAAATTTCAATGGCTGGTTCAGAAAACTTAAGATCGTCCTTGAGCATGAGAGGATTCTATATATTCTGAATAATCTACACCAAAGATACCTGATGCAAACACCCAAAGTTCTAATAAAGACACTTATCAAAAGTGGCTCAATGATAGAACTAGCGTACGTTGCATCATGCTAGCAGCAATGAACGATGAATTCGGTCGCCGATTCAAGAATACTCAGCCGGAAGAAATCATTCAAACGTTGAATGAATCTTTCGGCACACCCGACGACGTTGAAAGGTACAAGACTAGTTGTGCTATTTTTAATGCTCGAATGAGGGATGGATCTCCTATCACTGATCATGTATTGTACATGATTGAGAAGATAGAACTCCTAAGCAAGCTCGGCTTTCCCCTACATGAGCAGTTGGGAAAAGATGCGATCCTAAATTCCTTGCCTCCATCCTTCCGACCTTTCCTTACTCATTTTCGAACAACAAAGCCTACAGTCAACTACCATGGTTTGTTGAGGTTGTTACAGAACTTTGAGAAGGATAACCAGCTCTCTAAGGATTTGGTTAATGTGATTGAAGGATCTAAGGTAGAGCGTCAACCCTTTGGAAAAGGGAAGAAGAAAAGGAATAAGAAAATTGTGCAACATGCTAGGACATCTATAAGGGGTCAGATGCAGAAGAAGAAAGTTGATAAAAGTCAATCTGAATGCTTTCACTGCAAGATGCAAGGGCACTGGAAGAGGAACTGTCCTCTTTACATTGCCACATTTGATCAAAATAGGCCAAAAAAGAAAAAGGGGCAAGATGTTGCTCAACAAGGTATTTATATGATAACACCTTGTAATTTTTATGTATATGATAATCAGACCTGGGTATTGGATACCGGGAGTCCTTTTAACATTTGCAATTCATTGTAGGGACTACAGGTCACTAGAAGATTTGAGAACAACAAAAGATTCCTTAATGTCGGTGATGGAAGATTAGTTCCAGTTCTGGCATTAGGAGTTCTTGAAATAGTTTTCAATAGAAATGTTATTATACTAAATGATTGTCATTTTTGCCCAACGTTCTTGTTGAACGTAATTTCTAGGCCTTCTGGCCAAAAGTCATTATGAAATTTTAATAAAGGATGTTACTTTGAATATCATTATGAATGGAGTCACTGTAATGATTGGGAATTTATCTAATGGCATTTATATATTATCACAACCTGTGAATATAGTGTACAAATCAAGTAAGCGCCCTATAACAACTGATGTCACAGACATTTATCTTCGGCATCATCGGCTGGGTCATATCAATAAGAACATATTAAACATGTTAACTCAGGAGGGCATCCTTCAAATTGATGATTGTGAATCATTAACTACCTGTGAATCCTGTCTTTTTAGTAAAATGACCAAATCATCTTTTACTGAAAAAGGTGAAAGAGCTAAAGAGCTATTGGGTCTAGTACATACTGATGTATGTGGACCAATGAGCACTTGTGCCAAAGGTGGATATTACTACTTCATTACTTTTACAGACGACCTTTTTAGGTTCGGTTATATCTATCTTATGAGACATAAATCTGAGTCATTTGAAATGTTTAAACTATATCATAAAAAAGTAGAAAAACAAACAGAAAAATGTGTTAAGACCGTTCGATCAGATCGAGGAGGCGAATACCTTTCAATGACTTTGTGACATATTTAAGGGAGAATGAAATTCTCTCCCAATGGACTCCTCCAGGAACACCGCAGCATAATGGTGTGTCGGAAGGAAGGAATCAAACTCTGTTAGACATGGTTCGGTCCATGATGGTTTTGCAAGCTTTCCAATATCATTTTGGGGATATGCATTAGAATCAGCTTGTCATATTCTCAATAAGGTTTCAAGTAAGTCTGTCTCTAAAACTCCACATGAGATGTGGTATGGACATAAACCGGTTATCACCTATCTGAGAGTCTGGGGGTGTCCGGCTTATGTGAAACGTACAAAATCAGATAAACTTGAACCCAAATCTGACAAATATTTTTTTATCGGCTATCCGAAAGAAGCCAAAGGATATTACTTCTACAATACTGAAGAACAAAAGTTGTTCATTAGTAATAGAGCAGTTTTTCTTGAAAAGGAGTTCCTTAATGAAGGAACAAATAGCTCTAATATTGAACTTGAGGAAGTTCATCAAGTAGAAGGAACAACACAAATCAGTAAACCCTTAGAATCTGAGTTGATTAGATCAAACTCAAAACCCATTTTAGATGCACCATTAAAGCAATCTGGTAGAGTACCACATCAACCGGACAGATACTTAGGTTTCTTGGTCCAGAACGATGATCCTATTGAGCTCGATGAGAACAACGTGGATCCGATCACCTATATGGATGCTATACAAAGGATTGACTCTAATAAATGGCTTGATGCCATGAAATCCGAACTTAATTCCACGAAGGAAAATAATGTATGGACATTAGTTGACCCACCCGAAGAGATAAAACCCATAGGGTGTAAGTGGGTTTTCAAGAGGAAAAGAGGCGCAGATGGAAAGGTAGAGACCTACAAAGCATGTCTAGGTTGCCAAGGGGTATCGTCAACGTTATGGTATTGACTATGAAAAAACGTTTTCTCCTGTGGCAATGCTGAAATCCATTCGGATTATGCTAGCTATAGCAGCACACTTCAATTATGAGATTTGGTAGATGGATGTTAAAACTGCTTTTCTAAATGGTGATTTAGAAGAACAGGTGTATATGATACAGCCTGAAGGTTTTATATCTGAAGATGAGTCTAAAGTGTGTAGGCTACAGAAGTCTATTTATGGACTTAAGCAAGCATCTAGGAGTTGGAACATACGATTTGATAAAGTGATCAAATCTTATGGCTTTATTAAGAATAAAGAAGAACCTTGCATTTATAAATGGGCTAACGGTTCCGTTATTGTATTTCTTGTATTATATGTGGATGATATTCTCTTAATCGGGAATGATATCCCTACATTACAAGGAATAAAGACATGGTTATCATCACAATTCTCCATGAAAGATCTATGAGAAGCATCATACATCCTAGGGATGAAGATCTATAGAGATAGATCTAAGAGGATGCTTGGTCCCAA
Organism: Calamus simplicifolius; assembly: GCA_900491605.1. Taxonomy (NCBI): domain Eukaryota; kingdom Viridiplantae; phylum Streptophyta; class Magnoliopsida; order Arecales; family Arecaceae; genus Calamus; species Calamus simplicifolius. The sequence goes on from UESW01003959.1 coordinate 710,422, forward strand.
TCTATCCCAATCTACTGTTGGGAATTGTATCCTAAAGCCAATCATTTGATGATTGTGCTGATGTAAATTGTATATAAATGATATATTAATAAAAGTTATTTGGCAGTTTATTTATTACAAGAACATCTTCTTAATACTTCTGAAAGTAATGAAGCCCTTAGGATCTTCCTCACGATAAAGGATGATTTATCTTAGAAGGTCCTTAAAAGAGTTTGCAACCAAATGATATACTATGACAGGGCCATAGTACTATCAATTATAGGACATTGTATATCATATTTGTTGGTTATCCTCTTAACCAAGGAGTGTAGAGACACTGGTATGACATACAGGTGAAAGTGTAGGAGTACATTTCACCGAACGTGACTCATTTCTGGATACTCTACTGTCAAGAGTTAATCCGAGAAGATATAGGTATAAGTATCCTTCAGACCTGAAGATCACAACCAGTGGCTTACAAGCAACTCATTGTACTTAGGTGCCGGACCACCTGGATTTCTAATCCAGCTACGAAAGGTTACTGGGTGCAGTCAAGTACTTGTGGTAGTCAGTTGTGGATCAAGATGGAATTTGACCTATCCCATTAAAAGGAGAAATGCTTGTGTTTCAATTTAGCAAGACCTTGGCCAAGGCACTTCATGTGAAAGTCACATGATCACTAAAGTTGAAATCACTTTATGGATTTGCTATTTAGAGTTGACAGGCTCTCAAGCCATCCTTAGCATTTGTGGTCAAGAGGATGAATTATACGGTAACTATTTCTTAGGGTTCTTGGAGTTTGCTCGGCAACTCTTCGACCTATCCGGACGTCGGGTTCCATTGCTAGATGGGCACATCGATTAGTATAGAAAGTTGTTTCTATGCTACCGGCTTAGGTTCGAACCTAGAGAGTCACACGCATAGAAGTTTCCTAGGATGATCTATTTGCTGATCAATGATTGAGAATCGTATATGATTTAATTAATCAATTTGATTGATTGAATTATCTCAATTGGGTTAAGTACAATGGAATAAGATTCAATTTGGTTTAAGTCTATTAGAAGGACAAGTCAATTTCAAATATTGATTTGAAATTAGACTTGATTTGAATTTAAATAGATTCAGGACTAGCCAAATTTGATTTGGGCTTGGACCATGATCTATGTGGGTTAAGTCAAATAAATTCAGATCAGAACCCAAACCTCTCGAATATGGATCTCATATGATGAGATGGCTAAAATCTCATCTCATGAGATAGAATTTAATGCATGACATTTATTTACCGAATTTATCCCTCGTCTCTTTGGTTTTCTCCGAACGACGGAACTAAACCAAACGCGCGACTCCTTGGTTTTCTCTGAACATCGGAATTAAACCAAGCGCGCGCCTTCGGCGTCTCTTCGCTTTTGCCAAACGACGGATTCTTAAATGTCAGAATTAAATGTCAAGGCTAAATCGAGACTATAAATAGAGGGCATTCCCTCACCAGAGAACACAGAACAAAAATAGAACAACAATACACGATTTGTCGTGGATTGTAATTCTAAATTGTCGTGGATTGTAATTCTAAAATGTTAGAATAGAAAATCCTGGTGATTCTGGTGTTAGCGGAAGCCTGGTGGATCTTGGAGGAAGATTCAAGTGAGAGGATTCAAGATCAGCAAAGCTATTTTTCCGCGAGCTAGCACTCCCGGAAATCTGATCATTCGGGGCTTCGCGTGGACGATACTAGAGGCCGGACGATTGAAACGGCTGCAGAGCAATAAGGATTTACCTACTGTTCTTAAGGTAAGTGATTTGATCCCTAGATCTTAAGGCAGGCTTCAAGATAATAGTGTGACTAGTCATCTTGAAGATCAAGATATGATCTTGATGTTTTTATATGCATATTTTAGATCAAACGACCCTGAATATATAGGCAAAGATATGATCTTGATGCATATTAGATAGATTAATATGTAATCTTTTAATTTCCGCAATGATAATAGTTATCAATTTTTAAAAATATGCATGCCTCCGAGACTATTTCTCCCAATAAATGGTATCAGAGCCATGGTTTCGTTAATGATCTAATTTATTGCATTAAATTAATATTCTCATTAATTGTGTAATTATTGCTAAAACTTATCACAAGGCCATATGGTCATAAGTGGATTGAAAATCCGAATTACCCATTCAATGAGGTATTCTGTGACATATTGCCGTGCGATTGTTTTATCGTTGATGCTTTATTTAAAAAAAATTTAAATTGTGCTTTGGCATCAAACATAGATTACACACACTCTCAAAAGATATTTATATTTGATCATTTGGGTTAGCTAAATCGGGTCCATAAAGGGTTAGACTCTAAGGTTTAAATCAACTGGACTAAAAGAGTATTTGTTCAAATCTAATTAGATTAGGTTAAGAATGCTCTAAATCAAACAATAGTTGTAGTTGATCAAGTCCTTCTCTTTGATTAAACCAAATGAAAGTAGATTAGGCTCCGTGGTTGAGCATGAATCTATTAGATGGTCAAATCAGAATTGGTTAACCATATGATGTCAAGGTGGGATGGCAAGTTGCTCTAGGATCAACGATCGAATGGTTTTTAATTGGGATCTACTCGTATTGATGCATCTTTAACGAGTTAATGGCATATCCCTCCCATCGATCTCTCTCACCTGGTCATTATGGTGAACCATTTATGATTCAGATCATTTACCTGATTCGGGTTGACCCATGCCTGTAAGGATATCAGTATGACTGATTTAGGTGCCACTTAACCTGACTTAAACTTGTTTCATTCTATCAATTTCATAGATTCAGTGGGAGAACTTGATTAGTCAATTTATCTTCATATTATTAAAATCCTCTAAAATTATTAGGTCCTTAAAATGAAATAGTTATATGATAACTAGATCATAGCCTCCCATTAAGGTGGGTGATAATGAGTCTGATGTCTTGATAATCATTGGAGGCACTCCATGCCTGGTGCTTGTCAACCATCGGAATTATCATTCATTATATGATAAGTCAGCGTAACTATTAAATAAACAGTCAGGTGAGTCGAGCTTCACTCGGGCTTGGTTGTCTATTGATAAGTTACACTGATTATATCATTTAATGGTTGGACCTAACCAGAACTTTCAGTGGAGGCACTTCATGCCTGCTGAAGAGGTACATGGGGCAAAACTGAACACTAAGAATTGTTTGGGGAAACAATTGGTTTTGAACCTACTCTTAGATGCATATGGGTTAGCCAAGCTTCACTTGGGCCTGTATGTAGTTTATGTAGATCTTAGTGCCCGCTAAAGAATTAAGAATAATTCTTCGAATTGGGGTGTAGAGGCTGCCAATTTGAATAAAATAGTGGAAGAATCTTTAGACTAAAGTCCAAGTCTTTAGACTGAATCAATTTATATACTAATAAACTTTAGTTTTTCCTTATGCAGAACATGGCCACTAATTTATCATTAAGGTCCCTATTGGATAGTGACAAATTGAATGGTTCCAATTTCAATAGCTGGTTCAGAAAACTTAAGATCGTCCTTGAGCATGAGAGGATTCTATATTATGATAATCCTGCACCAAAGATACCTGATGCAAACACCCAAAGTTCTGAGAGAGACACTTATCAGAAGTGGCTCAATGATAGAACTAGCGTGCGTTGTATCATGTTAGCAGCAATGAACGATGAATTCGGTCGCTGGTTCGAGAATGCTCAGCCAGAAGAAATCATTCAAGCATTGAATGAATCTTTCGGCACACCCGACGATGTTGAAAGGCACAAGACTAGTTGTGCTATTTTCAATGCTCGAATGAGAGATGGATCTCCTATCACTGATCATGTATTGTACATGATCGAGAAGATAGAACTCCTAAGCAAGCTCGGCTTTCCCTTACATGAGCAGTTAGGAAAAGATGTGATCCTGAATTCCTTGCCTCCATCCTTCCGACCTTTCTTACTCATTTTCGAATGACAAAGCCTGCAGTCAACTACCATGTTTGTTGGGGTTGTTACAGAACTTTGAGAAGGATAACCAGCTCTCTAAGGGTTTGGTTAATGTGGTTGAAGGATCTAAGGTAGGGCGTAAACCCTTTGGAAAGGGAAGAAGAAAAAGAATAACAAAAGGGTGCAACATGCTAGGACATCTATAAGGGGTCAGATGCAGAAGAAGAAAGTTGATAAAAGTCAAGCTGAATGCTTTCACTGCAAGATGCAAGGGCACTGAAAGAGGAACTGTCCTCTTTACATTGCCACACTTGATCCAAACAGGCTAAAGAAGAAAAAGGAGCAAGATGTTGCTCAACAAGGTATTTATATGATAACACCTTATAATTTTTCTATATATGATAATCAGACCTGGGTATTGGATTACCAGGAGTCCTTTTAACATTTGCAATTCATTGCAGGGACTACAGGTCACCAGAAGATTTGAGGACAATGAAAGATTCCTAAATGTCGGCGATGGAAGATTAGTTCGAGTACTGGCATTAGGAGTTCTTGAAATAGTTTTAATTAGAAATGTCATTATACTAATGATTATCATTTTTGCCCAACGTTCTTATTGAACGTAATTTCTGTAGGCCTTCTGGCCAAAAATAATTATAAAATTCAATAAAAGATGTTACTTTGAATATCATTATGAATGGAGTCACTGTAATGATTGAGCATTTATCTAATGGCATTTATATATTATCAGCCTATGAATATAGTGTACCAATCAAGTAAGCGTCCTAGAACAACTGATGTCACAGATAATTATCTTTGGCACCATCGGCTGGGTCATATCAACAAGAA
>UESW01003959.1:718335-733753 GCA_900491605.1 Calamus simplicifolius
CAAAAGTGTATCAGGTTTTGTGTTTATCCTAAATGATGGAGCTGTTTGCTGGAAAAGTTCCAAGCAACATACAGTGGCAGATTCAGTGTGCGAGGCAGAATACATCGCTGCATCAGATGCCGCGAAAGAAGCTGTTGGCTGCGAAAGTTTATCTCCGAGCTTGGAGTGGCACCTTCCATAGATGGACCAGTCCTGTTGTACAGTGACAATACTGGTGCCATAGCTCAAGCAAAGGAACCACGAGCACATCAGCACACCAAGCACATACTGCGCTGATTTCATCTTATTCAAGAGATTGTAGACCGATGTGACTTAAATCTTTAGAAGATTGACGGAAAGGAAAACCTAGGTGACCCATTTACTAAAGCACTCAGCATCAAGGAGTTTGACGACTATAAGTTGAAGATGGGTATTAGATACTATAATGAGTGGCTTTAGGCTAAGTGGGAGTTTGTTGGGAATTGTATCCTAAAGCCAATCATTTGATGATTGTGCTAATAAATTACATGTAAATTGATATATTAATAAAAGTTATTTGGCAGTTTATTCATTACAAGAACATCTTCTTAAAACTCCTAATAGTAATGAAGCCCTCAGGATCTTTCTTCACGATAAAGAAGAATTTATCTTTGAAGGTCCTCAAAAGAGTTTGCGACCAAATGCTATACTATGATAGGGCCATAGTACTATCAATTATAGGACGTTGTATATCATATTTGTTGGTTGTCCTCTTAACCAAGGAGTGTAGAGACACTGGTATGACATACAGGTGAAAGTGTAGGAGTATATTTCACCGAACGTAACTCATTTTCGGATACTCAGCTGTCAAGAGTTAATCTGAGAAGATATAGGTATAAGTATCCTTCAGACCTGAAGATCACAACCAGTGACTTACAAGCAACTCATTGTACTTAGGTGCCGGACCACCTGGATTTCTAATCCAGCTACGAAAGGTTACTGGGTGCAGTCAAGTACTTGTGGTAGTCAGTTGTGGATCAAGATGGAATTTGACCTATCCCGTTAAAAGGAGAAATGCTTGTGTTTCAATTTAGCAAGACCTTGGCCAAGGCACTTCATGTGAAAGTCACATGATCACTAAAATTGAAATCACTTTATGAATTTGCTGTTTAGAGTTGACAGGCTCTTAAGCCATCCTTAGCATTTGCGGTCAAGAGGATGAATTATACGATAATTGTTTCTTAGGGTTCTTGGAGTTTGCTCGGCAACTCTTCAACCTATCCGGACGTCGGGTTCCGTTGCTAGATGGGCACATCGATTAGTATAGAAAGTTGTTTCTATGCTACCGGCTTAGGTTCGAACCTAGAGAGTCACACGTATAGAAGTTTCTTAGGATGATCTATTTGCTGATCAATGATTGAGAATCGTAAATGATTTAATTAATTAATTTGATTGATTGAATTATCTCAATTGGGTTAAGTACGAGTGAATAAGATTCAATTTGGTTTAAGTCTATTAGAAGGACTAGTTAATTTCAAATATTAATTTGAAATTAGACTTGATTTGGATTTAAATAGATTTAGGACTAGACAAATTAGATTTGGGCTAGAACCATGATCTATGTAGGTTCATTCCAATAAATTTTATTCAGCTTAAACCAAAATCCGAACCCAAACCCCTTGCAAAAAGGATCTCACATGATGAGATAACTTGATTAAATTTTTATGTAGAATTTAATATATTAATTTAATCTTCTTCAAATTATTTCCGTCAGAATTCTGAATGTTAGAATTAAAGTGGAATTAATGTGCCTCTTTGAATTAATGAGACGATGGAATTCTAAGTGATTAGAATTTATATCTCTTTTTTTTTTCACCGAATGTCAGAATTAACAAAAGGTTGCGTCTCTTTGGTTTTCACTGAACGTCGAAATTAAACAAAAGGTTGCGTCTCTTTGGTTTTCACCGAACATCGGAATTAAGCGAAAGGTTGCGTCTCTTTGGTTTTAACTGAACAGCAGAATTCTAAGAGTTAGAATTGAGCCTATAAATTGGAGGACATCCCTCATCAGATTACAAAAACGAGATGTTATGGATTGAATTTCTAAAGAGTTAGAATAGAAAATCCTAGTGTAATTCTGGTGTCAGAAAAGTTTGGTGGATCTTGGAAGAAGATTCAAGTGGGAGGATTCAAGATTAGCAAAATTATTTTTCGCGAGCTAGCACTCCAGGGAATCCGATCATTCGGGGGCTTCGTGTGGACGATACTAGAAGTCAGACGATTGAACGGCTGCAGAGCATAAAGGATTTACCTATTGTTCTTAAGGTGAGTGATTTGATTCCTAGATCTTAAGGCAGGCTTCAAGACAAGTAGTATGACTTCTCATCTTGAAGATTAAGATATGATCTTAATTATTTAATTTATATGCATTCTTTAGATCAAACGATCTTATATATAAGGCAAAGATATGATCTTGATGCATGTTAGATAGATTAATATGTAATCTTTAAAATAATTGTTATCAAAATTAAAATATGCATGCCTCGGAGATTATTTCTCCCTACAGTACTTAGCCATACGAGAAAGGATTTTGAATCAACTAGTCTCCATTGATTATATAGTACTTCACTCATGTTAGTAGACCCAATGATTAAGAATCTGTCACCTAAGCTCTTAATTAAGGAGCATGTTGCGCGCATGGGCTTGGAAAAATATTTAAGGTGAATAAAGTGCAATGATGCAATTTGTTGTGTTATAATTACACTATGTTAAGAGTGATTATGTTATGTTGCTTTTAATTTTAGCATGTGCACATTTTGATATAAGAGCAATAATGGACCCTTACTAATGAATTAGTACTAATTACCACTACTTTGCTAATATCATCGGTATTAATTATTCTTATGATTCATGTTAATGATGGTATTAGCACTATGACCATTAAATGATCTTGAATGGATGAGCGATTCAAGGACCGGTTGACCTATGGGCAATAAAGACAGCCTTTATGGCCTCAAAGGCCACGATTATCCAGGCATTTATTGCCTTATTCTCATTTATGGCTGCCACGTTAGCCCCTGGCGTCGGTCTCAACAGCGTCAGCGTCGGCCTCGCGTCCGCATCGGCCTCTTGCCGACGTGCATCCACTTCTAGGCATTTATTGCTTATTCTCTCCCATATTTATAGCCTTTATGGCCTCAAGGGCCACGATTATCCAACAGCATCGACGTCGGCCTCAACAGCGCCTGGTGCATCGGCCTCAACAGCGTTGGCGTCAGCCTCAACAGCGTTGGCGTCGGCATCGACCTCAACAGCATTGGCGTCGACCTCAACAGCATCGGCGTCGGCCTCAATAGCGCTTGGCGTCAGTGTCGGCCTCAACAGCGTCGGCCTCTGGCGTTGGCCTCAACAGCGCCTAGCGTCGGCCTCAACAGCGTCGGCATCGGCCTCAACAGTGCCTGGCGTCGACGTCGGCCTCAACAGCGTCGACCTCAACAGCATCAGCGTCGGCCTCAATAGCGCCTGGCGTCGGTGTCGGCCTCAACAGCGTTGGCCTCTGGCGTTGGCCTCAACAGCGTTTTGCGTTGGCCTTCTACCGACGTACATCCACTTGCTAGGCATTTATTGCCTTATTCTCTCCCGTCTTTATGACCTTAAAAGGCCACGAGCATCTACTCGCTCTAAGGCATTTATAGCATTCTCTCGTATTTATGGCTTCCACGTTAGCCCCTTCGGCCTTGGTTTTTTCATTCGGCCATGAACAGCTTCGGCCTTTTTCCCTACGGTCTCGGCCTTAGCCCCTTGGTCTATTCCCCTCGGCCATGAACAGTGTCATGCACATGAACAGTGTCACGTAAACAATGCCTTGCACATGAATAGTGCCATAACTCCATAATTAATGCTCTACGAGGGACTGCTGGCTTCAACTTTAAACGACATCTTCTATCCCAATGGTTGCACTTGGGGCCCACGTGACTAACCTTATCACCCATTGCTGTTCACATAGAGCTTCCACGTGGCTTGCCAACTCGTTTCTCTTTTGCCAAGATCACGGGTGGTTACCGCTATATTATGAACCGTTGCCGATACTTATGGCACACATTTAGCAGCTGTAGCCGATCTTAACGGAAGATGTGATTCAGCTGTTATCAACGAAGGGTAAGAGGGACCCCCGAACATGTATATAAAGAGCCCGACCTCCAACGAGGGAAAGGGAACTCAATCTCTACTCTTTCAAAAAAATTCCTGTTCTCCAGATCGCTGACTTGAGCGTCGGAGGGTCCCCACCGGAACCACCGGTCCGGGACTTTTCTTGCAGGTTTCCGGCTGAAGGAGGTGGTCCCTATCATTCCTCTGAAGGCCAACGAAGCATTTCTGTCGCTTGACGCTCCTCAAAAGTGATTTGGCGGCAACAGATTGGCGCGCCAGGTAGGGGATGTACTGAAGGAAAGAGAGCTCTGTCTCCCTGACCTATAAGTCTTTGTCCCTCTAAGATAGCCATGGTGGTGATGCGCATGCCGAAGGTCCTCACTAATCATGCCGGGGGGCATCCGCATAGCCCTGAGCAGCAAAGGACCATTCTCTCTCTATGCTTCCCTCACCACCAACCTCAGCTGCTCTAATTAACCAGCTGACCATCCTCAATCAACAAGTTCAAGCCTTAAATGCAGCAGTTCATGAGTTGCAAAAGTAACGCCCGTTGGCCACTCAGCAGCAGCCGAAGCCTCTCACATCTTTCATAATAGCTGCACCAGTTAGCCAGCGATTCACCCGCGGAAAATCTTCTCATAGAGAAGCTTATCACCATCATGCTTCACCTAAGCACCACTGTGAAGCTTTCAAGAGACTGCGGTCTCCTACCTTCTGCTCGAGCAGCCACTCCTCCCCTTACTCATCCTCTGAGCCGTCTGGGAAGGACTCTAATCATGAGATGAAGGGGCATATGGATGAACAACACCGGCGGCCAGAGGAGTTCAATCAAAGGTTCAATAATCAGTCGGAGGCGGCCATCCTTGGCGGCATTCCTAAACGGCCTCTTCCTCCACAATGGCCACAGCAGCCCCGAGGCTCCATGGAGGCCCAAGACTCCAATGCAGCCTCCAGATCATAGCAGCCCCGGTTTCCTCCACGGCAGCCTCCGGATCCCACGACGGCCTCTTCCTCCACGATGGCCCCTCAGCGGCTTCTAAATCCCATGGCGGCCCAAGACTCCACGGCAGCTCCCAAGTCCATGGTGGCTCCCGGCCTCCACGGCAGCTCCCAGCCTCTCTCTCTCTCGATGGCCCGAGGCTCCACGGCGGCCCCCGATGTTCACAGAGGCCCCAGGTCCTCCACAGCAGCCGCGTTCCCCAACAGCCATGGTGGCCCAAGACTTCACAGCGGCCTCACTCTCTAGGCGGCCCCCGGCCTCTCCCCGCAGTGACCAAACGAGTGCCAGTTTCGTAATTGCAAGGATAAGGCTTCCAGCCATCTCACTCAACTCCTTTTCCCCCCAACTCTTGCTTCCACCTTGGTTGGGTAAGGTTTACATGCACACATAATTGAAGGAAGGTGGATTGCATGCATGAGGTTGTGTGCACGCGATGGAAGTCTGTGCTATGGCTGCTGCATCTTAACGATCGTCTTCCAAAGCTATGCTCGTACCGACTCCTCCCACGGACATCGCCAGCTTTGGCCACCATCCCGGCCACGGTCGTTTGGTCAGATCCACATATCTCGCATCGGCGAGCGACGACACCTCTGGCTCCTGAGCCCATGCGGAAGCGGCAGCTAATCTCTTTGATTTCAATGGCAATCTTCTCCTATATTAGAGGATGCTTGCATAGCATTAGGAAGAATCAATTGGTACACAAAGTTATCAATCACTTCGAGGTTCTTCTTCAGTTGAGCCTCCAGTCCAATGTTCAGAAGCTTCTTGATGTCCCAGAACATATCAACATATCTCTAGAATACCATGGAGTTAAAGTCACCAAAAGCCTTGCTAAAGCGTGTCTCGAACCCATCGGAGCCCAAGAGAGTGTCTAGCTCAGCACCGAACTCCACTTTGAAGATCCTTTCTTCGGTGGCACCACTTCTCGCCATCCCCTGTAAAGATTCCATCACCAAAAAGATCAGCAGTACAGATCTCACCGTGGGAAGGCTTGATCAGCCTTCTGAATTAACTCCCTGTAGAGAAGAAGGAAAAGGAAATGATGTCCACAACATGGAGTGATCGCTGCAACGCTATGGAGAGAAAAGAGAAGGCGAGCAAGCCTAGTTTCAAAGTCAAGTCTAGCAGCTGGAGAGCCATAAAAGTGGCTGCGGTGCAGGATTTCTCCTTAAGGAGCTAAAGATTCAGCAAAGCCAGCTCACCAACCAACTTGATTCCCTGGGGGGCAGACCACCAGTGGGCAAAAGTGTTCAAGCCCGCAGAAGAAAAATAAGGGTGCTGCAAGAGCTAAGTATGCTGCACTTAAGACTTTTTCTTTCATTGATGCTTAAAAATGTCACGCAGATCGACTCTGTATCGGCATTCAAGACCAACCTCGCGTTAATGTCTCAAAAGCCTAATGTACCATCAGCACCCAAGACTGGCTCCGCGATGGCAACTAAGACCGGCTCCGCGTCGGCACCAAAGACTGGCTCCGCATCAGCAACTAAGACCGGCTCCGCATCGGCACTCAAGATCGGCTCTGCGTGACACTCAAGACCGGCTCCGCGTCGGCACCAAGATCGGCCCCGCGTTGGCACCAAAGACCGGCCCCGCATCGGTACCAAAGACCGGCTCCGCGTCGGCACCAAAGACCGGCTCCGCATTGGCAGCTAAGACCGGCTCCACGTCGGCAGTAAAGACCGGCTCCATGTCGGCACCAAAGATCGGCTCCGCGTCGGCAATAAAGACCGGCTCCGCGCTGGCAATAAAGACCGGCTCCACACCGGCACCAAAGACCGACTCCGCATCGGCAGTAAAGACTGGCTCCGCATCGGCACCAAAGACCGGCTCCGCATCGGCACCAAAGACCGGCTCCGCATCAGCAGTAAAGACCGGCTCCGCGTCGGCACCAAAGACCGGCTCCGCATGGGCAGTAAAGACTGGCTCCGCGTCGGCACCAAAGACCGGCTCCGCATCGGCAGTAAAGACCGGCTCTACGTCGGCAGTAAAGACCGGCTCCGCGTCGGCAGTAAAGATCGGCTCCGCACCGGCACCAAAGACCGACTCCGCGTCGGCAGTAAAGATCGGCTCCGCGTCGGCACCAAAGACCGGCTCCGCATCGGTAGTAAAGACCGGCTCCGCGTCGGCACCAAAGACTGACTCCGCGTCGGCAGTAAAGATCGGCTCCGCGTCGGCACCAAAGACTGGCTCCGCATTGGCAGTAAAGACCGGCTCCGCGTCGGCACCAAAGACCGGCTCCGCGTCGGCAATAAAGATGGCTCCGCATCGGCAGTAAATACCGGCTCCGCACCAGCACCAAAGACCGACTCCGCGTCGGCAGTAAAGACCGGCTCCACGTCGGCACCAAAGACCGGCTCCGCGTCGGCAGTAAAGACCGGCTCTGCGTTGGCACCAAAGACCGGCTCCACATCGGCAGTAAAGACCGGCTTCGCGTCGGTACCAAAGACCGGCTCCGCGTCGGCAATAAAGACCGGCCCCGTGTCGGCACCAGAGATCGGCTCCGCATCGGCACCAAAGACCGGCTCCGCGTCGGCACCAAAGACCGGCTCCGCGTCGGCAATAAAGACCGGCCCCGCGTCAGCACCAAAGACCGGCTCCGCGTCGGCAGTAAAGACCGGCTCCGCATCGGCATCAAAGCATGACTCCACGTCGGCATCAAAGCACGACTCCGCGTCGGCACTCAAGCCCGAGTCTCCCTCGGCACTTAAGCCCGACTCCGCATCGGCACTCAAGGCCGAGTCTCCCCTCAGCACTCAAGCCCGGCTCCGCGTCGGCACTCAAGCTCGGCACCTAAAGCCTGATGTACCATCGGCACTAAAGCTCAATTCCGGTCAGCACTCAAAGACCGATATACTATCGGCACTCAAGCCCGAGGCCAGCTCGGCACCAAAAACCGAAAACTAACTCTAGCGTTGGCAACAAAGATCGTCGGCATAAGGGAAAAGGCACCTGACGACTCTCCAACTATCAGGTTATCCTTCGGGGTTAAAAGGAACCCAACGACTTCAGCAACTCTCGGGTCACTCTTCGGGGTTCAAAAGGCTCTCGACAGCCTCAACTCTGCTTCAGCAGCTTTATCACATTCTCAACGACTTCACAGCGGCTCTAACTCTGCCTCAATGGCCAATGGCCAATCGAGTAAGACCTTTATCTAAATTATGTACCAGCAACATATTACTGGTCACCTTTGGCCATCAAGAAGCCCCAAGACAACTCAGTTTGGGAGAGGCCAACTCCCCAGCTCACAGTTGAGGGGCACCCACTTTCAAATTTTATGACAAGTAGAAGACCCAAAGTCAACTCACAGTTAGGAGAAACCGACTCCCCAACTCATAGTTGACGGGCATCCGCTTCCGGGCTTTGCATAGGGAGAGGATTACTGGCTGCCAATCAAGGATAACCCACTTACCCTCAAACTTTGCTTAAAAGTTTTTTGAACAGGCAAAAAGCATGGCTCCAAAGAGCATGAAGACGTCTACACAAGACAGCGCCAAAGAAAAAGGGTTTCCCCACCTGCGAGGAATCATAGTTGAAGTTGATAGGAAAGGGTAGATGCGAAGGTAAAAAGTCCTACACTCCTTTCGCTTAGCTAACGCGGGGTACACAAGCTCAGGAGTGTGGGGGGCATTTGATGGGGCTGGTTGACCCCATGGGCAATAAAGACAGCAATTTTTGGATGGCATCCTATCGAGACGGCCATCCTCAGCAACCTTCCCGAATGGCTTAATTCCTAGGCGGCCTCGCTACTTTACTCGGCTTTCTTTTGAAGGACGCAATGGATATTTAATTCCATCCACGATTATCCAGGCATTTATTGCCTTATTCTCATTTATGGCTGCCACGTTAGCCCTCTGGCGTCGGCCTCAACAGAGTCGGCCTCTTATCGACCTGCATCCACTTGCTAGGCATTTATTGCCTTATTCTCTCCCATATTTATAGCCTTTATGGCCTCAAAGGCCACGATTATCCAGGCATTTATTGCCTTATTCTCATTTATGGCTGCCACGTTAGCCCCCTAGCGTCGGCCTCAATAGCGTCGGCGTCGACCTCAACAGCATCGGCCTTGCGTCCGCGTCGGCCTCTTACCGACGTGCATCCACTTGCTAGGCATTTATTGCTTATTCTCTCCCATATTTATAGCCTTTATGGCCTCAAGGGCCACGATTATCCAGGCATTTATTGCCTTATTCTCATTTTGCGTCGGTCTCAACAGCATCGGCGTCGGCCTCAACAGCGCCTGGCGTCAGCGTCGGCCTCAAAAGCATTGGCGTCGGCCTCAACAGCGCCTGGCGTCGGCGTCGACCTCAACAGCATCAGCGTCAACCTCAACAGCGTCGGCGTCGGCCTCAATAGCGCTTGGCATCGGCGTCGGCCTCAACAGCGTTGGCCTATGGCATCGACCTCAACAGTGCCTAGCGTCGGCGTCGGCCTCAACAGCATCGGCGTCGGCCTCAACAGCATCGGCGTCGTTCTCAACAGCGCCTAGCGTCGGCCTCAACAGCGCCTGGCGTCGGCGTCGGCCTCAATAGCGTCGGCCTCTGGCGTCGGCTTCAACAGCGTCAGCGTCGGCCTCTAGCGTCGGCCTCAACAGCGTCGGCGTCGGCCACAACAATGCCTTGGCGTCAGCCTCGCGTCTTCGCGTTGGCCTTTTGCCGACGTACATCCACTTGCTAGGCATTTATTGCCTTATTCTCTCCCATCTTTATGACCTCAAAAGGCCACAAGCATCCACTCGCTCTAAGGCATTATAGCATTCTCTCGTATTTATGGCTTCCACGTTAGCCCCTTCGGCCTTGGTTTTTTCATTCGGCCATGAACAGCTTCGGCCTTTTTTCCTACGGTCTCGGCCTCAGCCCCTTGGTCTATTCCCCTCGGCCGTGAACAGTGTCATTGTGATAACCCTCCCAATAGTCCCACATCGGGAAATTGGGAGTTGGTTAAATGGTTTATATGTGGTAAAGTAAGAAGGACAAGGCACCAATTGGATCCCTTTTTGGGCTGTGGTGGCCCAAGTTGGTTGGACCTTGTCCGTCTTGCTTTCTTGTAACGAAACAGGCCCATGGCCCGGATCGTTACAATATGGTATCAGAGCCTCGCACCAGTCGGAAGTGCAGGAGCTAAATGCCACACAGGACAAAGTGCTACATCCATGAGACTCTTGAACCTATGGGGGCCACCTCTAGAATCCTGCCTGCCTGGTGGTTGTGATCAATTGACCCTGGCGATGAGGACGTCGCCTTTGTAAGGGGGGTAGATTGTGATAACCCTCCCAATAGTCCCACATCGGGAAATTGGGAGTTGGTTAAATGGTTTATGTGGTAAAGTAAGAAGGACAAGGCACCAATTGGATCCCTTTTTAGGCTGTGGTGGCCCAAGTTGGTTGGACCTTGTCCGTCTTGCTTTCTTGTAACGAAATGGGCCCGTGGCCCGGGTCGTTACTGTCATGCACGTGAACAGTGTCACGTAAACAGTGCCTTGCACGTGAATAGTGTCATAACTCCATAATTAATGCTCTACGAGGGACTGCTAGCTTCAACTTTAAACGACATCTTCTATCCCAATGGTTGCACTTGGGGCCCACGTGACTAACCTTATCACCCATTGCTGTTCACACAGAGCTTCCACGTGGCTTGCCAACCCGTTTCTCTTTTGCCAAGATCACGGGTGGTTACCGCTATATTATGAACCGTTGCAGATACTTATGGCACACGTTTAGCAGTTGTAGCCGATCTTAACGGAAGATGTGATTCGGCTGTTATCAACGAAGGATAAGAGGGACCCCCGAACAGGTATATAAAGAGCCCGACCTCCAACGAGGGAAAGGGAACTCAATCTCTACTCTTTCATTAAAAAATTTCTGTTCTCCATATCGCTGACTTGAGCGTCGGAGGGTCCCCGCCGGAACAATCGGTCCGGAACTTTTCTTGCAGGTTTCCGGCTGAATGAGGCGGTCCCTATCATTCCTCTGAAGGCCAACGAAGCATTTCTGTCGCTTGACGCTCCTCAAAAGTGATTTGGCGGCAACAACAATGATCTAGTGTTCATAGTTCATTGAACAAAATCTAATGAAAATAGTGTGATCTCTTCTATGGACTATATGATGACCATTTTATGTTAAAAATCTCATGCAAGCCAAGTAGGAGATTATTAGAATTTATCAATTTATGTGGCTTTTGCACGATTGCACAAGATTGCACTAATTATTGAAAGATCAAAAGGCATAACTATCGCAAACCAAAGGTTATTATACCTATTATGAAATTAACATGGTATTATTATGAAATTAACAAGATAAGATAGTTACGTTGGTCTTTTTACTTCTTCAAAATATTAATGCCAAATGTAACTTTTATGACCCTTGGTGATCTTCAAATATTGTAAGAGCTAACGTCTTTGGTGGAAAGACTTTTAGTCCTATAATTCTCTATAAAAAGGTTAAAGTTTCAAACCATACTCTCATACATAAGAAATATTTTATATCATGATACACCACATAAGCATCCATCAGCTGTAGGAGAGAAGTGCTTTGAGATCTGCCTAAAAGAATTAGTGTGTTGATTTCTTTCAATAAGTTTGAAAATATAAAGTTATTTTCAATTGCAGCATGTTTTCAGACCTTATAATGGAGAAAGGTAAGATATATATACTTGTAAGATTTAAATCTAATGATATTTATGCATCCAAATTAAATCCTAAGAAAGAATCAAAACATCTTTCCTATAAACAACATAACAAGAAGTTTTGGTATTAGATTTGAGGCAATGGCCATAATCAAAGACTGAAAAGGAATTAGATTAACACATATAGATACTAAGATACATAGGCATGAGAAATGGTTTTTATTTATTTATTTAACTATTTTATTAATATTATTATTAATATTATTATTATTATTTTTTTATTTTTTTTTAAGGGGGGTGGGGGCTGGGAGGCGTGGGGGAGTTTGGAAGGTAAGGGTTTGGCGTCTTACTGGAAGGAAGAAAAAGGTCTCTTTTTATTTTTTCACAATTTACATAAGGATTGAGGCTTACAGTTACTAATATGCTCATTATTTTTTTTTTTAATATCAGCATGCGATTAAATTAATCTTAACTCGAATAAATTTAATCCATGAATTAGATTGAGTTTAAAAATTAGGTTCAATCTAAATTTTGAGTCAGATTAAATTCTTATATTTTTTAGCCTTAATCATAAATATTAATAATATAAATATTATTTTATTTAATTATATATATTAATTTATTAATGTAGTTAGGAAAAGACTTAGATGAGTTGAGTTGAGTATATATATTAATTTATTAAAAAACTATTAATTTAACTCATTCTTCTTTTTATCTTAATAATTAGATATTCCCTCAGCCTTTTTCACTTGATTATATCAACAAAATTTTTCTTTATTTATTTTGGCAGAGCCTGATTTATAATATCTTTAAGTATATTAATAAATATTTTAAATGCTCTAATTTATAAGTTCAAGAACAATAATTTACTTGGATAGAATTAAAAGTTTTTTAAAAAATTAAAATAAAATTAACTTTTTTATTTTTTTTATTTTTTTGATAGATTTATATTTGATATTAATTATTAGATTTTAGTTATAAAATATAGTTTAATATTTGATCCAAATATAAATATGATTCAATCCAATTTTATTTTAAAATTTTATATTTTAATTAATTTTAATTCATATTTCACCTCGAATGAAGTCCATAATTATTAAATCTAGAATCCTTTTCATATGTCTGATCGAAGATCGATCAATAAATGGATTAAACCAAATCCAAAATCATGATCCGAGTGTAAGAAGAGAGTAGATTAGATACCTTGATCCATTAATCTCAGCTGGATCCAGGTAGCATTGGAGCGAAAATAAAACCGATGGAATCATCCGGCCGAATATTCTTTGGACCTGGCAATGTCCTCGATATGATCCCACCGTCGCTTAAACTCATCCTGGACTCATGGCTACGGCACCCAACATGACAGCCATCTCCGCACTCGCGGTCCCGCATGACTCCCATCTGACAAGGTGGGTGCCAAACTGGGCGTCCAGATAATGTCTTTTTTTTTTTCAAAAAAAAAAAAGCGCTCGCCTCGTCATCTCAACTGCCATAATAGGAAAGGATATTACTATTAGGATAAGGACAAGAACAGCTATCGATTCCCTTCGGTGAAGGACGGCAATAATAGCAGCAGTAATAGTAATAATAATAAAACCTAGGCTTTGGATCGCAATCCCCATTCTCATCCATGGCGACTCTCGTCCGACCTCCGATCGCCCCGACGGCGGCACCCCGCATCCACCGGCGGGGCGGATCGCCGCCTCAGCGGTCCCCGGGAAGGCCGCCCCCCGCCGCCAGGCGTGCCGTGATCGCGTCCTGCAGCGACGCGCGGCGCCGCTGGTGGGCCCCGCTGTTCCGCTGATCCTTTGGGACGAGGCCCCATCCGAGGAGCAGGGGGCGGCAACGGACGGATCGGCGGCGGCGGCGGTGAAGAAGGAGGCGACGGTGAGGAGGGCGAGGCTGACGGCGGAGAAAGCGAGGGTGCTGAGGAGGGAGATGCTGGCGACGGAGATCTGGCACGACGCGATGTACCACTCTGCCATCGCCTCCCGCCTCGCATCCGCCGATCAGCCTTAGATCTCGATCTCTGGGTCTTCTCCTCGTCCCGAAATATCCTCTAATCTCTCTCTCTCTCTGAGTCGTTTGTTCCCCTTTCGTCTTCGATCCTTCTTGATGGCTGTAAATAAAAATATAAAACAAGAACGAGGTCAAGTCTCTACGTTGTTCGTTTTATTGATGTAAAAAAAAAAAAGGAAGGAAGAGACTTTGTAATCAATCTGGGAATGGGATGAAGAGGAGTTGTTAGAAGTACTCTGTATATATGTATGCTTTTCGGATGACGAGGATTGAGTTGGAGTGGAAATCTTTGTCATTTCTTGAATTACAAATCGTTGATCTTGTCTCACCTGAAAGTGATTTTTTGTTTTCATGCAGTTTGATGTCCGTCTTACCAATTCAGCTAGATTTGCTTCTTCAACTGCAAAATTTTGAGCTAGAAATTAAATAAGATCAAGGATGGCAGCGTCAACTTTATCGATTCAGGATGGAAATTTTCTGTCTTTAGTATGGATTTGTCCTTTGTAAGGATAGATGGGAGGATTATTTTTACCCTCTTTAGCAGCAATGGATAGAGATGCTTCACCTTTTCTTCCGAGAATGTGGATGGAGATCGGAGCTTCTCCGCCTTCTATGGTGATATTAGGCAGGAATAGTAATAAGCACATATCTAATTAGTTAAGTAAGCGCATCTCTAATTAGTTAAGTAATACAATATCATTATACATTTATGGATAATTATTCTTTTATTTTAATAATAAATATAAATCTAAGTGATAAATATTAAATTTAGGGATAAAATGCACATTTAACATTTGAATTTTGAAGGTTGTTTCAAAAATTTTAAAGATTTTTTTTAACTTTTATTTTTACTTAATTTTAATTCTTATTATTAAAAAATATTAACATTGTAAATCCTTGGCGAAGAGGTGATATTATATTGAATGGGGGCTTATGTGGCGATCTATGTTTTTTAAAACTTTTTTTGCAATGTTTTAAAATTGGATCGAATAATGATTTCATTATAATTAATATTTAATTTAATAATATAAAATAAAAATAATTTAAATATAATTTAAATGAAAAATTAAAAAAATTTAAAAATTGGGTTGGATTGATTGATTCAATGAATTTTTTTAATTTTTATCGAATTATATTAAAATTAATTTTAATAATAAAATTGGATCGACTGATGATCGATTTCAATTAGACCGTCGATCTGGTTCGATTTTAAAAACACCGCCTTTTTTATATCCTTTTCCTCTCTTATTCTTGCTAGTGATTAGCCCTTCCTTTCCTCTTTAGAGGCCCGATATCAGATCAACCACCATCTCTAATCAGCACTCAACTATATGTCTCTATCTTTATCTTCAGCCAATACACTCAACCCCCCTTATTTGGTGATGAAATTATGTTAACATGCCTTCTCTTCTCCGTCATCTAATAAATTGCCTCTCTAAGTGTTATCCCTCTCTACTAGTCCTTCCTTTGGCCTCTATAACCTATTTTAACCATGCATACCATACCATTTCTCTAGACTCTTTTTGGATGCTCTCATACTAGTTATTTCCTTACTAGATATATCCTTGGCATAAAGTTCTCAAAAATTCTCCAATTTTGAGAGATCCAGAAGGGCAGATCATGTCTAAATATGGAGGTTTATGCCAGATTACCATGGGTTTCATCATCC
>UESW01003959.1:746145-769937 GCA_900491605.1 Calamus simplicifolius
TTTTATTATTCTTTTTCTTCTTCCCTTTCCCAAAGGGTTTACGCCCTACCTTAGATCCTTCAACCACATTAACCAAACCCTTAGAGAGCTGGTTATCCTTCTCAAAGTTCTGTAACAACCCCAACAAACCGTGGTAGTTGACTGCAGGCTTTGTCATTCGAAAATGAGTAAGGAAAGGTCGGAAGGATGGAGGCAAGGAATTCAGGATCGCATCTTTTCCCAACTGCTCATGTAAGGGAAAGCCGAGCTTGCTTAGGAGTTCTATCTTCTCGATCATGTACAATACATGATCAGTGACAGGAGATCCATCTCTCATTCGAGCATTGAAAATAGCACAACTAGTCTTGTGCCTTTCAACATCGTCGGGTGTGCCGAAAGATTCATTCAACGCTTGAATGATTTCTTCTGGCTGAGCATTCTCGAACCGGCGACCGAATTCATCGTTCATTGCTGCTAACATGATACAACGCACGCTAGTTCTATCATTGAGCCACTTCTGATAAGTGTCTCTCTCAGAACTTTGGGTGTTTGCATCAGGTATCTTTGGTGCAGGATTATTCAGAATATATAGAATCCTCTCATGCTCAAGGACGATCTTAAGTTTTCTGAACCAGCTATTGAAATTGGAACCATTCAATTGTCACTATCCAATAGGGACCTTAATGATAAATTAGTGGCCATGTTCTGCATAAGGAAAAACTAAAGTTTATTAGTATATAAATTGATTCAGTCTAAAGACTTGGACTTTAGTCTAAAGATTCTCCCACTATTTTGTTCAAATTGGCAGCCTCTACACCCCAATTCGAAGAATTATTCTTAATTCTTTAGCGGGCACTAAGATCTACATAAACTACATACAGGCCCAAGTGAAGCTTGGCTAACCCATATGCATCTAAGAGTAGGTTCAAAACCAATTGTTTCCCAAAACAATTCTTAGTGTTCAGTTTTGCCCCATGTACCTCTTCAGCAGGCATGAAGTGCCTCCACTGAAAGTTCTGGTTAGGTCCAACCATTAAATGATATAATCAGTGTAACCTATCAATAGACAACCAAGCCCGAGTGAAGCTCGGCTCACCTGACTGTTTATTTAATAGTTACGCTGACTTATCATATAATGAATGATAATTCGATGGTTGACAAGCACCAGGCATGGAGTGCCTCCAATGATTATCAAGACATCGGACTCATTATCACCCACCTTAATGGGAGGCTATGATCTAGTTATCATATAACTATTTCATTTTAAGGACCTAATAATTTTAGAGGATTTTAATAATATGAAGATAAATTGACTAATCAAGTTCTCCCACTGAATCTATGAAATCGGTAGAATGAAACAAGATTAAGTCAGGTTAAGTGGCACCTAAATCAGTCAGACTGATTTCCTTACAGGCATGGGTCAACCCGAATCAGGTAAATGATCTGAATCATAAATGGTTCACCACATTGACCAGGTGAGTGAGATCGATGGGAGGGATATGCCATTAACTCGTTAAAGACGCATCAATACGAGTAGCTCCCAATTAAAAACCATTCGATCGTTGATCCTAGAGCAACTTGCCATCCCACCTTGACATCATATGGTTAACCAATTCTGATTTGACCATCTAAGAGATTCATGCTCAACCACGGAGCCTAATCTACTTCCATTTGGTTTAATCAAAGAGAAGGACTGATCAACTACAACTATTGTTTGATTTAGAGCATTCTTAACCTAATCTAATTAGATTTGATCAAATACTCTTTTAGTCCAGTTGATTTAAACCTTAGGGTCTAACCCTTTATGGACCCGATTTAGCTAACCCAAATGATTAAATATATTTCATGTTACATGTCATATATTTCAATCAAGCATAATGTTACTACTCATAATTCCTATATTTAGATCATATCTAAAAAATTATGAATTAATATTTGACATTCAAATAAAACTCTCATAAATATTTGTATGTTTTATAACATAGACATCATGCCATCATATATCATATCTATGTTTTTATACTAAACATGCAAATATCATGGTTTTATACAACATCAATATGTATCAAATATAAAACATCTTTTGAGAGTGTGTGTAATCTATGTTTTGATGCCAAAGCTCAATTTAAATTTTCTTTAAACAAAGCATCAACGATAAAACAATCGCACGGCAATATGTCACAGAATACCTCATTGAATGGGTAATTTGGATTTTCAATCCATCTGTGACCATATGGCCTTGTGATAAGTTTTAGCCATAATTACACAATTAATGAGACATTAATTTACATGCAATAAATTAGATCATAAGAAACCATGCTCTGAACCAAGGGCTTGATATTTAGGAGAAATAGTTGAGCATGCATGATAACAATTATCATGCGGAAATTAAAGATTACATATTAATCTATCTAATATGCATCAAGATCATATCTTTGCCTTATATTATAGATCGTTTGATCTAAAATTGCATATAAAAAATAATCAAGATCATATCTTGATCTTCAAGATGACTAGTCATACTACTTATCTTGAAGCCTGCCTTAAGATCTAGGGATCAAATCACTTACCTTAAGAACAGTAGGTAAATCCTTTTGCTCTGCAGCCGTTCAATCGTCCGGCCTCTAGTATCGTCCACGCGAAGCCCCGAATGATCGGATTTCCGGGAGTGCTAGCTCGCGGAAAAATAGCTTTGCTGATCTTGAATCCTTCCACTTGAATCTTCCTCCAAGATCCACCAAGCTTCCGCTAACACCAAAATCACCAGAATTTTCTATTCTAACTTTAGAATTAACACGGTTCAACTGTTTAGAATTTTTGATCTCTTTTTTCTTGTGTTGTTGTTATCTGGTGAGGGATGCCCTATTTATAGTCTCATTTAGCCAGCTATTTAATTCTAACATTTAGAATTCCGTTTTTTGTGAAAACCAAAGAGACGAAGCGGTTAATTCATTGTTTCGGATGTTAGTATGTCAATGCACGGAGAAAAAGAGACAGCCGAACAGATAAATTAAATTAATTCTGCATGAGAATTTAATTTCTCATGAGATGAGATTTTAGCCATCTCATCATATGAGATCCATATGGGGTTTGGGTTTAAGCTGATCTGAATTTATTTGACTTAACCCACATAGATCATGGTCCAAGCCCAAATCAAATTTGGCTAGTCCTGAATCTATTTAAATCCAAATCAAGTCTAATTTCAAATCAATATTTGAAATTGACTTAGTCCTTCTAATAGACTTAAACCAAATTGAATCTTATTCACTTGTACTTAACCCAATTGAGATAATTCAATCAATCAAATTGATTAATTAAATCATATACGATTCTCAATCGTTGATCAGCAAATAGATCATCCTAGGAAACTTCTATGCGTGTGACTCTCTAGGTTCGAACCTAAGCCGGTAGCATAGAAACAACTTTCTATACTAATCGATGTGCCCATCTAGCAATGGAACCCGACGTCCGGATAGGTCGAAGAGTTGCCGAGCAAACTCCAAGAACCCTAAGAAACAGTTACCGTATAATTCATCCTCTTGACCACAAATGCTAAGGATGGCTTAAGAGCCTGTCAACTCTAAATAGCAAATCCATAAAGTGATTTCAACTTTAGTGATCATGTGACTTTCACATGAAGTGCCTTGGCCAAGGTCTTGCTAAATTGAAACACAAGCATTTCTCCTTTTAACGGGATAGGTCAAATTCCATCTTGATCCACAACTGACTACCACAAGTACTTGACTGCACCCAGTAACCTTTCGTAGCTGGATTAGAAATCCAGGTGGTCCGGCACCTAAGTACAATGAGTTGCTTGTAAGCCACTGGTTGTGATCTTCAGGTCTGAAGGATACTTATACCTATATCTTCTCGGATTAACTCTTGACAGTAGAGTATCCGAAATGAGTCACGTTCGGTGAAATGTACTCCTACACTTTCACCTGTATGTCATACCAGTGTCTCTACACTCCTTGGTTAAGAGGACAACCAACAAATATGATATACAACGTCCTATAATTGATAGTACTATGGCCCTGTCATAGTATATCATTTGTCGCGAACTCTTTTAAGGACCTTCAAAGATAAATCCTCCTTTATCGTGAAGGAAGATCCTGAGGGCTTCATTACTATTAGGAGTTTTAAGAAGATGTTCTTGTAATGAATAAACTGCCAAATAACTTTTATTAATATATCAATTTATATACAATTTATATCAGCACAATCATCAAATGATTGGCTTTAGGATACAATTCCCAACAGTAGGGACATGCCATGCCGAACTATCCTGACTGATCAAGGCATTGACTAGCAAAGATGGCCCAACATCCGAGCTGAGAAAGGTCGGCCATCGAGAGAAAGGAAGATCCGCTATCCAAGTATCATGAATGACATTAGTAGTGCTCCCGTCTCCTATCATGCAATGTATATCTGACATAACAGTAGGGGCAGCCTGACAAATCGCTCTCCATATAAAGGAACACCCATAGGGAATATGATGATCCAAATCAGAAGTTCAGTCACCATATCTGCCATGCATAACAGAGCTCCATAGACAATATGGATCAAGCAGGAATCTGGATGCATGCCTAGCAAGCAAGGCCTCTCGACGAACCAACAATGACTGGATGCCCAAACCCCCCTCTCTAATAGGCAGACAAACCAGGTCCCACGAGAGAAGATGGATACCATGGACCCCCTGCATCGATGCATATAGAAAGTCTCAAAAGCGTCGCTCAATCCGACGAATACAAGTGATCGGAATCAAAGCATTAGACATCAGATAGAGGGGGAGCGAAGTAAGGATGGATCGAAGTAAAGTAACACGTCCCATCATAGAGAGACCAAAAACCTGCCATCAATCCAATCTATAAGTGATCCGGCGCTCAATGTCCCCAAAGTCATGCTGACGGGGACTATGCCCCGTTATGGGAATCCCAATGTAGGTCAGGCGGTCCGAAAAAGATGATATCCCGAACAACTGAATGATGGCAGCTCGACGACGGGGAGGGGTCGAAGGGCTGCAACAGAGAATAGATTTCTGCAAATTGATCAACTGACCGGAAGCCTGACAATAGGACTGAAGGATAGCAGAGCAAATAGTCGCATTCTGAACAGATGTAGGGCTGAGCAAGATACAGTCATCAGCAAAGAGAAGATGAGAGAAAGGGGGGCCATTGGGTCCAGGCATATAAGGCTGCATCTGAGACTCACGAATAGCATGAGCAAGAGCACGAGACAGATCGTCGGCACAAAGAACAAATAAGAAGGGAGAGAGGGGGCAACCCTGACGGATTCCCATGGCTGAAGGGAAAAAATCAGTCGGGCTACCATTAATGAGAATAGAAAAAGTGAGCCCCTGGATGCAAGCCATAACCCAGTCCATAAATATATCAGCGAAACCAAACTCCCGAAGCGTCTGCCGAAGAAAATCCTAACTGATCCGATCATAAGCTCGCTCCATATCCAGCTTGACAGCCATAAGACTTTGTCTAGCAGACACACGCTGGAGATCATGCATAAACTCCTGAGCAATAAGTGCGTTGTCAGATATGCTGCAACCTCGAATACAAGCCCCCTGCTCTGGAGAGATCAAATGGGGTAAAATCCCCTGCATCCGAGTAACCAGGAGACGAGCACATATTTTATATAAAGTGGTACATAAACTAATAGGCCGATAATGTTGTGGAAGCACAGCATCCGATCGCTTAGGGATAAGGGAGATAAAAGTCCTCTGCCAGTCCTGAGGAATAGACCTGGATGAGAAAATAGCCTGAATAGCGAGAACAACATCCTGGCCCACTATGTCCCAATAATGACGGAAAAAGAAAGGCGGGAACCCATCCGGGCCTGGAGCCTTATCATGCCCCAAAGCCCACATAGCAGAACGAATCTCCTCCATAGAGACCTTCCTCGTAAGCAATGCATTATCACTATCAGAAACCCTAGCAGTCAGCGAAATAGGATAAAGGGGGGAGCCACCAACATATCGCTCCGACCATCGGGTCTGAAAGAACCAGATAATCTGCTCCCGAATAGCCTCATCATCGTCAAAGATTTGCTTCTCGATAACCTCGTTAATGGGCAAAATCACTTACCAATTTGCACACATTAATATATAGTAAGATCGTTCCTCATGAATAATTTTTTTCTTAAACTCAGTCATCAATTTGCACACTCTGATTAAGGATGCAACTCGGGCTCATGAAACTCGGGTTTTCCTTAATCCTAACCTTAATTCTATTTGTAAAATATCAATGCGAACCCTAACCCTAACCCTATTTGTAAAACCTCAATCCTAACCCTATTTTTAAAAATTGGGTTCGAGTTAAATTTTGGATTGGAATCCGGGTTGATGGAAAAAGAAATGCTTTTTTAAAAGTAAATAAACACCAAATTATGGATCCCAGATATGGAAAAATAAAATTCCTTACTGAACGCATAAGCTGGACTCGAGGCTTTAACATTGTATTTAAAAAAAAGTTTTACCTAAAACAAAGAAGAGAAGGAGGTGCCGTAAACAAAAAAAAAAGAGACGAAAAGGGAAACGAAATATGCGGATGGTCCGCTTTTATGTTTGTCCTTCTTTTCCTCGCCTACAACCAATGGCCTTGCCCTCCTCGCTCTCAAGTTGGTCATCTCGTTCGACCCGACTGGCGCCCTCAACACCCAAAAAATCTAGTGCCGATAATCATTCGAGTAACTCTCGAGTTTGGGTTATCTTTGGTTTGGGTTACGGTCAATCTGAACCCGGGACAATTACAAATCGGACCGGGTTAAACCTAAGTCTTTTATGTTCGGGTTGGATAAACATAAGTTTAAACACTATTGTAAATCGGGTTCGGCAGGCCGGATTTGAATTGAACCCGGCTCAAGTTGCACCCTTAGTTCTGATACTATTTGTAATGCTCCAAGCCCATCCGCTAGCCTAATTAACCTTATTAGTGAGCCAAAATTATTGATCTAACATTTAAGTAATAGTTAATGAGTAGAAAGTTAACTTGAATTATAAGCATATAACATATTTCCTTTTCATTCAATATAAAACTAAATATGAGGTATCATAATAATTATATTGAGAGTTTGCCTAAATCTTTGTACTTGGTCTTGGTACTTGGTTTATGTCCCAATAATTTTTCTTGGGTTTCAGCCTGTGTCGCAATGCTCAGTCCGCACATCAACAGTTTTCGTGAGGATTAACCTAAATCCCACTACTCGATCTATAATTTCTTATTTGATCTTCATCTTTGGTATTCGATCTAAGGTTGTCATCTCTTCAAAAAAAAATTTATTAATCAATTTCTATTCCTTTTTTTTATAAAAAGTTCTCTATTATCTTACATGATTTTTTTAGTTCTGGCGTCATAAGATAAACATCAGAGATAAATTCTGGGAATAATAAATCCGTGTTTTAGGGGGCTGCGAATGTTGGAAAAAGAAATTAAGACCTGATGCACAAAAATTTCTGCATACTGGTTCTGATGTAAAATATTTTGCAAAGCAGAGTCACATCTTTATAATTTATCATGTCAGTCATCAGCGCCACCTACTTGGATACCTGGTCGACATGAGGAGAGGGAGAGAGAATTTATCATGTCAGTCACCGTCGTCACCCACTTGGATCCTTGGTAGAGATGAGAAGAGAAAGAGAGAGTGCGAGAGAGCAAGTGGATTTTGCCAGCACTCCCTCCATCATGAAAGGTACAATCATGTTAGATAGCTGACATTATAAATTTTTACGAAGTCAGCGCATTGCCCATCAACACCTTTATAAGTTATTCCTTTCAGTAATGCCTTGCGAAGCCCTTTGATTTCATCTCAAAGTCTTATGTTTTGTTTCTGTGAAGAGAAAAGTGAAAGAAAAAAAAAATAAATAAATAAATAAAGTGTAAAAAAAAAATTAAAAAGAAAATATTTTTCTTCTTCTGTTTGAATAAGTGAAAGAAAAATAGAAAGAAAAGAAAAATTGATAATTTACAATAATAATAATATCCTTATTATAGATGATTAAAAATGCATCGATTATTTTTTTGGAATGGTCAATATTGTAATGAAAAAAAAAAAATCACTTTGAGTTTTCTTTCGAAATCTCTTCGGAGAGAAAACTTTTATGTAGGGCCCATCACTTTTTTTCCTCTGTTTCTCCTCTAGTTTTCTTTCCTCCCGACTTTTCTCTCCATCCAAACAAGATAAATTTTATTTTCTCTCCTATTTCTCTCCTAATTTTCTTTCCTCCCTAGTTTTCTCTCAATCCAAACAGAGGGTTAAGGTTCTATAAAAGATCTCTTTGAAATTCTAAAATATTTTAAAATATTCTAAAAAGTATTTTTAAAATATTTTTATATTTAATTAAAAATTGCCCATAGAAATCACCTTATCAAAGGAGAGCAATAATATAAGATTGCCATCCAATAAGAATGAAACATCAAAATTCTCAAGGAAAAAATACTTTTAAACTAATTTATATGTTACATAACTATAAATAAATCATATATAACAATTATTGCAAAACACACACACACACACACACACACATATTATTAAAAGTTTTTATAACAATATTATTATTATTTAATTAATTTTAATATATATTAATATAAATGATAAAAAAATATTATGTTAAATTATATATATAATTTAATTATTTAAATGTAACTATATTTTTTATTATATTTTTATAATAATATATTAATAAAATTTAATATTATGTAAATATAATATTAAATTTATCATTAATTAATATAATCTAACAATATTATTAAATTATTATAATAATATACTTTACATATTTTATATTCTAGATAATATTAATATTTTTGCTAATATGAAAATGTATATAATTATTATAATTTTTGTCATTATTATAATATAATATAATTAATTATTATATATTATATGATATATAATTATTATATTGGAAAATATTGCAAAACAAGGATATTTTTATAATTTTGTTAGAGCTTTCCCCCTTGTAACCGTATCTATGTCCATACCGTATCTATTTTTTTCACCCTTGTAACCGTTCAAAATAAAACAAATAGAAATAGACAGATATCTGCGTATTTGAAGGAAATTACCATCCTAATCTTAAGCATTTACTGACCAAGGACCAACGAGATGACTAAAGAATAAATATAAACGTATTTCAGCTGGATTTGACAATGGACCAAGTTATGGGCCTATTCTCACAAAGATTCATCACTCAAATCATTAGATGGGATTCAGATTTGTGAGCTTTCCCCCCCTTTTTTTTTTTTTTTCCTTTTTTTGTTTTCCTCAAAGGTTCGGTTATACGGACGAAGTTGAGAGGAATTCAGACAGCATCAGTTGGATAGAACAGACTTTTCTGGTTAGGCGTATGCTATGAAATCAGACACAGAAAAAGGTTTGGAGCTAAGGTTTAGGTGTGGAGCTAAGGTTTATGGGCTGGTTCCAAGCCCATCATGCCTTTCATTCATCAGTTGTTGGCCTTATGCGGTCTGATGGACTCCAATTGCTAGTGTTTGAAGCATTTGGGAAGTGCTTATAATAGTAAACAGCATGCCATATGTTCACTTGGTGAGAAAAACAAGATTATTATGGTTGCTTGTACAGCTTAAAATTTCAAAACTAACTTAATTACAAAAACTTCAACAAATATTTGTAAAAAAGAATGAAAGCTCTAACAAATATAAGAACTCTTATTTTTCTTCAACATCAAATTGCATATGATGCTGCCAGATCACCCCCTCGAACGTCCGTGAGCGTTCGGTCGCCTTCTCCAGTGAACCCGGGATCTTTCAGCGAGCTTCTCGCATCTGAAAAACTGCAAAAAGTCCCGGGAGTCGGAGATTCCGGCGGAAACACTCCGACGCTCAAGTCAGTGCTCTAGGCAACAGCCGTGAGCTTGAGGAAGCTCGAAAGAGAAAGAGAGAGGCTCGGAGAAGAGCTCTCTGCCAGTAAGAATGAGCGTTTAGGAGTGTTATGAGTGTGTTGAGTTATCAGTTTGTTAAGTTGTGTTCAGTTACCTGATCGAGGGTCCCTCTTACCCATTTTATAGGTGCTTAGAGTTTGTCTGGCTTGAGTGGTTGAGGCCTCGTAATGATGACTTTGATGGGTGAAGTGTCAGAGCTGATGTCTGTGAGGCATGGGGTTCTGCCACTTGTCAGAGCATTTAAGGTGATGTCAGGGCTTGCTCCCTCCTTTGGCATGTCAGGGCTGCAGGTTAAATCCCATCAAAGTGGGTGGCTGTAGCTGGTTGGTGGGTCAAGTTCCGTCAGAGTGGGTGGCCACTTGATTTGACCGCTGCAGGGAAGAGAGATAAAAGGTGGTGGAGTTCCATCACCATCACGAGCCACACATTCGTCTAGGATAGAAGAGTTGGGAGTTGAAGCCAGCTGTCTCTTGTAAAGCGTTGATTATAGAGTGCTTGCATGGCACTGTTCATAACGATGCCGAGGCCGAGGTGGCCGAGCACTGTTCATGGCCGAGGCCGAGGCTGAGATGGCAGGGTGAGACGTCTATGGCCGGGAAGGAGCTAGAAGCCGGAATGAATCTGGAGGCCGGGACGGGACATCCGTGGCCGAGCTAAGGTGCCAGGGCCAGGCTGAAGGCCATCGAGGACTTCTGTGATACGTAGAGTCAAGAACTCCTCGTCTCGGTTTTATTACGCCATCCTTTCTTATGCAAGGGTGCCAAAGGGGCTAACGTGGCAGCCATAAATACCTTAAGAAGTAGGCGCAGGTGGCCTTTATGAGGCCATAAATGCTTTTGTGCGAAAGACATAACGCGGCTGTAAAGCTGAGCTAGAGTGCCGAGGTGGGCCGACTTGAATGAGGCGGGGCCGACTTAAATGAGATGGGGTCGACTTGGAAGAGGCCGAGATGGAACGATGCCGAGGCGGGGTCAACTTAAATGAGGTGGGGCCGACTTGGAAGAGGCCGGGACGGGACGATGCCGAGGCAGAGCCGACTTGAATGAGAGGGCCGATTTAAATGAGGCGGGGCCGACTTGGAAGAGGCCGGGATGGGACGATGCCGAGGCGGGGCCAACTTGAATAAGAGGGCCGATTTGAATGAGGCGGGGCCGACTTGAATGAGAGGCGGGGCCGACTTGAATGGGAGGGCTGACTTAAATGAGGCGGGACCGATTTGAATGAGAAGCGAGGCCGACTTGAATGAGAGGGCCGACTTAAATGAGGTGGGGCCGATTTGGAGGAGGCCGGGACCGGACGAGGCCGGGCCGACTTAAATGAGGCGGGGCCGACTTGAATGAGAGGGCCGACTTAAATGAGGCGGGGCCGACTTGGAAGAGGCCGGGACGAGACGATGCTGAGGCGGGGCCGACTTGAATGAGAGGGCCGATTTGAATGAGAGGCGGGGCCGACTTAAATGAGGTGGGGCCGACTTGAATGAGAGGGCCGACTTAAATGAGGCGGGACCGACTTGGAAAAGACCGGGACGGGACGATGCCGAAGCGGGACCGACTCGAATGAGAGGGCCAATTTGAATGAGGCGGGGCCGACTTGAATGAGAGGGCCGACTTAAATGAGGCCGGGACGGGACGATGCCGAGGCCGACTTGGACTTCTCCCTTCCTTCGCGTCCGTGACGCTTCACTCCATTAGATGCTGGCCTACATGACAGCCATAAATGCCGGGGCCGAGATGGAGTGCTGGGGCGGGGCCGACTTGGACTTCTCCCTTCCTTCGTATCCGTGATGTTCCACTCCATCAGATGCTGGCCTAAGTGGCAGTCATAAATGCTGAGGCCGAGATGTAGTGCCGGGCAGGGCCGACTTGGACTTCTCCCTCCCTTCGCGTCAGTGATGCTCCATTCTATTAGATGCTGGCCTACATGGCAACCATAAATGCCGGGGCGGGGCCGACTTGGACTTCTCCCTCCCTTCGCATCCGTGACATTCCATTCCATTAAATATTGGCCAACATCCCAGCCTTTTGATTTGACTACCGGCCATTAATGACTGAAGGTGGCCTTTCGGAGAACCCCGCATGTGACGTGGCCCTTTTTTCTTTTTGTTCTCTTTCTTAATTATGACGAGATACTTGTTGCAGCTGGGAGTAATATCGTGGATAAAATATTTAATACCCATCATGCCCTTTGAAAAGAAAGCAAATAAATAGTAAGGCCGCCTAGGAATTAAGCATCCAGGAAGACCACCGTGGCCGCCTAAGAAAATCGCCTAAAAATTGCTACTTAAGAGGATGCCATCCAAAAATTATTGCCTTTATTGCCTATGGGGTCAACGGACCCCATCAACATATCTTCATTCTTATATTTTAAATGTAACTATGAAATTGCATATCTTCATTCTTTTTTTTTCTAATAAGTAATGCATCGTTTTTGGATTGGATATTTTGTTATTTTGCTTGTAAATATTTACTAATTTTTGAAACTAATAGGAATTATATCTTGGAGAAGGTGGAGCATGCATGAAATGTAAACCTACTTATATTACTTATATAATGTATAATTGCATGAGGGAACGGTCTTATACATGTAAGCTAGCTAAACAACTTTTCATAAGGTTGGTAATAAAAGCCAACTTGAAAATTTTTAACCTAAAGTTAGATTGGATGAGTCTAGCCAATTCGAGTTTGGGTCAAATCCAACTCAATCTTTCTAAACCAATACACAAATAATAATAATAATAATAATTGAACCTTTCTTCCCACTTAAAATAGTGGAGTAATACACCCCATATAACATTTATGATGGATCTTGTGAGTAAAAGAGTTATTAGCAGTAAATAAAATATGGAAGCATTGGAAGTGCTTCTTAGAGATTGATAATTATCGGAAGAACTCTAAGTATCACAAAAAAACATTGATATTTTTTTCTTAAAAATATTTTTTTAAAGAAAAGAGAAAGTAATCAATGTTAAGTTTAGAGTTTCAGAAAAATAGAGGATACCATCGGATTAATTTTATAATTTAGTATTGTTGATGTATCACTCTAAAGTTTTGTTTGATTGCTTAGTCTTTCTTATAGAAAGATGTGCTTTTCAAGAAGATGCCATAACCCTTCTTGTTTGATTGATGATTTCAATTTGATCAATGAAAAGAGTTTTATTTAAAAGCATCAACTTTCCTATTATTGTGTCATCCCATATTATGGTGAGAATGGGCATTTTCCTTACGAAGTGTTCCTAGGAATTAGTTTACTATTTACTAGACGAGGCCTAAGAAGAAAAAGCTAAGATTGGATCTATAATTATAGATCAAGAAAAGGAGTATTAATTACAAAGGTGTTGAAATTTATGATTAACATTATCATGTATTAAAATATTTGTAATTGAAAATGGTTTGTATTTAAAGGTAAGCATAAATCGAATTAGAACGGTTTTATGTTAGAAAATAGAACCAACCTTATTATGATTGGTTTTAAAATTTTAGATTTAAAACTGAACTAGCCTATCTTGAAACTAACTTGGAACTAAATCAATCGAATTCATTTAGTTTAAGCTTATTCCAAAGTAGAACCTCTTTCTCTGTTGGATTACCTTGGGATTTTTTTTATCAATAAGTTCACAATCTCCTTTCTTAGCTATGAAAGCTTGATGAAAGCTACCATAGATTTACCATAGGAACTCACAAGATTGATAAAAATTAAGTTTTAAAAAAATTTGTTTCATATTTGTTTTATCTTTATATATTATATATTGATTAACCTAACCTACAAGATCTTTTAATAAAAATGTCACATAACTTATCAAATGTCTTTGATGTCCTATCTTTGCATATTTTATACAAGATCTAGCAAGCTACCTTGGTAAAGAAATTATCATTTGTAGGAAAAATTTTCAAAAAAATTACAAGCAATTTTCAAATTAAAAATACAAAGGAACATATACATAGCATTTTCTTCCGCTGTCAAAAGAGACTCGTAGTTTAATTTTACCAAGCATAAATTTAATTTAACATAGTAACTCTTAGCCCATAAAAGAATAATAATATACCTAGCTGGTGGATTGACGCTGGTGCTAGTATTCACATAACAATTTCCATGTAGGGATACATAGCAAGCAAGGGACTAAGGAAAGGATAGGAGACCATTACTTTGGAAAATGGAACAATAGTAGATGTTGAGGCTCTTGAAACTCTACATCTTAGTTTAGACTCTGGTTCATTATGGAATGAGTAAATACTATTTATGTTCCTTTATTTACTAGAAACCTAATTTCAATTCCAAAACTTAATTCCTATGGTTATGAATTTATGTTTGGAAATAATAGAGTTTCTTTATTCCATAATTCTTATTGGGTTGGGTCTGATACCCTTCAGGATAATCTTTATTCATTAAACTTAGATTTAAATTATTCTGAGTCTCTTTTATCCTTTCATATAACTAATGTTCCTAATAAAAAAAGAAATCAAGTGATTGAAAATTCATCCATGTTGTGGCATAAGCGTTTAGGCCACATATCAAGAGAAAGGATGGAATGTTTTGTTAAAGATAAAATTCTTGATTCACTTGATTTTTTGAATTTTTTATTTGTGCAAACTGTGTTAAAGAAAAGTACACAAAAAGTAGAAAAAAGAATCCTACAAAAACTATAAAATTGTTAGAAATAATTCATACCAATATATGTGAACCTTTTTTAAACCCCATCATTAATTGATATAATTTTTTTTTTTACATTTATTGATGACTTTTTTAGGTATACTTATGTGTATCTTATTCATGATAAATTTGAAGGACTTAATGTCTTTAAACTTTATAAAGCTGAAGTTGAAAAACAACTCAGTAAACGAATTAAAAGTGTTGGATCTGATAGAGAAGGTGAATATTATGAAAGATTCACTGAATCTGATCAAAATACAAGTCCTTTTGCCCATATCTAAGAGAAAATGGTATTATAGCAAATTATACTTTACCAGGCACACTTGAATAAAATGGTATTGCTAAACATAGAAACCGTACTCTCATGGATATGATAAGAAGCATGATATATAATTCAAACTTTACCTAAATTCTTGTGGGGTAAATCCTTAAAGACTACTTGTAGATATTTTAAATCAGGTTCCTAGTAAGGCTGTACCCAAAACTCTCTATGAATTATGGGTTAGTAGGAAACAAACTTTAAATTATTTTTACATTTATGGATGTCCAGCAGAAACTAAAATTTTCAATCCACAATTGAAGAAACTTGATTCAAGAACAATAAGTTGTTATTTCATTGGTTATCATGAAAGGTCAAAAGGATTTCGATTTTATTGTCCTACTAATAGCACTCGAATTGTTGAAACTAGACATATTGTATTTTTTGAGCATGAGGACATTAGTGAGAGAACTGAGCCTAAAAAAATTACTTTTAAGAAAGATCGTATACTTAAATCAACATCCGTAGTCCAACATAAAGTGGCATATTCATCTATTGTAGAAGATGATGGTGTTAATGAGGCTCTCCATATTAAAGAAACTTTCTTAACTGTAAACATAGATCCCAAAAGAAACAAAAACTTGCAATATCGAATGATTATAAAATTTATTTGAATGAGTGTGATTATGATATTGGCTTGAAAATGATTCCATTTCTTATGCCCAAGCCATTAGTAGTCTCAATTCAACTCTATGGTTTAATGTTATGAATAAAGAATTGAAATCTATGAAGGATGATGAAGTCTGCAATCTCATGGAGCTGCTTAAAGGTATTAAAAACTGTTGGTTGTAAATGAATTTTTAAAACCAAATGTGATTCTAAAAGCAATATGAAAAGACATAAGGCTAGATTGGTTGTAAAATGATATACTCAAAAGAGATTGATTATAGGAAAACATTTTACCTATTTTTAAGAAAGATTCCCTTAGAATATTCATGGCCTTAGTAGCTCATTATGATCTAGAGTTACATTAAATTGACGTAACAATAGCCTTTTAAAATGGTAATTTGCATAAAGAGGTTTACATGAACCAACCTGAAGGTTTTCAGGATAAAAGAAAAGAACACATGGTTTGTAAACTTAAGAAGTCCATATATAGTCTGAAGCAAGCTTCTCGTTAATGATATCTAAATTTCCATGAATTTTTTTTGAATTTTGGATTTAAAGAGAATGTAGTGGATCAGTGTATACATCTTAAAATTAGTGGAAGCAAATTTTTTACTTGTCATAGTGTTGTATGTTGATGATATATTGCTTGCTAGCAATAATATGGGATTAATACATAAGACAAAAGAATTCCTACGAAGGAATTTTTGATATGAAGGATCTTGGTGAAGCATCCTTTGTGCTTAGGAATGGAATTCACCGAGATAGGTCTTGTGGGTTTTTAGGATTATGCCAAAGAGCCTATATTGATAAGGTTCTTAAGAAATTCAACATGCAACATTGTTCTAGCGATACCACTCCCATAATGAAAGATGGTAAATTTGGAGAATTCCAATGACCCAAGAATGATCTTGAAAGGGAACAAATGAAGAAAATTTCATATGCATATGCTGTTGAGAGTATCATATATACTTAAGTCTATACTTAAGTAATCCCGGTATTGATCATTGGAAAAAGGCCAAGAAAGTTTTACGTTATTTACAAGAAACCAAGAACTACATGCCTACAAACAAGCAGACGGATAACCTTGAAGTTATTGGTTACTCTGATTTGGATTATGCTGGTTGTATGGATTCTAGGAAATCTACTTCTGAATACATCTTTATGTTGACAAAGGGGCCTATTTCATTGAAGAGTCACAAGCAATCATTGATTGCATCTTTCACTATTGAAGCAAAATTTATAGCATGTTATAAAGCCACAAGTCATGCAATATGGTTAAAGAATTTTATTGTTGGATTAAGCATTGTTGATTCAATTACTAGACTTTTGAAGATTTACTATAATAATGATGTTGCTATTTGATTCTCCAAGAACAACAAAACCATTGGAGGATTCAAGCGCATTGATATCAAGTACTTAGCCGTACGAGAAAGGATTTTGAATCAACTAGTCTCCATTGATTATATTAGTACTTCACTCATGTTAGTAGACCCAATAATTAAGAATCTGTCACCTAAGCTCTTAATTAAGGAGCATGTTGCACTCATGGGCTTGGAAAAATATTTGAGGTGAATAAAGTGCAATGATGCAATTTTGTTGTGTTATAATTACACTATGTTAAGAGTGATTATGTTATGTTGCTTTTAATTTTAGCATGTGCACATTTTGATATAAGAGCAATAATGGACCCTTACTAATGAATTAGTACTAATTACCATTACTTGCTAATATCATCGGTATTAATTATTCTTAATGATTCATGTTAATGATGGTATTAGCACTATGACCATTAAATGATCTTGAATGGATGAGTGATTCAAGGATCACAATGATCTAGTGTTCATAGTTTCATTGAACAAAATCTAATGAAAATAGTGTGATCTCTTCTATGGACTATATGATGACCATTTTATGTTAAAAATCTCATGCAAGCCAAGTAGGAGATTATTAGAATTTATCAATTTATGTGGCTTTTGCACGATTGCACAAGATTGCACTAATTATTGAAAGATCAAAAGGCATAACTATCGCAAACCAAAGGTTATTATACCTATTATGAAATTAACATGGTATTATTATGAAATTAACAAGATAAGATAGTTACGTTGGTCTTTTTACTTCTTCAAAATATTAATGCCAAATGTAACTTTTATGACTCTTGATGATCTTTAAATATTGTAAGAGCTAAATGTCTTTGGTGGAAAGACTTTTAGTCCTATAATTCTCTATAAAAAGGTTAAAGTCTCAAATCATACTCTCATACATAAGAAAAATTTTATATCATGATACACCACATAAGCATCCATCAGCTGTAGGAAAGAAGTGCTTTGAAGATCTTGCCTAAAAGAATTAGTGTATTGATTTCTTTCAATAAGTTTGAAAATATAAAGTTATTTTCAATTGCAGCATGTTTTCAGACCTTATAATGGAGAAAGGTAAGATATATATACTTATAAGATTTAAATCTAATGATATTTATGCATCCAAATTAAATCCTAAGAAAAGAATCAAAACATCTTTCCTATAAACAACATAACAAGAAGTTTTGGTATTAGATTTGAGACAATGACCATAATCAAAGACTGAAAAGGAATTAGATTAACACATATAGATACTAAGATACATAGGCATTGAGAAATGGTTTTTATTTATTTATTTAACTATTTTATTAATATTATTATTATTATTATTATTTTTTGGGGTGAGGGGCTGGGAGGCGTGGGGGAGTTTGGAAGGTAAGGGTTTGGCGTCTTACTGGAAGGAAGAAAAAGGTCTCTTTTTATTTTTTCACAATTTACATAAGGATTGAGACTTACAGTTACTAATATGCTATATTTTCTCATTATTTTTTTTTTTAAATATCAGCATGCGATTAAATTTAATCTTAACTCGAATAAATTTAATCCATGAATTAGATTGAGTTTAAAAATTAGGTCCAATCTAAATTTTGAGTCAGATTAAATTCTTATATTTTTAGCCTTAATCATAAATATTAATAATATAAATATTTTTACTTAATTATATATTAATTTATTAATGTAGTTAGGAAAAGACTTAGATGAGTTGAGTTGAGTATATATAATTTATTAAAAAACTCTTAATTTAACTCATTCTTCTTTTTATCTTAATAATTAGATATTCCCTCAACCTTTTTCACTTGATTATATCAATAAATTTTTTTCTTTATTTATTTTGACAGAGCCTGATTTATAATATCTTTAAGTATATTAATAAATATTTTAAATGCTCTAATTTATAAGTTCAAGAACAATAATTTGCTTGGATAGAATTAAAAGTTTTTTAAAAATTAAAATAAAATTAACTTTTTATTTTTTATTTTTTTGATAGATTTATATTTGATTATTAATTATTAGATTTTAGTTATAAAATATAGTTTAATATTTGATCCAAATATAAATATGATTCAATCCAATTTTATTTTAAAATTTTATATTTTAATTAATTTTAATTCATATTTCACCTCGAATGAAGTCCATAATTGTTAAATCTAGAATCCTTTTCATATGTCTGATCGAAGATCGATCAATAAATGGATTAAACCAAATCCAAAATCATGATCCGAGTGTAAGAAAAGAGTAGATTAGATACCTTGATCCATTAATCTCAGCTGGATCCAGGTAGCATTGGAGCGAAAATAAAACCGATGGAATCATCCGGCCGAATATTCTTTGGACCTGGCAATGTCCTCGATATGATCCCACCGTCGTTTAAACTCATCCTGGACTCATGGCTACGGCACCCAACATGACAGCCATCTCCGCACTCGCGGTCCCGCATGACTCCCATCTGACAAGGTGGGTGCCAAACTGGGCGTCCAGATAATTTCTTTTTTTTTTTCAAAAAAAAAAGCGCTCGCCTCGTCATCTCAACTGCCATAATAGGAAAAGGATATTACTATTAGGATAAGGACAAGAACAGCTATCGATCCCCTTCGGTGAAGGACGGCAATAATAGCAGCAGTAATAGTAATAATAATAAAACCTAGGCTTTGGATCGCAATCCCCATTCTCATCCATGGCGACTCTCGTCCGACCTCCGATCGCCCCGACGGCGGCACCCCGCATCCACCGGCGGGGGCGGATCGCCGCCTCAGCGGTCCCCGGGAAGGCCGCCCCCGCCGCCAGGCGTGCCGTGATCGCGTCCTGCAGCGACGCGCGGCGCCGCTGGTGGGCCCCGCTGTTCCGCCTGATCCTTTGGGACGAGGCCCCATCCGAGGAGCAGGGGGCGGCAACGGACGGATCGGCGGCGGCGGCGGTGAAGAAGGAGGCGACGGTGAGGAGGGCGAGGCTGACGGCGGAGAAAGCGAGGGTGCTGAGGAGGGAGATGCTGGCGACGGAGATCTGGCACGACGCGATGTACCACTCTGCCATCGCCTCCCGCCTCGCATCCGCCGATCAGCCTTAGATCTCGATCTCTGGGTCTTCTCCTCGTCCCGAAATATCCTCTCTCTCTCTCTCTGAGTCGTTTGTTCCCCTTTTCGTCTTCGATCCTTCTTGATGGCTGTAAATAAAAATATAAAACAAGAACGAGGTCAAGTCTCTACGTTGTTCGTTTTATTGATGTAAAAAAAAAAAAAAAGGAAGGAAGAGACTTTGTAATCAATCTGGGAATGGGATGAGGAGGAGTTGTTAGAAGTACTCACTGTATATATGTATGCTTTTCGGATGAACGAGGATTGAGTTGGAGTGGAAATCTTTGTCATTTCTTAAATTACAAATCCTTGATCTTGTCTCACCTGAAAGTGATTTTTTGTTTTCATGCAGTTTGATGTCCGTTTTACCAATTCAGCTAGATTTGCTTCTTCAACTGCAAAATTTTGAGCTAGAAATTAAATAAGATCAAGGATGGCAGCGTCAACTTTATCGATTCAGGATGGAAATTTTCTGTCTTTAGTATGGATTTGTCCTTTGTAAGGATAGATGGGAGGATTATTTTTACCCTCTTTAGCAGCAATGGATAGAGATGCTTCACCTTTTCTTCCGAGAATGTGGATGGAGATCGGAGCTTCTCCGCCTTCTATGGTGATATTAGGCAGGAATAGTAATAAGCACATATCTAATTAGTTAAGTAAGCGCATCTCTAATTAGTTAAGTAATACAATATCATTATACATTTATGGATAATTATTCTTTTATTTTAATAATAAATATAAATCTAAGTGATAAATATTAAATTTAGGGATAAAATGCACATTTAACATTTGAATTTTGAAGGTTGTTTCAAAAATTTTAAAGATTTTTTTTTAACTTTTATTTTTACTTAATTTTAATTCTTATTATTAAAAAATATTAACATTGTAAATCCTTGGCGAAGAGGTGATATTATATTGAATGGGGGCTTATGTGGCGATCTATGTTTTTTAAAACTTTTTTTTTGCAATGTTTTAAAATTGGATCGAATAATGATTTCACCGAATAATATTATATTAATATTTAATGTAGTAATATAAAATAATAATAATAAATATAATTCAAATGAAAAATTAAAAAAATTTAAAAATAAGATTGGATTGATCGATTCAATGAATTTTTTTAATTTTTATTGAATTATATAAAAATTAACTTTAATAATAAAATTGGATTGATGATCAATTTCAGTTAGACCGGCCGATTTGGTTTGATTTTAAAAACCGCCTTTTTTATATCCTTTTCCTCTCTTATCCTTACTAGTGATTAGCCCTTCCTTTCCTCTTTAGAGGCCCGATATCAGGTCAACCACCATCTCTAATCAGCACTCAACTACATGTCTCTATCTTTATCTTTAGCCAATACACTCAACCCCCCTATTTGGGGATGAAATTATTGTTAACATGCCTTCTCTTCTCCGTCATCTAATAAAGTGCCTCTCTAAGTGTTATCCCTCTCTACTAGTCCTTCCTTTGGCCTCTATAACCTATTTTAACTATGCATACCATACCATTTCTCTAGACTCTTTTGGATGCTCTCATACTAGTTATTTCCTTACTAGATATATCCTTGGCATAAAGTTCTCAAAAATTCTCCAATTTTGAGAGATCCAGAAGGGCAGATCATGTCTAAATATGGAGGTTTATGCCAGATTACCATGGGTTTCATCATCCTCTTCCTTTTAGGGTTTTTCTATCGCCTCATTAAACCTTGGTTCTGATAGAGATATAGACTAAAAGATATGCTTTATGTTATGTCTTTACATTTTAATGAGAGTTCATTTTGAGCAATGTGTGTCATTTACTATATATATATATATATATATGTGCAAGTGTCTAGGATTTACAAGAGTATTTGATCTAGTGTGTAGAGTACGGCTTACACACAGAAGACTAGATCATCGTTCTTTTGGAATACAAGTTTATTGTTCACAGTTTTAGATGGAATTGGACACACCATTAGTAGAACTGTAGCACAAATTTTTAGTAGGTCTGTCTTGACTACGGGGAATGGTTTATTCTAACTATTTGTGCTAGTACATTTGTGTGTATTGAACAGGACCCATTGAGTTAATTATTTTACTGACTTTATAAAATAATTTAAAACTCATGAATATTATGATTACTTATGCTCTTAATCCGAATTCTATTTATAGACACGTGTATGTAATGATTATTGCTTTGATTACACATAGAGTGAGATTCTAGATGAGTCAATAACTCAGTGGGTTGGCAATAACATTATATATATGGTGAATATTAATAGTTGAAGGAATCCACGTCCTGTTAATTTGGATTGATGATATCCCCTTGAGAAAGCTTATAAGTTTGATTGTATCAAATCTTGCAAGTGGATTTTGAATCCGATACATCAAATAAGTAAGTGGATAAGTCTCAAGGATAATAACAGCCAATTAAATTATATTGTCAGTAATTAATTTAATTGGTGGATATCTGTTATCTTACGTGGGGAGATAATAAGTATTTAATATTAAGGCTCGAAAATATAAATTCGGATGTGATTAGGAGTACAATTATGATTCTTTAGTGGAATGAATTGTAATTTACGTAATTGAATCCTAACCCGGGATAGGATTAGGAGATTTAATTACGTGGGAAGTCCTTTTCATATTTGCCTATTTGGTCCCTGTTGTAGCCCTATAAATACCCTCTCAATGGTTGCTAGGGTTAACGTTTTTAAAAAGAGAAAAAGAAAAACAAGAACCCTAGGTCGGCCGAGAGAGATCCCACCATCTTGTGAGAGAAGAAGGTATTTCGGAATACAGCGGAAGGCTAATAGGTTGAGGTCGAGCAACAAATCGAAGTGTTCCAACGTTCAAGTCTGAAGGTATAATCTTATACTTATAGATTAGACGGTAAAAAATTTGTATTATTCATATACGCTATAGCCGT
Organism: Calamus simplicifolius; assembly: GCA_900491605.1. NCBI lineage: Eukaryota > Viridiplantae > Streptophyta > Magnoliopsida > Arecales > Arecaceae > Calamus > Calamus simplicifolius. The sequence continues at coordinate 768,949 of UESW01003959.1, forward strand.
GATCTTGAGAATATTCCGTGCTCCCCAACAAGTTCTACCTGGCCTCTTCTTGTTATCGGCACTCAACCCCACCGCCTTAAACCCAGCCCTTGGTGACCCCATGGCCTCTTCATCTTTGAGATTGAAAACAAGAATAGGGAGTTTGGCAACTATCATGACCCCTTCAACATCATCCTCTCCTTCCCTAATGCCTTATTCACAACCATTGTCACTGGCATCACCTCATCCTCGTCGTTTACTAGGGCCATTAGAAGACCACTTACCAATTCAGCAACTTCTCTAGTGGTGGTTTCTAAGCCTCATAGGTAGTGGCCAATCGATGCACTTGGCCGAAGATGCGTTGATCGATGCCAAAGGTATGAAGAATGCGAGGAAAGAGATTCATCTCTATTTTGCTCATTGCTTTCGATTCTATTATAATCTTCATCAACAAATTATCGAAGCCACTTTCTCTATGGCACACTTTTGGAAGCTTCTATTTACACAAAAATTACTCTATGCACCCTCAAATTTTTTTTTAAAAAAATATTTTTAAAATTATCCTTTAAATTCTTGTCCTCCCTCCCCGTTTGCCCCTTCTCCCTCGTTCTCTCCCCCTCTTCCCTCATTCTCCCTTCATGGTGTCTCAAATGGTGCCGAACCGACCCCCCTCCCCCCTCCCCTTGCCCTGAGAGGTGTCGGATCGACCCCCCTCCCTTCGAGCATCAATCTTTCTTCTCGATTTTTTCTTACTCTAGTATCGAAAGGAAAGGAGTGTCGAAGCGATCAAGCTGAGAAGAAGAGTGAGTGTTGAAACGATCAAGTCAAGCAAATGAAAATAAAGGGTAAAAATTTAAGGATAATTTAAAAAATTATTTAAAAATAAAAAATAAAAGTGGAGAGAGTAATTTTTGGGATGTATTTAAAAGTTCCCCCACACGTTCTTCATCATATTCTAGAGTTCTAACCGATTCCTCATCGACCCAACATCTCGACCAAAAAGTTCACCT
>UESW01003959.1:772078-842332 GCA_900491605.1 Calamus simplicifolius
GAGAGAAAGAAGAGAGCGGGGGAGAGAGAGAGATGACAGGGAAAGAGCTATCGCCGATCCGATCCTTGGTTCGGGCCCGGAGGTGTGCTCGCCGCCTCGTCGGGCCTGGACCTTGGTCGGAGACCTCCACCGCGCCGGGCGTGCGTCCGGTGGAGGTCCGGCCGGCCATGATGGCCGGCCGTGCCGCCGGCGTGATCCTTAGCCATGGAAGACAGTGAGAGAGAAAGAGAGGGATAAAAGAGAAATTGGAGAGAGAGAGAGAGAGGGAGGGAAGGTCGACCCCGACGACGGCCGGCTTTGGTCCGGCCAACGGCGGCCGGACCGATGCCAATTTGGTCGGAATTGGCGCCGGCACCGTGGAAGACACGCGGGCATAGAGAGAAAAGAAAGCTTTAAAGTGCCAATTGATGAGAGAGAGGGTGGGGGAGGCTGGCCACGGCGACGGTCGACCGCGGTCCGGCCAACGGTGGCCGGACCGCCTTCAATTTGGCCGGCGATGGCTTTGGCCACTGGCACGACTCTCAGCTCCTCTGTTTCTTTTGAAACAGAGGAGCTGGGGTTAATAAAGATTAATGGGCCGTTGGGCCGTTTGATTTTTGGGCCCTGTTGGGCCGTCTCTGGAGCTTGTTTAAGCAGCGTTTTGGGCCCTGTATCGGGCCAAGAATGGCAAAGTGAATATATGGGCCGAATCAGGATTGATTCTAGTTTCTGGGGATAATTTTATTTCCCTATTTGGGTGTATACATTGAGAGATATTCAAGCCCAAAGTTGGGCCCGTGAAGTGGTTTGGGTAGAGTTTAAGAATTATTTATAATTCAGATTTTAGAAATTTAATAATGAAAAATGATTCTGTAGGTTCCCAGAAGTCCAATTAGCTGTGTTATCAAGTGAATTTCATGTACTGTGGTAAGTAAGTCAAGTATTATAATTTATTAATTATTTAATTTGTAAACTGTGAAATTACAGTTAAATATAATTATATTAATTTGGCAAAATCATATTATTTCTATGATAATATGTAATCATGATAATGACAGTAAAACTTTATGTGTCGCCGCGCTTCTCATATGACAGATTTCTACATAACAGATTCTCATATGATAGATCATCACATGACAGATTCCCATATGACAGATTCTTACATGACAGATTATCACATTATCACATGACAGATTATCACATGACAGATGACAGAATACTGGTACTAGGACCCTTCCTCTTAGGGGATATTTAAGAGGGCTACACATGATGTGTATTGTAGGGCCGTGGGACACATAAAGAAAAATAATGACAGTATAAACAATGTAATTGTTATTGAATTAAGTTTCAAACTAATTGATCTGATGATATGAACCTAATGATAGTCTGATAAATGAAATTTTGAAATTATATTAGGCTTACTTATTGAGTGTGAGCTCACAAAATTCTCATAATGTTTTTCAGAGCCTCAGGAATGAAGATGGATAATTGAGATAGAAGGAGTTTCTATTAAGAAGACTTAGTTTTATTATATTGATTTAGTTCAGATTTGTTTGTGTGTAGGGCAGATAGCCCAAGACTGATAATTCTGGTTTGTAATAAATCATGGATATGGAATTTGCTTTATATTGATTTATGTGATAAGTTCAAGACGCCTTGCATGCCTGGCATGTGGCGGGTTGTCATCCTAGTTCAAATTTTGGGACTGGGGCGTGAGTAACGACCCAGGCCCACGGGCCCGTTTCGTTACAAGAAAGCAGACGGACAAGGTCCACATCAACTTGGGCCACCACAGCCCAAAAAGGGATCCAATTGGTGCCTTGTCCTTCTTACTTTACTACATATAAACCACTTAACCAACTCCCAATTATCCGATGTGGGACAATTGGGAGGGGCATCACAATCTACCCCCTTAACAGAGGCGACATCCTCGTCGCCAAGGATAATTGATCACAACCATCAGGCAGGATTCTAGAGGTGGCCCCTACAGGTTCAAGAGGTGGCTCCCATCCCCCATGGATGTAGCACTTTGTCCTGTGTGGCACTTAGCTCCTGTACTTCCGACTGGTGCGAGGCTCTGATACCATATTGTAACGACCTGGGCCCATGGGCCCGTTTTGTTACAAGAAAGCAAGACGAACAAGGTCCACACCAACTTGGGCCACCACAGCCCAAAAAGGGATCCAATGGTGCCTTGTCCTTCTTGCTTAACCGGTTATAAACCACTCAACCAATTCTTAATTTCCCAATGTGGGACTATTGGGAGGGGCATCACAATCTATCCTCCTTATAGAGGCGACGTCCTCGTCGCCAAAGGCAATTGATCACCACCACCAGGCAGGCAGGATTCTAGAGGTGGCCCTCACAAGTTCAAGAGGTGGCTCCCATCCCCCATGGATGTAGCACTTTGCCCTGTGTGGCACTTAGCTCCTGCACTTTTGACTGATGCATGACTCTGATACCATATTGTAATGATCCGGGCCCACGGGCCCGTTTCGTTACAAGAAGCAAGACGGATAAGGTCCACACCAACTTGGGCCACCATAGCCCAAAAAGGGATCCAATTGGTGTCTTGTCCTTCTTACTTTACTACATATAAACCACTTAACCAACTCCCAATTATTCGATGTGGGACAATTGGGAGGGGCATCACACAAATGGTGCCGAACCAACCCCCCTTCTCCCTTCCCTTGCCTCGAGAGGTGTCGGATCGACCCCCCTCCCTTCGAGCATCAATCTTTCTTCTCGATTTTTTCTTACTCTAGTATCGGAAGGAAAGGAGTGTCGAAGCGATCAAGCTGAGAAGAAGAGTGAGTGTTGAAACGATCAAGTCAAGCAAATGAAAATAAAGGGTAAAAATTTAAGGATAATTTAAAAAATTATTTAAAAAAAAAATAAAAGTGGAGAGTAATTTTTGGGATGTATTTAAAAGTTCCCCCACACGTTCTTCATCATATTCTAGAGTTCTAACCGATTCCTCGTCGACCCAACATCTCGACCAAAAAGTTCACCTCCCTCAACCCCGATTAATGCGCTCTAGCAAGCAACCCCTTATTAAGATCCAGAAAAGTCAACTTAAATGAGAAATTTTTGGGTGGGTTCTGATTAGTTGACTTGACCTGACCTCGAGTCAAAACTTCTTATTCTCAACGCAGGATACCAATTTAGCATCCTCCGCCACGAACACATGCCCCGATAGCAAAGGATTTATGACATTAATATTTTTTGATGGTAACGAATAGAGTGAAAAAAAAAAAAAATTGAGGTCATCTTAATTTTTTTAAAGTACAGAAATTAAAGTAAGACAACTTCAAAATTTAAAGGTTAAATATATATTTTATCCTAAATTTATTAGTATATATGGTAAGATTTTTTTAATTTTTTAATTTTTAATTGTAATTTATATGCCATTACGATACTACAAGATGGGGATAAAGATAGAATAAGGAGCGAATATTGTAATAAAAAAGTTATTTATATAGATGAAGCAGATCAGGATTATTATCTTTAACAAGGTAGGAATGGAAATTGAGGTTCCGGCACAACTCCATTGCTTAGTAGTCTAAATTGAGATTGGGTCATAAGTTTCAAGTTTGAGTTTTTTTTTTTTTTTTTTTTTTTTTTCAAACCAAGCAAATCACTGTGTCCCACCGCCTCTAGCTACACCACCTCCAATGTAAGGTTGGCAAACCTTGATCTGATCTAAAAAGTGGGCTCAACCATATCCTAGGCTAAGAGTTCTCTAACTAGGGTCAGGTATAAGTAATTTTAATTTTAATTTTTTTGACTAAAAGATGGGTCAAATAGGAATATCCAGCTCAAGTCATATCATAGAACTATTGAGACCATTTTCTCTTAATACTAAATATTAAAATTATTTAAAAATTTGATAAAATATTTAAAGATCGAATTTGAAAGATTAAAATAGGGCTATTACGAATTAAGTCCTAAAAATTAAACTAGGTTAGGATCGAAAACATAACATAAAATGATTCATGGATAATAGATCGATCATGATTCACTTAATTTTAGATTAGATACAAGTTGATCAAATATCTTTTAATCTTAATCCAATCTATTTATTAACTAACTTAAAAAATCGAAACCAAACCCAGCCTCTTTATTAAATTAAGAATCTAATTTGACATGCATAACTCATTTATTAAATGAGTCAAACCAAATTAAATAGGCCAAAAGAATTTTAACTAGAGTAAATAGGTCTTAAACAAATTAATTATACTCAACTCAACTCATCCAAGCCTTTTCTCAAGGTCGGCTATATGAATCTGTTTCCTTCATTCTATTTTATTCAGGATCAAATCGAAATTATAAATAGTTATATATTTTTTAATTATTTTTATCTATAATTAATCATAACTTAACTAAATTAAGTGGCAGCCATGTCCAAGTAACAAAAAAAAAAAAGTTAAACAAATTGAGACTTTAGACCTGAATACTATCTGCATTAAGACAAGTCAACCCATATACAATACCAAACAATTTTTGTGCCAGACTTAAACATACTGAAATTGAGTTAATTGTAGGTTAGGTTCATGAATTAGAACGCAAATTGTCACATGTTACCCTAATTGAACCTAGCTCATTGCCGCCCTTGCCTAATTCCACCACAGGATCTAGCATGGTTGCCTTCATCCTCTTTAGACCTTGTTATGATGAAGCAACCACATCTACCACCACAAGCACGTCCTTCGTAGAACTTTTAATTTGTTTCCTTTTATTTTTTTCTTTTTAGTTGTCTTGGATGGGTTAAATCCAATCCAGTCAATCCAATTGGATGATCCTTGATTTTAAAAGTTTCACTTAACTAATGCGTATAGACTTAAAGTTATAGCAACTACTCTCAACTATGTGAGATAGTTATTATTTCCATTAGCTGAGACCAACTATTTCAAATAGAACCTAACTAATGACTACTTAGATAAGTTAACCTAGGCACCCTGCATGAGTTGCAAAGGGCCCTCATAATATTATAATAATAATTATTATAGTTAATTATGATTATGAATAGTTGGAGTCGAAATATTTGTAATTATTAAAAAATATAGGCAAAATAGTATTGCAACACATAATAATGTTAATAATAATACAACATTGTTTAGCATTATACTTTGTATACTAAAAAATCATTTTAAAAAATGTACATTAGTATATCATATTATAAAAAACATTATATTTTTAATATATGAATGCTTTTTAATAATAGTATAATCAGGTATATTTTTAATACCATAATTATATTTTTTTAAAAAAATATTAAAGCTTGACTTTGCTATTCTTAGATGGACTGTTTAATTAGATCAAGTCAAGCATAAGGATTCAATGATTTAAATTATTAAATGTAGTGTACCATCTAAAACATAACTAAATACTAAAATTATATAATTTAGACACTTCTATTTCATGCATCAAAAGATTAAAAAATTAAATAATTTAAATAATAAAAATAATATATTTTTATTATTATTTACGTAGAGTTTTAAAGCCTTTAAGTCATATGATTTTTAGTATTAAAATAATTATATAATAAATCATATCTGAGATTCCATTCTCAAAACTTGATTAAATTTAATGAAGTAAAGATCTGCTCGAATATAGTTAACTCAAGCTTTTTATTATCATATTATTGTATTATCAGATTAATATGCAACAATGAATTATGATGATATTGTTTGTATAAATATCATCTTATTTATAAAAGTTACAATAAACTATTTGAATCCATTGAAGTTAGGGGTGCAACTCGTGCTCATGAAACTCGGATTTCCCTCAACCCTAACCCTAATCATATTTGTAAAATATCAATCATAACCCTAACTCTAACCCTATTTGTAAAACCTCAACCCTAACCCTATTTTTAAAAATCGGGTTCGGGTTGAGTTTCGGGTTGATAGAAAAAAAATATGACAATCTGAAACAAACAAACTTAACATTGCATAAAGAAGCTAAAGTTTGAAACAAATAAGCTTCACATTGTACAAACAAGCTGAAGTTTGAAACAAACAAGCTTCACATTTCAAATTGCATGTTTAAAATATACCTCTTTTACATAAGACTAAACAAAAAAAGGTACATTCTCAAACCAAAACATATCCAAAGTAATCCAAATGTTGCATAACATTTCAATAGCCACCATATGCATTGATGAAGTCACCTTTATCCTTTAGAAGTAGAAAATATTGAGACGATATAAAGAGCCAGCTAGAAGATCACATAAGTCTGGTATGAGAGATCTTTTTCAAGTAGCGAGACTGCATTCGCCATCCAAAGCTCTCTGATTTTTTACTCATCATCCTTTCCTAGATGTTTTAGTTTTCTGCTCATCACCTCTTTCCAGATGCATTCATAAAATTTTGGCAAACTTCATATTAGAAGTTACAAATGTCTCAAAGAAGATAATTAAAAAAAATAAAGATACTAGTTTGGCCCATCAACATTACATGATAAAATACAATATTAAAGGTATATTGCTTATTTTAAAAGGTAATGAAGGTTCTAATGGAATGTTCATACCAAGAATCATCACTTTTATAAAACTATTGTTAGCTCTACATACTTTAAACCTAATAAAAAAAAGGCTAAATCATCACTTCCACAATACCAGTCGACCTATAGCCTGTGACTTTGCGGGTTTGGATTTTTTTAGGTTCGAATTGATTGCAATCCGAACCCAACTCAAGTTGCAAATCGGTTTGGATTCAGTCCAAATTTTTTGAGTTCAGATTAAGTAAACTAGAATTTGAATACTGCTGCAAATTTAATTATATGGAATTGAATCCAGCTCAAGATGCACCTTAATCGAAGTAAAATTTTAAAATATAAAATTAGTTTTGAAACGGTATGGTACCTCAGGACGTCACCTCAAAGTTTGGAAGACCAATCGACGTGCGGGCACCTTCTAGAAGGTGCGCATGAAGCTGGCCTCCCATCAAAACTCCCGCCTAAACCCCTGTGCCCTCCTCCTCAGCCGGCGGCCGCCAATGCGGCGGATGCAAGAGTCGAGAGGGAGCCATGGACTCTTTCGCCTCAATTGACGCCCAAGTCGGCAAGCCCTCCGACTCGCAGGAGCATCGCCGCTTGGACTCCTCCGTCAACCTCTCCCATGGCTCCCCCGAAACCCCCTTCTCCCTCTCCCCCGCCGGCAGCGCCGCACCCTTGAGCCCCGCCGACGCCCCCATCCTCATCTGCTCTCTCCCAGACAGTCCCTTCCGCGCCACCCCAGCCGTCGCTGGCGCTGCCGACGTCAGCCTAGGGTTAGAGCTTCCTGAGGCTGGGACAAAGGGGGCATCTCCAGTGACCACCGGAGCGCATCAACCATCATTTAAATCTCCCTCACCTGCCCTCGTCGGAGAAGTTACTCGCGGCGGCCGCCTGGTTTCGCGGTCATCGTCCAACCGTTGGAAGAAAATATGCAGGGCTGCGAGGTGGAAATTGAAACGCCGGCAGATCAAATCACCGGCTAACTCCCACAAATCGCCGGCGAAAGGGCATGGTGGTTTAGCTGGAGAGGGTCCGCGAAGAAATGATCCTTTCGAGAAGTATCGGTATCAGCCGCGGGAGATCGTCAAGTGCACTAGCAGTAGCCCCTGCGCCTCCCTGAAAATTGTTCCAGGGCCGATAAATCCATCGGCTTTGATCCAAAATCCACCATCATCAGAGAGGGAGGCGTCGAAGCAAGCAAATCGAGAAGGCGGCGTGCCGTCGAAGTGCCAGTATCATCCGCAGGAGGTCCTCGGGGACATCACTCGAAGCCCTAATTCTGCCGCTAATGCTGTTCCAGATCCGGGAAAGTCGCCGGTTTTGATACAGAATCATCTGCCACCGGGGTTGGGGGAGGCAGGCTCTACTTCCGTTTCTTGTGATGTAAACCCACCACCATCTTCAGTCCCTAGTCCGGTGGCATCTCCAGCCGCAGAACCCCAGCTCAGTCTTCTAGATATCATTAAGGCGTTCTCTGAAGAGCCCGACATGAAAGATGCTAATACTGATATACTGGATATCATGGAGATGAAAGGCATAGAGATCCTTCCACCCCAGTGGTGGCGACCTGGAGGCTATGGAGATGGTAAATATTTGACAACTAGCTGTCTATTTTTAATGTAACAAATGGGGGAAACTGAATTCTTCTCCTTTTCTCATCAACAGGAACATAGCATATTGGAGTAAGCGGCATTTTGTGGTGACTTGGAGTTGGATTCTCCGCAAGCTTTCAGATCTCCTAGCTCACACGTTTCCTCCTGGTGTCTTCTTTTTGCAGCATCAGTTACTTGAACTGATGCTTTTGATGGAAGGGTACTGTTTTGACTGGACCAGTTTGTTCCATCATAACATGTAGTTTAGAAACAGAGATCTGCATGCACACTGCAAAAACTTATGTTGCAACTTTTGTGTAGTAGCATCAAGTATGCTGTTGTCAATTTAATATTCAAAGCATCGGTTAACAATAAGAATTCTTTCTGGATACTGGTCACTGATCTTAGTAATGAAGTTGACCAACAACAATAGATAGCAAATAAGGGTTATTTGATGCCAACGAATCTCGGATAGGGGGTTTATTGTGCTCCTCTCCTAATAGATGTTATATTCTCTCTACTTGCAATAGGAGAATTTTACCAGTTTCCAGATCAGCAATCTTGCAGTTGTTGTCTGCTGGCTTGACAATGTAATCAAGGCAACCTATCATTTGCAGGTCAGAGTGGATCATCATGCAGTGGAGATGGTAATGCAAGCTGTCTTTCAGATTATTACGATTCATGGTTTATAAATAGTTTCTGTTCTAACTTCTGAGTTTTTGTTAAGTAGTTTGCACCTACTATAAATTATGGATGTAGACTTAATCTCTATCATAGTCACATCAAACAGTTGAGAGAGGAGCAATTGAAACTTTAGCTGCTGCATAACTTATACACATCACTCTTGATTGCCTCTGTTAATGACATTTTTTATGTTCATGGTGTCATCTAGGGCTCCTTGTCTATGTTTTGACTGAGGATGTAAATGCACTTGTGGGGGATCTGAACCAATATATCACAGGTCCCTTTGTCTTTTATAAGAACTAGAAATGATACTCCTGAAAAGAAATTGAAGGGAAGATGCAAAGCACATCTTGCTTTACAGTATTTCATGCATCGAAATCAATTTTTAAACTTTAATTAGAAATTCTTGGAATTTCATTTTTATCATGCCAATGTTCTCAGGTTTGCTTTCATGATATTGGTCAATTGTCCTAATTAAGTTTTCCATGGATGAACTTTAATCTAGTCAAGCCTGAGATTGTTATGGTTAAGGTTGTATTTAAAGATCTTATACTGATTAATTACTGGGAACATGAGGTATCAGCTTTTCTTTATTGGCAAAAAGAAACAGAGATCATGAACGTTATCAACAGTAAAATATATCTCATGATAGTGATAAGTACACTTCTTATCATCAGAATACTGGTATTTCATCCAGTCTTGGCCCAACTTTAGGATATTGTTGCAGATCAAAATTTCTTGGACAACTTGTGTGGTAACTGCATCTTATTGTTAATTTTTTGGTTCCAACTTCTGTATCAATATTGAGCTGTATGGCATTCTCCAACTTCTCCCTTTAAAAAAAAATGATGCTGCAAGGTCATTTAGAAAGATTTAATATTTCACAGAGAATCCATGTTGGCCTCCTGTTTTTTGGTGGTGCCCATCCCCCTTCAAGAAAAGGGAATGGTGGATGCGCTTAGTATGGGAGAAAGATCCTGAATTAGTGAGTTCTGCAGGCTTCTCTTGAAGTTTGGGTACCAAGGACTCCCTCTTTTCATGAGCATCCTGTATAACTAAAAAACCTTATATGAGTAATGAAGAAGAGGTTATGAAAAACAAAACCACACCACTGTCATATCCAAAATCATATTCTCTTTCTTTCAACAAACTAGAGACTTGGCCTTAAAGGTTCCCACCCTTCCTGGATGTTTTTTCTGCAGAGGATCCAAGCAAAAAAGGTTCCGAGTTTCTCGTTGTCTGTCCATTGTGGTATTTTTCATGAGACATATGTTTATAATTTACTGCAAGTTATATCCACCATCATAATATTCAAATATGTTTCCTGTTTAGCACTGTATTAAACTCTACTTCTAAATAAGCTGCCAATTGCTGCCATATTTCCATTTCATCTGTCTTGTGTTTCTAAGAATTGTTGAATTTGATGCCCATTCCAAAGATTTAATTTCATCTTCCAAATGATCCTTAATCAGTCTGCACTGATCAGTTTTGATATTTCTGAACCATATTTCTTATGCATTAAATTTGTCTTGCAAACTTATGGATATTGGATTTTAGCAACAATATAATCCAAAAGCTATCATGTGTTAGAGATATCTAATCTTCTTGTATGAGCCAAAGTTGTCAAACTCTTGCAAATTTATTTTCATCAAACATGTGAAAATTACCATGATCACTGTATGTAGTATATTCAGTATTCAAATTGGCATTGTTTATATCCTATTTCATCCTCCTTTGCTGATCTTTTCTTCCTGATGGATATTTTATTAATGCACACCTTCTTTCCTAATATACATCATAATTCTGCTTGTAGTGGTGTAGATCTACAAATCCTAAGGCATCTCGAGACTTACAATTTATAATTCCTCAAGCGTCTCAATATTTCTTCCACCATTTACTGATCTCTTATCATGTTTCTTGACTGGTCTTGTCTTGGAAATCATATGATGTACCAAGGATATTGAATAAGAGGATTTGCGATCATGGAAATCAGTTGATTTGAGAATGAGCTAGTCCCTTGTCTGGGAAAAAGCAAACAATGTTTTGGAATTGAACCATGAGTGATGACCAGTGATAAGCGTAAATCCAATCATTTAATTCATATACTTTCATAACGACATTAGCTAGTTTTTAATTTATTTTTAGTTAAATTTATTTATTTTTATTTACTTTTCTTTTGAAGGGGCCTTCACGTACGTTTTCACCGAAACACTCATTTTCAACTGATAGCCATGCAAAACATTTATTGAGATATTACAATAATTCTTATATCTGTTAAATTTATTTCCAAACGAGATTTCTTCTTTTCAACACCAAGGTGCTCTTGGAGTTGTCTAAAAGATGTGGAGAAAACCTTGGAGAGGAGCTAGCACTCCGAAGAGGCTGATCAGGACCAGAACCCTAGTGTGGATCACCTGTAGAGACCATACACCTTTGTGTGGCTTACAGAGGTTGTACCTACCACCGCCTTTTATTGCTGCGAGAGTCATTAAGCATCCAAAGGTAAAAGATTCAATAGTTACTAGTGACTTAGATATGATCTAAGACACTAGACCATAACATAGATATGATATATATTATTTGTATTTATATAGATTTTATGTGTACTTTTCTTTTATACCTTTATATATATACTTTTTATATATTGATCATGTTGTAGGCTGATATTAGATTAGATCTAATATCTTATTGCTTCCGTTGCTTATTTATTTTAGAAAATTTTAAAATGCATACTTGTAGCCTACAATAGATTAACTAACAATGGTATGATCAAATCATTAACATAAAATGGTTTTTATTTTGCTTTCTAACTTTTTGATATCATTTACATGAACTATTATCCTGTTAGTTCCTTGTAGGTAGATAGATAAATCGATTTGATCGATTTATCATTAATTCCATTGTTTTATAAAACAAATTTAAATAGATTGCATAAATTTGCCTGCATAGGTTTTCTTACAGTGGTATCAGAGCGTGGTTCTTGTAACATGATAATAGTTGTATGTTAATATGATATCTTGAGTTTTCTTCTTACTAAAGTACTTGTGGAGCGGTGAGTGGATCAAGATGAGATTGACCTCTCCAAATAGTTTGGAGTAAATGTCTCATTATGTCTCAACTTAGCAAAACCTTAGCCAGTATAGTTCTTGTAAGGAGTCACAGGACTTGTAAGGTTGAGGCATATTATGGATGAGCTGATTAAGGGTTGGTAGTTAAATCCTAAGTCATCTTGAGCATTGAGGGTCAAAGGGATGAATTATATGGTAACCATATGCCAGAGGTTCGTGATTGTTGCTCTGCAGCCTTCGGCCTATTAACATGCACATTGGGAGACCACTTATTCATGAAAGAACTTTATTTGGACAGGTTATTTAGGAGCTTGATGCAAAGGATGTGAGATTGCGGATTACTTTGATGTTATCGCTGGTACAAGTATTGGTGGGTTGGTGACCGCTATGCTCACTGCTCCAAATGAAAATAAACGCCTTCTCTTCGCAACCGAGGAAATCAACGACTTCTACCTGAAAAATTTCCCAAAGATTTTTCTTAGGAGTAGCAATGGAGTTTTAGAATCAGTGAAAAGCTTATTTGGTAGCATCACTGGTCCAAAGTACGACGGCAAATATCTATACTCCATAGTAAAGCAATTGCTTGGTGGGACGAGACTACATTAGAGTTTAACAAATGTAGTTATTCCAACTTTTGACATCAAACTTCTCCAATCGACCATCTTCTCCACCTTTGAGGCTAAGATGGAAGCTTCAAAGGATGCTTTTCTATTAGATATATCCATTAGTACTTCTGCAGCCCCAACATATCTTTCTATACACTACTTTTAAACCAAAGACTTCAACGAGAAGTTCCGAAGCTTTAATCTCGTTGATGGAGGTGTGGCTGCAAATAATCCATGAAAGAAGACGTGAAGACTCCTCAATGCGATGAGCTGGCAGTGGTGCAAGAGAATCCTTCACGCGGAACAACCATGTTCATGCGGTGATTTCATGCAAGAATCCATGTGGTGCAACGGAGAAGCGTTGGGATTTAACGCGGTGATCCTGGACTCCTTCACAGGCATTCTCTAACGAAAATCCAGCACTGATCCTAATCTTCACACGGTGGAACGAAGACTCATACGTGAGCTGGCAATGAGGACTTCATGCATTTTTAACATGAAGCGTTATCCAAGGGTATTCAACACGTTTTCAATGCTGTTTCAAGTTGGCAACGCCGTATTTTTTCGGATAAGGATGTTTAGAATTTTATCGTATTCAACACGTATTCAACGCGACTTTTCAACTATAAAAAGAAAGCAGCAGCCTTCATGAAGAACCGTAGACTTTTAGAGAGACTTTTAGAGTTTCTCAACGGAGGAGGATATGAAGAACAGAGGCGAAAGCTGCGTGTTCATCATTGTTTCCAATGAAAAAAATAAGGTTTATTAGTTTTCTTTTTAATTTTATTATGAACTAATTTTTTTTCTAGAGCATTGATGTAATCTATCAATGAACACACTATTTATTTTATTAGTTATTTTATTTTTAATATTTTTATGATTGAGTGTTTAATTCTTATGATTAATGTTTACAATTTGTTGTTTGATTAATTTAATTACAATGAGACCGAGAGGTGATTTATTATTTTTATGATTAATTCTTACAATTTATTGTTTGATCAATTGAACTACAATGAGACCGAGAGGTGATTTGTTGTTTTAGATCTAGAATTAAGCATCATTGTTTTATATCTATAATTAGACCGAGAGGTGTTTAATTCTAGATCTAAAATAACAAATCACCTCTTGGTCTCATTGTAGTTCAATTGATCAAACAATAAATTGTAAGAATTAATCATAAAAAATAACAAATCACCTCTCGGTCTCATTGTAATTCAATTAATCAAACAATAAATTGTAAACATTAATCATAAGAATTAAACACTCAATCATGAAAATATTAAAAATAAAATAACTAATAAAATAAATAGTGTGTTCATTGATAGATTACATCAATGCTCTAGAAAAAAATTAGTTCATAATAAAATTGAAAAGAAAACTAATAAAACTTATGTTTTTTATTGGAAACAATTGATGAACACGCAGCTCTCGCCTCTGTTCTTCATATCATCCTCCGTTGAGAAACTCTAAAAGTCTTTCTAAAAGTCTACGGTTCTTCATGAAGGCCGCTACCTTCTTTTATAGTTGAAAAGTCGCATTGAATACGTGTTGAATACGATGAAATTCTAAACATCCTTATCCGAAAAAATACGGCGTTGCCAACTTGAAACCGCATTGAAAACTTGTTGAATACCCTTGGATAACGCTTCATATTTAAAATGCGTGAAGTCCTCATTGCCAGCTCACGTACAAGTCTTCGTTCCACCGTGTGAAGATTAGGATCAGTGCTGGATTTTCGTTGGAGAATGCCCATGAAGGAGTCCAGGATCACCGCGTTAAATCTAAGCGCTTCTCCCTTGCCACCACATGGATTCTCGCATGAAATCACCGCATGAACATGGTTGTTCCACGTGAAGGATTCTCTTGCACCACTGCCAGCTCATCGCATTGAGGAGTCTTCACGTCTTCTTTCATGGATTATTTGCAGCCACATCTCCATCAACGAGATTAAAGCTTTGGGACTTCCCATTGAAGTACAGAAAGATATGTTGGGGCTGCAGAAGTACCAATGGATATATCTGATAGAAAAGCATCTTTTGAAGCTTCCATCTTAGCCTCAAAGGTGGAGAAGATGGTCGGTTGGAGAAGTTTGATGTCAAAAGTTGGAATAACTACATTTGTTAAACTCTGATGTAGTCTCGTCCCACCAAGCAATTGCTTTACTATGGAGTGTAGATATTTGCTATCGTATTTTGGACGAGTGATGCTACCAAATAAGCTTTTCACTTATTCTAAAACTCCATTGCTACTCATAGGAAAAATCTTTGGGAAATTTTCCAGGTAGAAGTCGTTGATTTCCTCAGTTGCGAAGAGAAGACGATTATTCTCATCTGGAGCAGTGAGCATAGCGGTGACCAACCCACCAATACTTGTACCAGCGATAACATCAAAGTAATCCGCAATTCTCACATCCTCTCCATCAAGCTCCTAAATAACCTGTCCAAATAAGTTCTTCCCTGAATAAGTGGTCTCCCAAGGTGCATGTTACTCTAGAAATAAAATTGACAGATATAAGAATTATTGTAATATCTTAATAAATGTTTTGCATGGCTATCAGTTGAAAATGAGTGTTTCGATGGAAACGTACGTGAAGGCCCCTTCAAAAGAAAAGTAAATAAAAATAAATAAATTTAACTAAAATAAATTAAAAACTAGCTAATGTCGTTATGAAAGTATATGAATTAAATGATTGGATTTACGCTTATCAACTGGTGCAACGCTTTCATTCAAGGTGTGGTAATTGCCTAGGTTGTCGTCTTCTTTTTGGTTATATATTTGCTGTTATTTCTTAATATTTTGGTTTTATGTTTTAAGTCTGTTGTCAGAAATCGGGCTTTAAATTTGCGTCTGGTGATCCTTGTGATTCATTCTTAGATCTTTCTTTCTTTGTATCATTTTAATGAAACAGGTTCTGTTCATAGTTGATTTTGAATTGAACTACCAGATGCAAAATGTTCCACACTTGCCAAAACATGATTTCAACCTTGTAATTGCAGGTCTAGACTAAAAAATTACAGGGGTACATTGTCATCCATTCAACACCCTAGAGAACTGTGAGCCAAGCCCAGCCCCTTGGGTCTGTTGCTATGTCAACAGATGCCATTCATTGTTCATGTAACTCTCAGTTCTAGGGTTAGCATGCACCCTCTCGACTCCCAAGAAACTAAAGTGAACCTTGTGCCTCTTGTTTGTGTAAGGCTAAGACTGGGATGTGTTTTCAGAATTGACAGCCATTTCGTGTTAGCACAAAATATCAATTAACTTAGTTATCATGGTCCAAGACTTTAAAACACGGGGCATTTTGGATATAGGAAATGTTTTCAAAGACAACAGAATTGTTAACATGCAGGATAATAAGAGTATGGCAAATATGTACTTTTGATCGTCAAAATTTCAATTGTTACCATTTAGTTCCTCATGTTTTAAGGATGTTGCATTTTTGGTGTCTCATTATATGGGGTTGGAATAGCCGACATGTCACTTTGATGCGAACATATGGACTATCACTTATCCAGCACGGCAAGTTAGTGGGAGCTCCAATGATAGTCCATATGTTTGCATAAGGATGACATGTTAACTATTTCATCAATTTTAACTGACCTTATGTATCACAATATTTTTAAAACATAGAGAATTAAACTATTAACAATTGAAAGTTTGAAGACCACAATGAATTTTCAGTGAAAGTTTAAGGATGAAAAGTATACTTTGGCCCAAGAGTATTTACTTAGTAAAAACATGACACTTTAAAGGGGCAAAATGGAGTATCTCGGTTTTGAATTGCTTTGTGAAACTTAAGGGAAGTTTGTAATCCACTGATCGTTGGGAGGATCAGGACAAGTCATAATGCCTGTGATATCTCTTCCTGTAGACTCGCTGCTGACTGAACCGTGGTCCATTGATCAGAAAGCCTGGTCTGTTCGTTGCTTGCTTCCTAACATTAAATACCTTTTATTATTAATTGCATTTTCCTTTTATTATCATCAATGGCATTTAGATGTGATTTTTAATCCAGAACTCTAAGAAAGGGAGCAAGTAACCTGTATTATTTGGATAATTTTTGAAGTTATGCTTTGGCATATCTTGTTACTTTGATGTTTTACCATCTAATGTAGCAATGAACTGGGACGCCACGATTCTGCAAATGATGCCCCTTCATCTTAAGGCATTCCATATTTTTCTTTTGAATTTGGTAGATAAAGCCATGTAGCAGGCTCAAGCAAACAGTTGGGGCTGGCAGTCCATTTGTTTGCCAAGGACATTAAATTCATCTATCAGTTCTATTCTGGTCAAAAGCAGGCATCTGTTTAGGCTATCGGTTGGCAAAACCACCATCCACCTTTGTCCTACCTTCCAATCTTTGCTGCTTGCGACAAGGTAACAATTTGTCAGCTGATGCTGCTGCTTCTGCTGCTACTTTTGGTCTTGAGAAATATGATTTGTAAGCAAATTAGCTAGATTGACTCTGAATTTTCACCAAAAATTAAAATCAGAGTTGGTGTTACCATAGCACTGGAATCTTTACATGGATTGAGTCCTGAAATAGACCAAGATGTCAAGCTAATGTAATGCAATATTCTATGTCACCAAATGTTTTGACCCTACATCACCAAATTGAGATTAGTAGTGTTCAGACTGTATTAGCCTGATTTATGGATCAGAGGATGACTGATGTAGGGAGGATGGACACGGGGAAGCCTGTGGAACAAAGCACTTGGTAACAGTTTCTGAAGGCTTTCCATTAATCAGGGATGTGCAATTCATGTTTAAGAAAAACTAATGAGAAAATAAATTTATGATTATAAAAATAAAAGAGTTTTTTACTTTAGATTTTGAATCCCATGCCTAATTTTTTTTCTGTTTCTTGAGAGGTTCCTCATTGTTATCCAAAACAGATATTTATTTTTAAATTTAAATTTAATAAAATTTTGAGTTGGTCTAATAGAAAGGAAGGTAGAATGGATGTTTGGTTGGACTCTTGGATTAGAAAAGGATTTTCCGAAATATTGGATCACATGTATCCTAGTTGTCTATCTTGTTTTTATACCCTTTCATATATAATCTTCTAGCAAGTTTTATTAACTTATCTATTTGCAATTTAATCAATAATTTTGATAAATGCAAAACTTTTAGGTATGTTCCTCTCTTGTTTTGTAACGTTTATAAATGTACTACTGATAATGAGAATACAAATGGCAAAAGGGAAATATTTACCTTTTCACTCCATTAAAAGTAAATCATCATATAACAAGATTAAAAGTTGGTACTCATTCAACTTCTGCACAATTCATTGGAGTAAAATAATATTTTAAATTCAACTCTCTATTTCAACGGGAAAGAGAGTATTTATATTTAGTGAACAATGTTTTAAGCATATGGCACTCTTATTATTTCATTCTTACCTATTATTTTTTGTTAAAATATCAAAATTAATGATTTATAGTTTCTACTGCCAAGAATAATTAGCCAAGTTTTTTTTGGCTTCCCTCTTCTAATGGTTTGCCCTCTTGATGGTGACATGTTACCATTGTTATGGGACTTCAAGCGTGGATGACTTCGGAAGAGTGAGAACTGTTGTTGGGTGTTTGGCATATGCTGGCTATCTAATATATCAGATTGAGGCTAGAGTTACACTCTATGTTCTTAAGACAATTTCGTCCCGCAATGATACTCACGGTCAGTATGACGATTGTCTTTCAGGATACAACAGTCTCCTTTTGATGAAAGCAGCACTATAATTCATCAAAAATATTGAACCAAGAATGCTACTCTTTTTTAATGCATTATTGCTATACTACCCTTAGGAAAGTATGCAAATGCCTAAGAGAGAACTCAATTTGGAATGGAATTGGAATGAATGAAATGAGAGGGTCTAGGGTCCTATTTATAGGTTTTTAGATGCACTTTGGAAGCAACCTTACGAATTTAATTTGAATTGTTTGATCGGATTTGATCAAAGGATGTGAGGGTTAAAGGCTTATCACCCTTGATATGCCCTTTAGACATCGTGATCTTCAGATCAGGCGATCGAATAAGCCTTTTCATGGCTGTGATCTGAAGATCGGTCGATCAGATAAGCCTATCCTCATCCTGATAAGTCTTTTCATCATCGTGATCTGATGATCACGTTATCAGATAGGCGGTTGCATGTCTTTGATATGCCTTTTCATGATCAGACCGTTGATTTATCTCCAACCGTATGATCGAACGGGTGCTTTATCACCAATCATTCTATTGACTGGTCAACCGATGGGTGTGAGCCTTTGGATTGTGACCGCGATCATGATTTGATCACCGTATCTCGACCCTTCATCTGATCGATCAACGATTAGTTTTGATTCTGATCTGATGATCAACGGTCAATTGATCTCAGCCCTTTATCTTGATCTGATAAGTCTTCACCGTAGGATCCTCATGATCTATAAAAAATTTAAAGCCTCTCAAGCTCCTCACGATGATGCGCATGTGCGAAGTGCAAAGTGTATTTACAAAGCGTCCATTACGCCCTTCGCACATGGGCGTGCGCGAGGGTGATGCGCTCAAGCTCTCCATTTGTGGTGAGCCTAAGGAACTAAGCTTCAAGGAAGTCGTTTCCATATAAGTGAACCTTCCTTTCTTGATTTTTTCGATGTGGGACTAAATATCCCCGCAATTTCTCATTCACACCCTAAAGGAATGTGATGGGCTTTCAAGGCCCATTAGGGTATTTGGGCCTATTTTGGCTCATTACCCAACAATCCTTCACATGAATGAAAATTGGACTTAGATCAAAGATCATTAAAGATCAGCAAAGGCAAACCCCCACATAAAAGGATTTTAATGCAAATAAATATGCAGACACACTAAAGAGAGTATAATGGGATGAAGTATCGGAATAGGTAGCTTGTGGCTTTGAACCTTCCTTAGTGAGTTGTTATCGAGTTTACTTGCTAAAAGGTAAATATGATGTCTTGAACCTTTCAGCGTTTTGTGTAAACTAAGACAATAACAATCACGCAACTTCTTCCGAGCATTCTTTTAGTTCTCATGGTTGTGTTCATTTTGGCCCCGAACAACTCTTGGACTCATGAGTGCTTCAGAGAATTAAACCTTAAAATTCTCATAGAATTGACCCAGTTCACACTCACATAGGTGATTCTTATTAAGAGTATCATGCTATACCCCACATGATGTTCATGTCATAAGAATCATTAAAAGCAATGCTTATCCTAGTAACTTTAGCAAGTAGCACCAATTATCATAGGAATGAGTAGGATTGTACATCCTTAGTGCTATCAAGTCTCTTCATAATTTAGTTGTCCCTTTTGAACCTAAATCTTGGGATCTCCAGTCAGCTGGGTTGGGTATCCACTATGAAGAGTTTTCAGTTATAGGTTTTAAACCCATTCCCCTCGATAAACAATTTACTTGATCTCTTGGTAACCCCTTAGTTAATGGATCCGCTAGGTTTTTCTTTGACTGAACATAGTCAATAGAAATTATATCAATTTCAAGTAACTGCTTAATGGTATTATGTCTGCGACGTATATGTCTAGACTTACCATTATACATCTTATTATGTGCTCTGCATATTGCCAATTGACTATCACAATGTATG
Source organism: Calamus simplicifolius (assembly GCA_900491605.1). Classification (NCBI taxonomy): domain Eukaryota; kingdom Viridiplantae; phylum Streptophyta; class Magnoliopsida; order Arecales; family Arecaceae; genus Calamus; species Calamus simplicifolius. Next base: position 792,102 of record UESW01003959.1, read on the forward strand.
CATATTGCAGGCTTTGGCCAACATGGAATTTCTTCTAAAAGATTTTGAAGCCATTCTGCTTCTTCAGCCGCCTTTTCTAAGGTAATGAACTCAGATTTCATAGTGGATCGAGCTATACATGTTTGCTTAGAAGATTTCCATGACACAACACCTCCTCCTAAGGTGATACATATCCACTTGTAGATTTTGTATCTTTTGTGTTAGATATCCAATTAGCATCACTGTATCCTTCTAGTACAGCTGGATATCTTGAATAATGTAATCCATAACTTAGGGTATATCGCAGATATCTTAATACCCTTATTAGAGCTGTCCAATGATTTGGACCTAGATTACTTGTGAATCTACTCAACTTATTGACAGCATATGCTATGTCAGGACGAGTACAATTCATGGCATACATTAAACTGTCAATTATACGTGAGTATTCCAATTGAGATATGGGTTTGCCAGTATACTTAGCCAAATGTAGATTAACATCTACAAGTGTTTTCACTGGGCTAGTATCATACTTTTTATACTTATTTAATATTTTCTCAATATAATGAGATTGAGATAATATTATTTCTTCAGATGTTCTAGTGATTCGAATCCCTAGTATAATATCTGCAACACCCATATTTTTCATATCAAAATGTTTGATCAACATTTTCTTTGTCTGTTTAATCATTTTAGTATTACTACCAATGATTAATAGGTCATCTACATGTAAGCAGATAATCACATACCCTTCAGGTAGGGTTTTGGCATATATGCATTTGTCACATTCATTTATTTTGAATCCATTTGATAACATAACATTATCAAATTTTATATGCCATTGCTTAGGTGCTTGCTTTAATTCATATAAGGATTTAACAAGTCTACACACCTTTTCTTGTCCTGGAACAATAAATCCCTCAAGTTGTTCCATGTATATTTCTTCATCTAATTCACCATTCAGAAAAGCAGTTTTAATATTCATTTGATAAATTTCAAGATTGTTAATGATTGTAAAAGCGGTTAACATTCTTATAGATGTTATTCTACTTACTAGTGAATAGGTATCAAAGAAGTCTATACCTTCCTTTTGTTTGAAGCCCTTAGCCACTAATCTGGCTTTATATTTGTCAATTGATCCATCAGCTTTTAGCTTTTTCTTAAAAATTCACTTGCACCCTAAAGGTTTCATACGAGATGGTAAGTATACCAACTCCCAGGTATAATTATGCATGATGGACTCAATTTCATTATTGACAGCTTCTTTCCAAAAGGGTGCTTCTGGAATAGACATTACCTCCTTGAATGTCTGAGGTTCATCTTGTAACATATAAGTTACATAACCAGGACCAAAAGACTTTGCAACTCTTGGTCTCTTACTACGCCTTGGTTCATCTTCAGGATATTCTTCCTGATGACTACTACTAGCAGTATTATCATAAGTTCTTTTATTTGAACTTATTTCTAATTTCCTTTTACTTGGAAATATATCTTCAAAGAATATTGCATTCCTTGATTCCATGATTGTATTTATCTGTATATCAGATATATCTGATTTATACACAAGAAAGCGATATGCACTACTATTATGTGCATAACCGATAAATATACAATCAACAGTTTTAGGTCATATTTTGACCTTTTTGGGGTCCGGAATAGCTACTTTAGCTAGACACCCCCATACTCTTAAGTAATTGTAAGAAGGCTTCTTTCCTTTCCATAACTCATATGGAGTAACTTCCTTCTTCTTAAGAGGTATCTTATTAAGAATATGATTTGCTGAGAGAATTACTTCTTCCCATAAATTCTGTGGTGTACCAGAATTTATCAACATAGCATTCATCATTTCTTTTAATGTGTGGTTTTTACGTTCCGCAATTCTATTAGATTGAGGCGAATAAGGAGCAGTAGTTTGATGAATAATGCCATGCTCTTGACAGAATTCATCAAAAGGTGCATTGTATTCACCACCTCTATCACTCCTTATGGCCTTAATCTTTTTCCCAAGTTAATTTTAACTTAATTCTTATAACATTTAAACATTTCTAAAGCCTCATCCTTAGACTTTAGTAGATACACATAGCAGTATCTAGTTGAATCATCAATAATGTTATAAAATACTTTTTACCTCCTAGTTTGAACTGACTTTAAGTCATATAAATCACTGTGAATTAAGTCAAGAGATTCAGTATTTTTTTCTACTAATGGGAATGGTATTTTTGCTAACTTAGCTTCAACACATACTTCACACTTGTAATATGGATCAATTTCATGATTAGGTAATAATTCTAATTTTATTAATTTTCGTAATAAATTAAAATTTACATGTCCTAATCTATCATGACATAAACAAGAAGAGTCAACCATATAAGCAGAAGAAGAAGCTTTATTCATTTCATGGTTTATGTGTACAGTCATTACATTCACTTTGAATAATTCATTATTCAGGTAACCCCTTCCAATAAATATCCCCCTTAGTGAGTACAAATTTATCAGACTCAAAGACCATCCTAAAGCCATGTTTGCTTAGGAGGGAGCCTGGTATAAGATTCTTCCGGATGTCAGGGACATGTAGCACATTATTTAGTAGAAGCTCCTTGCCAGATGTCATTTTCATAACGATGCGGCCAAGTCCTTCTATCTTGGATGTAGCGGAGTTACCCATGACCAAATTTCTACCATGGAGTATATGATGAGAACATACTATTATCGGAGCAGACATATCTGGTAGCTCCAGTGTCGATGTTCCATTCATTTGCTTTGTCAACCATGTTTGCTTCAAATACAACAGCTGACAGCATCATCTCGGATACCTCTTTGGATAGGGTTTCAGTAACGTTGACTTCTTTCTTTTCTTTATCCTTGAAACGACAGTCCTTGGATTTGTGTCCTTGCTTTCTACAAACAAAGCACTTCCCTTGAATTTATATTTCTTTGGATTGCCCTTCTTCTATTTAAAGCCTTCGCCTGGAAACTTGCGTTTTTTTCTTCCTTCTATGAGGTTGGCTTTTGGCTCAGCAGGTTGTCCTCATGTCTTCTTGTCTTGGCTCTTATTGTCCTCCTCGATCCTCAGGCGGACAGTTAGGTCTTCAAGTCCCATCTCCTTCCGCTTATGCTTTAGGTAGTTCTTGAAGTCCTTTCATAGTGGTGGTAGCTTCTCTATGATGGCAGCTACCTGGAATGACTCACTGAGAGACATTCTTTCTGCATGTATCTCATGCAGGATGATCTGGAGCTCTTGAACTTGCGCCATAACAGTTTTGTTGTCGACCATTTTGTAGTCTAAGAACCTTCCAACCACAAACTTCTTGTGTTCAGCATCCTCTATCTTGTACTTTTTATCCAGGAATGCCCATAACTCCTTAGCAGTAGTAATACTGCTGTACACATTGTACATGGTATTATCCAGTCCATTCAGGATGTAGTTTTTACAAAGGAAGTCTGAGTGCTTCCATGCCTCCACCGCAGCAATGACTTACTTGTTGGTCTCCCCTTCCTTTAGGACAGGTGGATCTTCATTCAGCACTCTGACCAGGTTCAGAGTTGTGAGGTAGAACAACATCTTCTGTTGCCACCTTTTGAAGTCCGTGCCAGAGAATTTCTCTGCTCCTTTGGCTTGAACGGATGTCGTCATAGTAGCCATCTGCAGCAGCACTTCCGTGGTAGCACGAAATTGTCTTAAGATTGTTGTTGGGTGTTTGATAGATGTTGGCTACCTAATCTATCAGACTGAGGCTAGAGTTACACTCTATGTCCTTAAGATAATTTCATCCCGCAATGGTGCTCACGGTCAGTATGACGATTGTCTCCCAGGATACAACAGTCTCCTTTTGATGAAAGCAGCATTACAATTCACCAAAAATATTGAACCAAGAATGCTACTCTCTTTTTAATGCACTATTGCTATACTACCCTTAGGAAAGTATGCAAATGCCTAAGAGAGAACTCAATTCGGAATGGAATTGGAATGAATGAAATGAGAGGGTCTAGGGTCCTATTTATAGGTTTTTAGATGCCCTTTGGAAGCAACCCTACGAATTTAATTTAATTTGAATTCTTTGATCAGATTTGATCAAAGGATGTGAGGGTTAAAGGCTTATCACCCTTGATATGCCCTTTAGACATCGTGATCTTCATATCAGGCGATCGGATAAGCCTTTTCATGGCTGTGATCTGAAGATCAGCCGATCAGATAAGCCTATCCTCATCCTGATAAGTCTTTTCATCATCGTGATCTGATGATCACGTTATCAGATAGCCTGATCGGATAAGCCTTTTCATGGCTGTGATCTGAAGATCAGCTGATCAGATAAACCTATCCTCATCCTGATAAGTCTTTTCATTATCGTGATCTGATGATCACGTTATCAGATGGCGGTTGCACGTCTTTGATATGCCTTTTCATGATCAGACCGTTGACTTATCTCCAACCGTACGATCAGACGGGTGCCTTATCACCAACCGTTCTGTTGACTGGTCAACCGACGGGTGTGAGCCTTTGGATCGTGATCGCGATCATGATTTGATCACCTTATCTCGACCCTTCATCCAATCAATTAACGATCGGTTCTGATCCTGATCCGATGATCAACGGTCAATTAATCTCAGCCCTTTATCTTGATCCGATCAGTCTCCACCGTTGGATCCTTGCGACGATGCGCACGTGCAAAGTGTGCCTACAAAGTGCCCATTGCGCCCGTGCACACACGCGTGTGCGTGCGCGAGGGTGATGCGTAGCTCTCCACTTGTGGTGAGCCTAAGGAACTAAGCTTCAAGGAAGTCGTTTCCATATAAGTGAACCTTTCTTTCTTGATTTTTTCGATGTGGGATTAAATATCTCTGCAATTTTTATTCACACCCTAAAGGAAGGTGATGAGCTTTCAAGGCCCATTAGGGTATTTGGGCCTATTTTGGCCCATTACCCATAAGAACCTACTAAAAATTGAAGCCACTCTCTCTCTCTCTCTCTCTCTCTCTCCTCTAATGGTTCACTTATGAAAATCCAAAATAAACCAAATGGGTGGTTTTAGATTTTAAAATGTTTTCAGATCTTGTTGTCATCTGCCCTCCTTTGTTCATCGACTTTGTTAGCTTACATCCTTCCCCTCATTTTGACCTCTAGGTTGGGCAATAGCGTCTCGTTCACCTGTACGTTGGGCAACAGCATCTTGTTCACCTGCATCATTGTCGGCTTCCGTTACTCTGGTAATCCCTTCCATGCCAGCCATGCTCACCTTCCTCTTCCTCCGAGTTCCTCCGAGGCGTCCACTCTCTGAGCTAATCATCGCTTGCCCTTTTTGCTTCTTTTTTCTACCTTTTTATTTTATTTTATTTTATTTATTCCTTCCTTCATTTCTAGACCAACCAAGTGTTCTGGATTGAGAGGAGGGACAAAATTTTTTTTACTCCTCTACGTTTGTTGCCCTCAAACAAAAGTCAGGATTACAAGGTCAAGAAAGATAATTTATCGAACAAAAAATTTATTTTTATTGAATCCTACCTCACTAAGCTAGCAAATAAATAATTAGATTATAAATTAATTAATAATTATATATTTTTTATTTATTATTTATATTTATATTCATAAGGTGTGACTATAATTTTATGTTGTTAGTTAACCTACTACAATCATCCTCTTTTATCCAGGGTTAAGATCAGTTGTGTATAAAAAATTCATACATAAACGAAGTTAAAAAATATGTATAATGGGGCACTTACTAATGTAAAAACTATCAATAGCAATACTAGCAAAATTTTCTGTTACAGTAGGGTTATATTAGATATTCATTTTTAATTCATATTTTTTTGCTTTAATTATAAATGAGTTTATTGAATATATTTAAAATATATTTTATGGTACATATATTTGCTAATGATATATTAGTAGTAAATAAAGCTAAGGCTAAAATTAATTGTAAATTAGAACTATGGTGAAATGCATTAGAATCTAGGGGTTTTAGGTTAAGTAGGACAGACAAAATATATGAAATGTAATTTTAGTATAATTAAAAATAAAGATAAATGTAGAGTATAAATTGGATACCATAAAGTTAGTAAAAATAATCATTTTTGGTATTTAGTATTCATAAAGAATGAGAGATTAAGAACGATATTGTCTATGGAATTAAAACAAGTTAGATAAAATGAAGGAGTGCAATTGAAATATTATGTGAGAAAAAAATTTTATAGGACAACCATAAGTTCATCCATGTTTTATTGGCATAAAATGTTTAGCAGTTAGAAAAATATAAGTATATAAGATGAATATGGCGAAAAAGAGAATGTTAAGATAGATTTATAGTAACATAAGAAAAGATAAAATAAAAAATAAAATCATTTAAAATAAGATAGAAGTAGCTTTAATCAAGGATAAATTAAGTGAAGGCTAATTTAAATAGTTTGGATATGTATAACATAAACTTAGAGATACATAGCATAGAAGAGTAACTTGATATATGTAAAGAAAGTGGTAGAAATATATCAAAATTCATATGAAAAGAAGTGATAAAGAAAACTTAAAATTTTAATCTTATTAAAAAAATATATTTAATAAAATTATATATAAAAAAAATTAATTTTAACTAATTTAAAATTAAAATTTTATTATTGTTATTATATTTTTTTATTTATCATGTTATTTTGCATTAAATACAAAATTATATAATTTTATGTTGCGTCTTCTTTTCCTCTCCTCTCTTTTATAACGTTGGCCTTTTTGGCTAAACACCCCCTTCCCAAGTCTACTGCTTGCAGCTGTAATGTCATGCATCAGTCAGAGTCTGTCACCTCCTTCCTCTATGGGACCGTGTCCGGGCTCCTTGGCGGCATCGTACCTACCAACATCTTCGACCTACAACAAGCCTGCATGCAAAAAAAAATATCGTCTGGTGTACTTTTTATGATCACCTTCACCATATTTCGGCTTATAGCAATGCCAATGTTGACCGTAAGTATTTCATCGTACCGAAGGGTTAAGATGTGGGACTAGGGAAAGGGGACGGCGAAGGGAGAGGAGCTTCTATTCGAATCGTAAAAATTCCTAGCCCTCTCTCACATTTTTTTTAAAAAAATTCTAAATTATTCTCTCTCTTTTTTCTCCGCACCCCTTCCTCTCCCCCGTCTTCTTCCTTTCTCCTCTTCTCTTCAGCGCCGCCCCCATCTCCTCCTTCCCATCTCCTTCCTCTTTCCAGCATCGGCCCTTTCTCGACTCCCTCCTCATCTCTTCCTTACTCTTCGGCACCGACCTAGCCTCCCCTCCCTCAGTACCAGCTCCTCCTTCGGCATCATTTGATCAAATAGGATCGAACATAGGACCTCTGTTCCATCATGTTTGACCGAACAAAGATCATTTTGTTCGGCTTGATAGGCCAGATCGAACAGACAGGCCAAACGGAGGCCCTTCGTTCGGTCAAACATGATCGAACAAAGGTTATTCATTCGGCTCTATTTGGTCGAACGATGCTGAGAGGCGCCAAAGGCCGAAGAATAGGGAGGAGACGGGACCGGAGAGGCGTCGGAAAAGAGTCAGTGCCGGAGAGGAGATGAAGACGGGGGGAGGTGGTGCCGAGAAGGGGAAAGAGGAGGAGATGGGAGATGGGAGGGTAGGGGGTGCAGTGCGGGAGGGAAAAGGGGACGGGCAGTGCCGGAGAGAAAATGTAGGGGTGGGAGCCCGGAGATGGGTGTGAGAGAAAAGGGGAGAGGATAGTTTAGAATTTTTTTTTAAAAAAAGGGGCTACCGAGTAAAAAATATGGTCCAAATAGCAATTCCCAGACCCGGAAGGGAGGGACCAAGTAAGGTTCTGAAACTGGCGGAACTCGTAGTTTCTTTCTTGATAGATTTTAAAACAACATTCTGAATTGTCTGCTTGCAAATTCAAATGAAGTGTAGGAACTCAGAGTTAATCGTTTCTTCCGCATGGATCCCCAGTTTTCTATTTGGCTATTTTGTTTTTGTTTAAATTAAAAACAAAGTACTAAACAAACTCCTCCTCTCTAATTATATCAGCATCTCCACTTCGGGCTGCATAGTTATGTTGCTGTGTAACTAAATAACATTACAGATAATCTAATGTTATTTCAAAAGATTGTAACCATAAGATTTTGAGCTATTTATATTATCAAAAATTATTCTTTTATTATATATATATATATATATATATATATATATATGATAGGATAATTATAACAACATAAGAATATTATGATATTACTATAAATTTATTGGTAGTTAATAATTATATTATAAACTTCGTCTAGGTTGGTCCCAAGTTCGGATAAAAAAGGGATTGCGTTAGGTAGTTAACAATTAGCATAAAACTCTATCAGATCCACTAAAACATAAGTTGACCCCATGTAGTTGAAAAAAAAAAAAAAAGGCTTAGATGAGTTAAGTTGAGTTTAATAATTATATTATAATATACTATTAAAAAGTATAATATCATTATTCTAATGATAAAATATTATAATATTATGATACATTGTTATAGTAATATTACAAAAAATATTATATTATTGTATTATATTATAACATTACATAATATCATGATATTATTGTAATATAGCATTTTTATTATTAGTTAATAATATAATATTATAAAGTATAATAATAATATTATTATTGTAATATTAAAATATTATGGCATTATGATATATTATTAGTACTATTACAAAATTATAATATAATAATATTGTATTAATATACTATATCAAAACATTACATAATATTATATAATTATATTATATTGTGATTATTATGTTATATTAATAACAATAGTATAATATTATATTATTAGATAATAAGTATATTGTATATATATTATAGTAATAATATAAAATTGTAATAGACTATAATGATGCTAATATAATAATATTCAATAGATGGGATAAGATACGCCAACTTAACATTTTTGAAATTTTAGTTTCAAGCAATCACTAGATATGGGCTGAAATCAAGTTTGAGCCTAGCACTTGCTTTCGAACGATCCCACCTTTATAATCTTGTGATGCGATCCGATGCCATCTTAATAAAACACAGATGGGCAACGGGTCATGCCGCCCCATGGGCAGCACAGCTCGATATGACTCGGGCCATGCCTAGCATGGCCTGGCATGACTCGGGCCGTATCTAGCATGGCCCATTAAATCGTGCTGTGCCAGGCTCGGAAAAAGGATTTTTTGGTACGGCCTAGGACAAGCCTAGGCCGGCCCACTGTGCCGGCACGGCATGGCCCGTCGTGCCGACACGGTGGGCCGGCACGACCCATCGTGCCGGCACGACACGGCCCACATGAGCCCCATCAAGGCCTAATAAATTTTTTTAAAAAATATTTTTTTAATAAATTAAAAAATTGTTGAGATATGAAGCCATAAATTAATATGAAGCCATCTTAATGATGGGGGGTTTGGCATAGACCCTTTATTAATTTAAAATTAAAATGGTACATGAAGAGAGAGGGGCTAGGCTTGATCACCATAATACAATAAGAAAAGAGAAAAAAAGAGAGATAACTTACTTTAACAATTAAAAAATATACATTATTAGAAGTGAAACCTATATTATTAAAAGTGAAACTTATATATATTAGAAGTGAAACGAATTCAAGCCTCAGGAAGACATAAGGCCCATACAAAAAGACTTGTTAAAGAACACTCAGACACTCTATGCTTCAAGAGCATCAATCTCAGCTTCTCTCATGTTAAAAAAAGACTCTGTGCATCGATTTTTAGTGCACAAAGCGCGCACCGGATGCACGACATTTGCAAGTATGGTCTTCAGGCTAGTCTATAAGGTAATTCTCCTATTGTGCTCTCTGACTTGTTCATAATGCGTATAGTGCACCGGATGACCTAGTCTTTCTTATAAATTCGATTCTTCATGAGAATATCTAAACTTAGTAGGCCTTGTTCATTTTTGTTTTTTTTTCCTTCTGATGCCGTTAAATTATGAATAAATAAACAAAAGCTGAATATGTGCTATTCAAACGTGCAACATGCCTTAAATATAATAATGCAAATGCAACCAAAAAGAGATATACTAGTGATGTATTACTACAAATGTGACTCACAAGTTATAGTCAATTACATACAATAGTTAGAACCAGACCTGTAGATTTTAACCCAATTAGAAGATTGAACTAGTAGCTTAATGATCCAATAGATGAATCAATGGTTGAATAGTATAAATAATAAAAAAAATAAAACTAAAAAAATGATTTTTAAGGAAAAATAAAGATACTTTTTTAATAAAATTTAATTAATATGATAGCTAAAAAAATTAAATTATTTAAACCCTAATTATTTTAATAGAATTATATTTTTTTACATAGATAATTTCATCTTCATTCTAAAGATATGAGAGTCAAATTTGCATTTTTTTAATGCATGATCACCTCTAATTACATATTAGAAACTATTTTTAAAATTATTTTTATGCAATTAAACATATAAAAAGTTAAAAATGGCTTTTGGATAATTTTTTGTTAAAAATTATATTATTTAATTTTATGTATGATCATCAGAAGCCATGTTTGGCATAATCATTTTTAAAAAAAATAAAAAAATTGAGCCAATAATTTTATAAAAAAAATTATTCATGCATGGCCCATGATGACCGTGCCTTATGGTAGGCTGAGCCATGCATGGCAGATGATGGGCCAGGCTTGGCCTGGCATGGATGGCCCGTGCCTAGCCCGGCACGGAGCCCGTTATGAAACACCTCTTAAACACCGTCGTTTAATTCTCTTCTCGTATTCCGGGGCCGGCTCCCTCTTGAAGCTTATTCGCTCTTCTCTCGCTCTCTTGCTGAGCCCAGTCCACTCCTTCGGTCCTCCCTTGGCAAGGGAGACGAAATTTAGTGTCGAGAAATGCCTCTTCGTACCCTGTTCTCCGTTCCCGCGAAACTCCGCCAGCCCTCCTCCTCCCTTCCCTTTCCCGCCCCGCCACAATCACCACCACTTCCTCGTGCCTCTCGCTGCCGCCGTCGTCGATCGGCTCCGCCGCCCGCATCCAGAAGCTGATCGCCGCCCAGTCGGATCCCCTCCTCGCGAAGGAGATCTACAACGTGGCCTCCTCCCTCCATCCCGACCTCCTCCGTCCGTCCGCACTCCACACGCTCATCCTCAAACTCGCCCGCGCCCGCCACTTTTCCGCCGCCCTCTCTCTCCTCCGCCGCCTCCCCTCCCCCTCGCCCGCCCTTCTCTCCTCCCTCTTCCACGCCTTCTCCCGCCACTCCCGCCCTGATCTCGCCCTCTCCGCCTTCCGCCGCCTCCTCCTCTCTTCCTCCCCCCCTCCTCGCCCCAAGCTCTTCAACCGCCTCCTCTCCGCCCTCGCCGCTCACCCGTCCTCTCTCCCTGCAGCTCTCTCCCTCCTCAAGTCCGCCCCCTCCCTCGGCATCACGCCCACCACACGTTCGTTCAATGTCCTAATGTTCGCCTTCTGCCGCGCCGGCAAGCTCAGCATTGCCTACACCCTCTTCAACCGCCTCTTTGCTGTTGGACTCACTCCCGACGTCGCCTCCTATCGGATCCTCATGCAGGGCCTCTGCCGGAAGAGCCAGGTCGGCACCGCCGTCGGTCTTCTTGACGACATGCTTAACAAAGGCTTCGTCCCCGACACGCTTACCTACACTTCGCTCCTCAACAGCCTCTGCCGCAAGAAGAAGCTCCGTGAGGCCTACAAGCTGCTGTGCCGCATGAAGGTGAGGGGATGCAACCCGGACATCATCCACTACAACACGGTCATCGTCGGGTTCTGCAGGGAGGGGCGGCCTCTCGACGCCTGCAAGGTGATCGAGGATATGCCAAAAAATGGGTGCTTGCCGAATCTCGTGTCGTACACAACGTTGGTTCATGGGTTGTGCTCTCGGGGACTGTTCGAGCAGGCCAATGGGTACTTAGAGGAGATGATAAAGAAGGGGCTCGTGCCGCACTTCTCGGTTTTCCATGCGCTGATTAAAGGGTTCTGTGGTGTGGGGAAGGTGGAGGAGGCTTGCCGGGCCTTGGAGGGAATGCTGAGGCTGGGGGTGGTACCGCATGTGGATACTTGGGATCTGATAGTGGCGGGAGTTTGTGATGAGGATAGAAAGGAGTTGGAGGAGGCTATTCTGAAGGTGGTGAAGGAGGATGAGTGGCGGAGGCACAAAAAAATTGTGCAATTAGGTGGTGCCTTGGAGGAGTATATGATCAGGAGATTGCACATGAGAAATTTGCAGAGAGATTGACATTGGTGAACCTTTGTTCCCTCAGTGCATGAGGTGCCGAAGGAAAAAAGGCATGGGAAACAGCATGAGTTCCAATGTGGAATTTCCTCAACTTGTGAAAACTGGTTGTTGAGGTTTAGCTGAAATGAGAAGATGACACAATAAATGGGAGGCAGAATTCTAGATTGGTTTTCAAGAAAGGTTAGTGAACTTATTGTTCATTTTATTTTGGTCGCCTGCACCTTGTTTTGAAATTTGAATTGGTAGTATCAAGGTATGCATCTGCATCACTAGTTTTTTCTGACAATTTTAAGTTATTTTCTATAGTGTACATGGCATATTGTAGAAGCTAACTAAACAAACTTCAAGCTAGTCTGTGTTTTTATTATGTTTCCAAAATTATTTTTCTAAAAATCTCCCTTGCAATTTGATTTCAGTAGTTCTGAATTAAGAGAATGGATAAAACTTCACAAGCAACTCCTTTGTTGTGGTTATAGGTTCAAAAGAACCAAATCTGGTTTAAAATATAGTCCAAAGGTGTGTACATAAATAGAAATATCTTGGAAAAAAATCATCTAAATGATTCATATGTGATTGCAAGATAATTTGTTAGTATATCATAAACAAAATCAAATGCACTGAAAATGTTGCTAAATTTTTTTTTAGACATCAAGGTAGTTTCTACATTTCTAGTTTATATAAATAATTGTAAGTAAAGAATGCTACCAAGTAGATTTCATGCCATGAAAAGAAAAAGTTTACAATGTTAGCTATTGCACATTACCAATTCCATTCAGTGGCACAAGGCTAGGCTTAACCTAGAGGACAACTCAATGACAGAAAAGTGAATCTTAATTTGACTTTGTTTGGCTGTCAGAGCTGCCATCAGAAGATACCAAGCTTTATTATTTAATTCCAAACAATTGTGTTGTAGAAAGTGAAGGATCAAACACCTATTTTGACCTTCCACTAATAGAAATGACATGCTTAGTATAAACCCAAGTTTCCTATAGGAATCTCTATTCCAAGCAAACCTCATTTATGGTTAGAGCTGTTTGGCAATACCATAAAGAAATATAAAACTCAAAGGTGATGTAATAAATAAAAGCTATGAATCAAGGGTAGAAACCATAGCTGAGATAGGTTTGCAACAAAACCATGTAAGAGAAAAAGGTTGAAACATTTTTAAGTAGTAGTCTCACCATAGATATGATCAAAGTTGAACAAATTATGTCTTTGCAATACACCATGTGTCCTTATGCAACTTTCAGAGAGGAAGATGGTGCATTGTCTTAGCTTGCCATCATGTTAGTGTGCATAAATGCATGAACGCACACACTCATATATATATATATATATATATATATATAGAGAGAGAGAGAGAGAGAGATTCACTTTTTAGATCTGATCGAATAATCGCATTAGATTGCATTTGTTTTGGGAATATGAAAAAAATGTGGATATTGCTATTAGATATGCCACAACTTATTCTTGTTTTTGTTTGGCTGTAATTTCTGGAATAACATTTTGATTAACATTGTTTTTGTCCAAAAAAGAAAAGGAGACAGATAAATTGTGGTTTATGCTGGCCAAGAAATAGCTTATGAAAATCCCCTCAGAATAGTTATTTTGGAATAACTAAGTTTAACTGGCACAACTATTCTCTGCTTTTGCCTATTTCTAAAGGATGTTTAGCAGGCATAAGGCCTTTTCCAAGCCTTATGCGCACTTTATCCCTGAACCAAATGTTGGCTTAAAGAAAAAAAAAAGGCAATCAATCGCCTTGTTTCGTCTATTTTGAGTATCACTCCACTCTTTAGCATTTCATGGACATAGAGATAAGAATTGGATGCTGATATATGTCCAAAAATCTGGTTAGGCAAGAGGAAAAAAAAGGAGATAAGTATATAGGTAAAAGAATAATTTTCAGTACAATTTATATAATTAAATATTATTCACAAGGACACATTAGGAGTTGTTATTTGTTAAGATCTTCCTATATGTATGTTTGTCATCCAAAATTTTCAATTCGCTTAAAAATTTTAGTAAAATGATATGTTTGCATAGTTATTTAAATATCTGACCAATGTCTAAAAAGAACAAAAGCTAACTTTTGATAATATTTTAATGGATCAAACTCATTGTTGGAATAGTCTAGATTTATACCAATTTCCAAAGTTTTTAAAAAATTGGCTGAGTATCCAAGTGTCTAACATGTAACAGCATCTAACATAGATCCTAGGAATAGGTCATGAGATTCTAGCTAACAAATACTTCTTAGGTGTCCAAGAAATTTTCTTGGTCATGATAATGGTACCAGTCTTTGGGTGGACCTCTAAACTGGAATGAACTATAGAAGAATGCAGATACATATGATTTATTGAATCTTGTCCGATTTCTCAATGCCTTAGATATGCTTTTGGAAAGGTGAAACATGTTTGAATAAAAATTATGTTCCCTTAGCAAACAAGGCATTAATATATGCATGCTGTTTCATCTAGCTTTGTGCGTTAGCTTGGTTGAACTGATTTCCTGCATTATCATATTTAAGCCTTTGGATTGGGCTAGTTGGCCTCATCTTGGTCTCAGGTGTTCCTGCTAATGCATCCATCATTTTGCTGTTGCTAATTCATGTGTCCTAATTCTATGCAAAAGTTTTGAAAATTGAAGGCCAGTCTCTTTCTAATTGTCAATCTGCTAAATTCTTTTATAAAACAAGAAATTTAGTTATTACCGGTAATATGTTAAATGAAGATAGGCAACTTTGAGAGAGACATTTGGTGAAAGGAGCTTGGCAAATATTTCGTTGCTTAGAATTTTATGGAAGTGAGTGAACATAGAATGGTATTTGGCACTGGTAAGGAAGGAATTTTTGTATTGGTTTAGGTAGAGATTTTTTTTAAAAAATAAAAATAAAAATTTCTTTGTTGGGAATGAAATGGAAAAAGAAAGAAAAGATGATTTAAAATCCTTCAACACTGAATGATTTGTGATCTTTTGCTTTGTTTGGAAGATGATCACCATGGATTTTATAGGACAGTGTGATTTTATCTGCACTATTTTCATACATGAAACCACTTTTATGAGAATATATTGCTTGTTGAAGTATTCATCTTGAAATCTTCCCTTTGTTGCTTTCTCTTATTTTTCTTGTTCATTGCTGAGACCATATCTGTTGCTTGATGAAGATGAATATGTCTGTTTCTTACCCAGATGTTTCAATTTTTGTTTTTTTTGACATCTTCAACACTTGGAAATTTGGCCCTGATACTTTGAAACTTTCAAGTCTACTATCAAGCAGATATTCTAACAAACTATTCATTATATAAATACAATCCTTCATATTTGCAAACATGTCTGCCTTAAAAAGTGGAAGTATCCCAGTGCCCTTTTATTGAAGGCTTTTGTGTCCAACTATTCCGGGCACTTGATCACTGACACCCCTGTCATATATCTAGGTAAAATAGCTGCTAGTGCTAGCCCTTGGCTTTTGCATAATTGTAATAATACTATTGTAATTCTCCTGCTATATATCTTATTAGCATCCAGATTATGAAACATTAGCACAAAAGGAGAGCAGCTTGTGTTTACCTACTGTCTTTCGTCCTCTTTTACCAGAGGCTTCAGACATGCCTTTATTTTAGCAAGTGATGTTGCCCACTGGTCCAGTTCTAACCTTTTTCGATCATTTAGCACTAATTTATTCTAATTGATATTTATTTAAAGAATTAGAAAGGAGAATCTAAAAGTAGTTGGTTGCTTGTAATGACTTGGCAAACTTTAGAGCAAGCAACATAGTGAAGAGCAAGATTTTTTATGTGAGCATTGGCAGACTGAACTTAAAAAGGCATGTTATGCCAAACCAAACTGCATACCTAGCATGCTAATGCTGTAACAATGTGGTACTGGTAGGGTCGAACATCAAGATGACAAACCTTGACCTACAAGCTTCATGTGCATGATTTACTATGAAAATAATGTTTAGCAATGCTATTATGAAAACAAAAATGCTCTTTTGCTAGGTATGCTGGCTTGAATAATAAATTGCTAAGGCATATTGAATGTAGAGACATCTGAAGTATTCAACTAGTCCTTCAAGTTATTATAACATCAACCAACCTTGC
Organism: Calamus simplicifolius; assembly: GCA_900491605.1. Lineage (NCBI taxonomy): Eukaryota > Viridiplantae > Streptophyta > Magnoliopsida > Arecales > Arecaceae > Calamus > Calamus simplicifolius. The sequence continues at coordinate 808,401 of UESW01003959.1, forward strand.
ATGAATATGTGATGCAACTAAACATCTTTAGAGTGTGACATGTGGAATTCAAATTCAAATGAAATGAATTGCTTGGACATCAAGTAGTGATGAGACCACTTTCATCCAAAAACCACATGAGTTAGCAGAATAGTCTTATGGCCAACCTAGTTTTAATTGTCAATTATGGATTACATTATAAAGATCATTCTATTAGTGTCACAGCCCCAACATTATAGTTCCAACCTCAATGTAGAAGCTTGTTGCGCATCCATGTTCAAACCATGTAGCTAAAGTATAGTTTCAGCTGCAGCACGGTTCTAAGCTAGGCCCACCATATAAGAAAATTTTCATCTCCACCTAGTTATAAGTCTATGCTTTAGTTTTAATGAAACAAGGCTTTTCTAGACACATTTTTAGTGAAATTATGATCCCCAATTTTCAGTACCGTAAACATGCAATCCTCAGGCATATATTACTGTTCAGCATTTTCCAGAAAATAGAAAGCACTTTCTACAGGGGCTAGAAATGGGCCTATGCTGGCTTCTGGTTGGGCTTTGGGCTTGACCTAGAAAAATTTGGGTCAGGCTTGGGCTTGAATATTGTCTGAATGAATTTCAGGCTAGCTTTGAGCCGGCCTCAAGTTCGGTTGGAAGCTTGAAGAGCCTGAGCCGGTGAGCCCAAAGCCTGAAGCTGATTCCAAATTCATTAAAAAATATTATATATTTATTTATTATATATTTATTAAATTTTAATTTATTTGATTCCGGTCCATCCATCAATTTTTCTGATAGATGGCTAACTCTATCTAAATAAACCTAAGAATAACCCAAAAGTTATCTTCATACCCTCTCAACTTTTCCGTGGTGTCAACTCCACTTGACCCTTATGACCTTCCCACCTGTTCCACCACTTGGCTCTTGTTACCTCTCCTCCCTCATGTTCCACCACTAGGCCCACCACCACCAGCTACTTTCTCAGGCCTTCTGATCTCTGCATGTACGCCACCTACCTCCTCAAATCTGGCCAGCTAGTGGCTCTCAGAACAAGACTGAACTTGGTGTTCTGAGGAAGAGCATTGCAGCTTAAGTGTCATGGGATGCAAATGACACCTCACATGTGAAGGCATTCATTTGTATATAGTTTTGCTGATGAAAAACATCAATATGAATTCCAAGTTGTTTTTTTTTTTAATTTTTTGGTACATATACAAATTGCACTTTGTATGTGCATCAAAGCACAATAATCTTTGCAAAACCAGCATGATTATTGACATTGTATAGGGTGGTTTGAAAAGCAAATTTGGTGTTAAATCCAAGTGCAGAAGCTCATTATGGATGTTGGACAACAGTAAAGAAAATTTTTTAGTATTAACATTTAAGAAACTGAATATCAAAGATATATTTTAAAAAATATATTAAAAAAACATTTTCTGGGAAAACTGTGGTTGTCCAGATCAAATGGATGGATGGGACAGCTGGAATTTTGGGTTCAAGAGAGTGTTAAGGGACAAAAGATGGAAGATATTGATGATATTGCGGATTAAAGCAAAGGGCTGTAGCATGCCAATCTGGAATGTGAAGGCATTAAAATTAGTTGGGAGATGCTAGACCACCAATCTGATGGGTTTGATTGCAAAGCCTAAATATGCTTGATGGTGATCCCATTTGCCTTTTTAAATAATTTAATGGTGGCATAGATGGCAGGGAGGAGCAAGGCATTGTTGAGCAGTCCAAACCTCGTGTCCTCACATCCATAATTATGCAATTTAATATGTCAATAATTAGAATGTCTGGCAACTGTGCAGCCTTGGATCAAGTGAGTCAGTGAGTTTGATTTTCAGAACTTACTGTCAAAAGCCTTTGGACCAATGTGAACCTTTACTGAAATACCTCATTTCTGCTTTTAAGAAATTAAATTTAAACAATTGTGCTTTCCAAAATCATCTCTGTTCAGGTCCAACCAGTTTTAGGTATATCCGTGTGGGTGATATCATAGTGCTCATTCTATAATACCAGATACATGTCTCACTACAGCATTTTCAAGTTATATTTGCCTTTTGGAACTCTGGAAGATCTGAAATCTCGTTTGTGTTACATGAGTAATTCACTGGGACTTCTTAAACTGACATATGATCTTGGTTTCTTCTCCCTCTTTTAGTTCGCAGGCATCTACTTCCAGTGCTATAAGCTCTCCAGGGTGGACTGTGAAGGTTCTGCAAAGAATGCAGGAGTTTCAGGAGTCTTTACACAAAGAAGAGCTGGTCCTTCCAGGCATTGATTAATAAAGGAAGCAGTCTGGCACTTGAAAATGTGAAAATCAGAAGAAATTCCAAAAAGAATTTAATTGAAGAGGTCTGCTATTTATTTGGAATAGAATCAGTTGTTTTCTTCTACATATCAAATGTTCAATAGTTAACGCAAACATATTAAACCATTGGTCATCTGCTTATCAAAATTCACATTTACATAAATAAGGGTGCCAATAATGAGCTGGATCTGGTTTCACAAGACCTTACCTAACCAATTGGGTTTTGTATTGATTCGTTCCCTAACTAGTATTTAGTGTAACTGGACCAGTAAAGTTCAAGGTCTCTTCTGACTGCCTATTCTTAACCTTTCATGTCAACCCTCAGGTCAGAGACAGTTGTGCTGGCCTGCACAAGAATTGATGGGTGTTTCTGCGCCGCTTTATAGTGATGCAAATTGGTTTGAGCCCCTCGTTCATTCATTATTGATGTAATCGTCGCTGCTGCGTTTTATGGTCGTCCTTCACTTTTATGAAATGGCTTCAATAGGGGAAGAGGTTAGCAATGTGTCCCCTCCAGCGAGGATGGGCTGCCAATCTTAGTTGTTTTACCAAAGCAATAGTTATGTTATTGAAGGATCATAATTATGCTACTCAGATCTGGAAATCTAAATGGGTAATAACAGCGTATCTTTATTTCAAAAACAAAGTTATCTTCAGTGAATCTGTCTCGAGGTCTTTGCATCACCCTGGCAACTTGGCTTTCAAAGTGAATGGAAATAATTAGAATAAGCTTAGTCAACTAAGTGCCTTGATCAGGGCTCAAACCGATAAACTTTTACTCAGAACTGCCGAAGTGCCCCCATTTCTCCCTCTAGAATGTTGCTATTGGCCTCCAAGAGCGATTTTGCTAGAGGCGGTCAGAAAAAAATGCCGAGAATTTATAATATTTTGTGGAAAGAAAAAGACAGGAAGCAATAGCTTGAATGGTTAGGACAAGAAACAATAGCGAGAAACACTAGCACATATATTTTAGTTATATCTCCTTAATTTCATATTCTACTCATGAATTTGCATCTATTTGGTAGTAGTGCGAGTCTGATTTCTTTGGTGAAATGTTTGTTTTTAAAAAAAGCAAGTTCAATTGGTTCGGTGTCATTTAGGTGTAACCTGTGTTCTATATATCTAACTGTAGATATAATGCCTATGAGATGAAAAATTTATAAAATGATGGGCAATGTACAGAAGATGTCCAAATAAACTTGAGGAGCTCGTGTTTTTGATGATTAAGCTAATGGATTATCCCCGCACCTCAGCAAGTCCTTACTCAGTGATTCATTATTAGGTTTCTTTGCTTGAATAGAATAGCAACGCTTATATACTGGTGGAAAGCTAATAATATCCTTATTTTGTGGAGGGAGCATGACAAGCATTGATTTTGATGGTCTTCACAGTGCTGGTCCACTGAAGCAGTCAACAAAATATCCTCGTATCAAAAAAATCGAGAGCCTATCTTTATGTTTGATGATGAAGATAGATTAAGAACAGTTAATTAAACTTTTCAAGAAAATAATAAGACAAAATGTGTAGTTAATAGTCGCATATATTCAGCCATGTAATATTGAACCCGATGGTAGAATTCTGAAATCGGTGAAAAGATGAAGTATTAAAATTGTCAAATTATGTCCAGGTTAATTAAATTTAGAATAGAAGATGAAATTGGGAATTAAAAAAGAAAAAAAATTAAAGTACTGCTCGCCAAGAGGGCAACAACTATGGTGCCTGTTGGGAGAGGCTGCCTCGCCTCACCCGTTGTTAATCTCGGGGTGGTGATGGTTCAGAAGTCAGCACAAGGCTGTGACTAGACAAGCTGATGACTGCTTAAATTTGTTAAATATGTTTCATATATTTACCGAGGGGAATATAACATAGTTCCACAAATTTTTGTTGGAACGATTTCAGAGGGCTAAGTAGATGTTTTCTTTCTTGTTGTGAATCTGAAAGAGTTATTCTTTTCTCAAGTATGTGTGCGCATGGGACAAATCTTTATCGGGTTGGGGAGTTTTCTACTTGAGCTCTTCCTTTGTGCATTGGACTTCGATGCACAAGCACGCATTGATCGTGTGCCCGTTAGAGCGTGTGTGCAAGCGCACGACTAATGACCATGCCTAATGTATGTTTTATGCATCGAAATTCGATACACAAAAACTTTTCCTTTTAGAAGAAATGTTTGGTTGAAGGTTGAGAAGTTAATGACACTAAGACCACTAAACTTTCTACTAGACTAAAGGCTAAAATGCTAGGAAAGCTTTTATATTTAGAGTATAAAAAAATAAAATTTTAATAGCACAAAACATACCTTCAGTTATGCTAATTAAACATCAAACTAGAGCCAAAAGCAAATCACAAGATATTAAGGCTAGCCTCATGACGATGAAAAATAGAATCTTTTTTAAAAGCTAAAATAGAGATTCATTTGTAATTTGAGTGTCGACTTCGTCGTAAATGAAGTTGAGTTGAGTTGAGTTGTAGAACAGAGACTCATTTGTAACAAATTCTACCATTTCATCTCTTATTTTTATCACATGATGTAATAATATTATATATGGACCATTTAAGTCTCTATAAGAGGATATATTTAACAGACTTGACTGCTATTCTCTTGGCTTTTCAAAGAAAGAAACGCCCTATTTTCTCTAATTTTTGAATGATATTGGCAGGGATTGGTATCACAAAGACATCCGCTATGGTGGGATTGCACTTAAGATTGAATTTATTAGAGCGAGTTGATATGCAATAAATAAGACTTGGTTTGTCTATTCAGGAAGTTTTTTCTTGATATTTTCTATAAGAAGCTTCAATTAAATTGCTTAAGAATTACAAAGTATTTCAGTATACCAAAATACTGGATACGCAATTTGGACGCACAGCAGCCCATTGCTCATTGACAGCGGCTTCATCGTTGCAGAAGAAGAAGAGAGAGAGAGCAGAGAGAGAGAGAGAGAGGGCCCTCTCTAGCTCAGCCAGTAGGAGTCATTTTCTCCATTATGAACACATGGTCTAGCATAAAGCTGGCAGCCAACACTTATCATGAAAATTTCAAGGAGTCGTTTGCGCTTCTGACATCAACACTTAGCATAAAAGGACACCGATTTTGCGCTTCTGACATCGTAATTAAAATTTTTGAAAGTTTAATGTTAAAGTGTAAAATGATATTTGGAATGCTGCTTTTGGCTGAGAAACGACATTTCAAGTACTGTTGTTTTTATGGCACGTAAAAGTGCCGTTAAAAACGGCGCTCCTGTTGCATGTTAACTTGAGCCCCTCTTTTTTTTTTTTTTTTTTTCTTTCTTTTCTTTTCTTTTTCTTTCTAGTTGATTTTTAAAAAATTTTTGTACATCATTCCTAATGCAACAAATTTTATGTAAACTACACCGTCTCTCTTAATTGATCCACATAAATTCTACGTGGCTAATGATGCGAAACGGTATGGCTCTGCTACGATGTTACGTTCTGATCATGACGGCCATTAAAAGCACTTCACCTTTATTTTAAAATTATTGTGCAGATAAAAATGCCATTTCCCTCCAGCCTGACGGCCATTAGAAGCACTTCGCCTTTATTTTAAAATTACTGTGCAGACGAAAATGCCCTTTCCCTCAAGCCTACTTCTACCGTCATTTTTCTTGGATTACATATGTGCAAGAAAAACTCTTTCTTCCCTCTCGCTCTGGCTTTCGGATGCAAGGAATCAGTCCAAGGTTTGAGCAAGATCCTGAGCCCTCGCTCTGAGAGTCCGGTTGGAAAAAATATTTCAGCTTCGAGGCTGAAATACGCAGCTACTGAAGTCTTTGTACAAAAACTTCTGGAGAAAATGTCATCTGCAGCAGGAAGTAAAAAGTCCTTGTTCACACTTCTTTGTAAAGCTCCTTTATTATACCAACTATTTTTTATCGTTAGAGGAAGTTAATACATTAGGAAACCATTTAATACGCATGTAACTTCCTTAGACCAAAATAGTTATGACATTTTAGGAGTCATAACTGTTTAGAGTTTAGTGTTTTGTAGCACGAATGTCATACTGTATAACTTATGAACTGGGGTGTCGTTAGAGTGTTTCGGTGGCCTATATTCTCCGTTATTTCCTTTCCATATAGCTCTAGTTATAAACCTACGATATCCGTGCTCCGGGGTATCGTCATAAAAGCTACGATACCCCATATTTACTATTAAGACACCGTAGTTACAAGCCTACAACACCGTGCTCCAAACGAATGCTGGAGAAAAGCCTCGCGACATCGCAGGAGAAAATTGGCCGAAAATCAGTGACGACACCCCAGGAAAAAGTCGAGAGTATTGCGATACCCAAGTTAAAGTAATAAGACACCTCTGTTAAACAAATACGATACCCCAGTTATGCTCGACCGAAAATCCTTCGCGACACCATAGTTCAAACATCATGACACCCTAGCGACAACGCTACGACACCAGTGCTTATAACCTTACGACACCCAAGGAGGAATTCGGCCAAAAATCAAACGTTACGACACCCTAGCGGCAACGCTACGACACCCATGCTTATAACCTTCGCGATCTTCGTTTGTTGCTTTCTGGGGTGTCGTAGTTTGTTCTCTGGGGTGTCTTGAACTGCTAAAGGGGTGTCATGCTTATAACTGACGCGGGAGAGAAGGCCCGCGATACCCCAAGAGGAATTCGTCCAAAAATCTTTGCGACACCCAAGTTGAAACGTTACGACACCCTAGCGACAACGCTACGACACCAATGATTATAACCTTCGCGATCTTCGTTTGTTGCTTTCTGGGGTGTCTTTAACTGCTAAAGGTGTCGTTATTTTTTATATGGGGTATCGTAAGTTGTTTCATGGGGTGTCATTAGTTCCTGCCTGAACATTTTCAGCTACAGTGTCGTAATATGTGAACCTTGGTGTCGTTAGGCCCTTCCTTAATGTGTTATGAACGATGTTGACCTAATTATTGATTTTGATGATTAATAAAGGAATTGAGTATATTTATTTGATTACTAATGGATTTGACAATGTTTTAGCACTTAAAAATATTTGATCGATTTAAAGGTATTAAGAAATGAGATGTTGAATCAATTGCAAATCTCAAGTTTCAAAGTTTCAGTACCTGAAGTCGACATTTAGAATTCCTGGAGCCGACCCCATGGCCAGTCAATATTCTTCTGATTTTTGATACGGTCCGGAGCCAACACCTAGAGTTTGGAGCCGACACCCAGAGTTTCGGAGTCGACACTTACAGTGTCTGGAGCCGACTCCGATGCGAGGATAGAACGCTTGTTTTTTGAGCATCTTGGAGCCGACACACACAGTATTCTGGAGCCGACACCTAACGATGGCGAGCCGACACCTAACTTTTTCGGAGCCGACACGCAAAATTCTTAGGTCACTACCAAGGACTTGGGAAGCAAAAGTGACAGCAATCCAAGAAGCCAAGGACCTCAACACCTTACCCTTGGAGGAGCTACTTGGATCGCTATGACTCATGAGCTTAACCATGAAGCAGCACATAGAAGAAGATGTCAAGAAGAAAAAGACTATAGCTCTTAAGGCTGCTGAAAGTGAGGAGAGCTGCAGTGATATGATGATGAGATAGCTCTTCTAGCAAGAAAATTCAAAAAATTCATGAGAAGAAAGAGACCCTTCCACAAGAAGAAATCTGGAATTAAGATGGAAGGAGAAAAAAAAAGGAAAAGGACAAGGACAAAGAGAAAGACCCCTTGATTTGCTATGAGTGTAAAAACCGGGGCACTTTAGATACGATTGTCCACAATTGAAGAAGACTTACAGGAAGAAGAAGAAAGCCTATGTTGCAACCTGGAGTGACAGTGAATCCTCTTCAGAGGAAGAATAAAAAGAGTTGCAAACATTTGCTTTATGGCAAACGACGACAGCGAGGTAAGTTCCAAAACCCTAGTGATGAGCTTGCATTTGATGAATTATTGAAGCTTTCAATGAACTAGTAGATGATTTTAAAGTTTTAAAAAGAAATATAAATCTTTGAAAAATGATAACTCAATTCTATTAAAGAAAAAGATGAATCTTACTAATGAAATTAAAATGCTAAAATCTGAAAAAGAAATTGACAAAAGAAAAGAATCAATTTCCAATGAAAATGATAAGCTAAAGAAAGAAGTTGATAAATATAAGAATATTTGATAAATTTACTTATAGTCTGAAAAACTTAATTATTTTAAGAATCAAAGAGCTATATTTTGATAAAGCTGGTTTAGGATATAGACCTAACTTAAAACAAAAATTTGTCAAAAATTTTTTGAAAAGAACAAAAGAGATAATGTTACATGTCATTATTGTAACAAGAAAGGCCATAAATCCTATGAATGTGATGCAAAAATAATAACAAAAAATTAAATAATAAAGGCAAGAAAATATGGGTTCCCAAAGGAACATTTTTATGCTACTAACCATGAAGGACCCAAGAAGGCTTGGGTACCTAAATATAAGTTTAATTATTTTTGCAGGAGTGTCTTGCGGCCAAAAGATCAAAACGAAAGTGGTATCTCGATAGTGGCTGCTCAAGACATATGACGGGTGACAAGGATCAATTCATCACCCTTGAGAGCAAAAGAGGAGTTGTTACGTTTGGTGACAATGGCAAAGGCCAAATCATGGGGTTTGGTAAAGTTCAAATAACTCCCTCCACATATATTGAAAATGTACTTATATGTCAATGGTTTGAAACATAATCTAATAAGTATTAGCCAATTATGTGATAAAGGTTTTAAAGTATCATTTGAAGCATCAATCTGCACTGTTTCTAATCCCATTGATAATAGCATTGTTTTTATTGGAAATAGAAATGGCAATGTATACTTGATTGATCTAGATAATTTGTCTACTAGTAATCATTGCTTAGTTGCTAATAATGCTAATATGAATGAGATTGGTTGGTTATGGCATCGTAGATTAGGTCATGCAAGCACACACCTTATTTCAAAATTAATTAAAATGGATTTAGTAAAAGGACTTCCAAACTAGATTTTGAAAATAACAAAATTTGATGCATGTCAATTTGGAAAACAAACTAGAAATTCTTTCAAAACTAAAAATATTGTTTCCACTTCTAGGCCACTTGAACTACTTCACATGGATCTTTTTGGACCTACTAGAACCACAAGTCTAGGAGGAAAGAAATATGGTCTTGTGATTGTAGATGATTATTCTAGATACACTTGGGTATTGTTTTTAGCTCATAAAGATGAGACCTTTCCATATTTTTGAAATTCTTCAAGAAAGTCACAAATGAGAAAAACACACCATAGTGTCTCTAAGAAGTGATCATGGCACTGAATTTGAAAATCATTATTTGAAAATTTTTGCATAGAAAATGGAATTATCATAATTTTTCAGCACCTAGAACACCACAACAAAATGGTGTAGTTGAAAGAAAAATAGAACTCTAGAAGACATGGCCCGTACCATGCTATGTGAAAGCAACTTACCAAAATACTTTTGGGCGGAAGCTATAAACACAGCATGTTACATTCTTAATAGAGCTTTAATAGGCCAATCATTAAGAAAACTCCTTATGAATATGGAATAATAGAAAACCAAACATAAGTTACTTTCATGCATTTGGTTGTAAATGTTTCATTCATAATAATGACAAAGATAATCTAGGAAAAGTTGATGCAAGGTGAGTTTGAAATGAGCATGATGGGAGAACTCAACTTCTTCCTAGGACTTCAAATCAAGCAAAGCAAAGGAGGAATTTTCATCAATCAAGCCAAATACACAAAAAGAACTGCTCAAGAAGTTTGGAATGGAGTCAATCAAACCACTTGGAACTCCTATGAGTCCTTCATGCAAGCTGGACAAAGATGAAGATGGTAAGAAAGTAGATCAAAAATGTTACAGAGGTATGATCGGATCTCTTCTTTACTTAATAGCTAGTAGATCAGATATAATGTTTGCTGTATGTCCATGCGCTAGATTTCAATCTGAACCTAAAGAATCTCACTTAATTGCTGTAAAAAGAATCTTAAGATATTTAAGTGGAACTAAAAATGTAGGTTTATGGTATTCTAGAGACTCAACATTAAACTTGATTGCATATTCTGATTCTAACTATGCTGGATGTAAATTAGATAGAAAAAGCACAAGTGGAGCATGTCAATTCTTAGGTAGTAACTTAATCTCTTGGTTTAGCAAAAAGCAAAATTCGGTTGCATTATCTACTACTGAAGCAGAATATGTTGCAGCTGGAAGTTGCTATGCTCAAATCCTTTGGATTAAGAAACAACTTGAAGATTACGACATAACACTTGATAAAACTCCAATTAGATGTGATAACACAAGTGCAATAAATCTAACTAAAAATCCAATTCAACATTCAAGAACAAAACACATTGAAATTAGATATCACTTTATAAGAGAACATGTAGCTAATAATGAAATTTGTCTTGAATATGTTAATACTGAAGAACAATTAGCTGATATATTTACAAAACCTTTGAGTGAGGAGAGATTTTGTTATCTTAGAGGTAAATTAGGGATATGTGACCCTTTGGATTGATTTTGATACTTTAAGGAATGACTTTCTAGATCTATATTAATTTCTTGATATTCCTTTCATAATTTTAAGGACAAATTATCTAGTCATCTGAGTAACTTGATTCTTCATACTCAAAATTTTATCAAGATTTTATCAAATTTATTTTGACAAGTTTCAGTTGTTTGAATCTCAATTATTTTTTTCTAAACTGTCATTGGAGTCGACACCTCAGAATGAGGAGTCGACACCTTTGTCTGTGTCGCTCTCGGTCCCTGACCTTGGAGCCGACACCCGTATAAGTGGAGCCGACTCCAGTTCGAGCACTGACTGTGTTAGCGATTTGGAGTCGACACCCGACTTTGCGGGAGTCGACACCTGGGAATCCAAAATCGATTTATTAGGGCAGAGTCGACACCTCGTCATTTCATACTCTTCGAATCCTCCACCAAATTTCTCCAAAACTCTCTCAGAGCCTCCCCATCTTTAATTCCACTCTATCCAAGCTTTCCTAAGGATCCAATGGCACCTAAGAGGAGAGGTTCGGTGATTGGAGTGCCTATGGTGACCGAAAAATGCTCCGTGAGGTGACCCGTCCGCGAGCCGTCTCCAAGCGAGGATTCCTCCACCGATTCAGACAATCCCAACACCACTTCACCTCAGGTAGATACCCTAGCAGGGAGGGTAATCACAATGGGTAGGAATGTTGACTTTAAGTTCTTTCAATCTGAAGGTTTTTCGATTGGTAATCAACTCAAGGAGCTTGGATGGGATAGAGTTTGTTCTCTTGATGTTCCTACTTACCCAGCTTTAGTGAAAGAATTTTACTTTAATTTGTCGAGAGGTGATGGCGGTTTAGTGAGCTCCGTTAGAGGCAAACGGATTCATCTTATATTTCAAAAATTAGGCAATCTCCTAAGCATCCCCATTACCGGATTAGCAGCCGATGTGCACAGTGATAGATCAGCGGCCCTATCAAGGATGTTAGGGAGAGATGTTGAAGAATTTGAGGAAATTAGGGCTAACTAGTTGCCCTTGGAATTAAGATTGCTACACAACATATGCAGCAGAATTTTATTCCCAAAGACCGAACGTTTTGAGTATGTCTCCGAGCGGGACATTGTTGTGATAGACAGTATTTGACCGGTCAACCTATTAATTTAGCTGCTATGATGATATTCTATATGGCCGAGGCCGGAGGGAAGAGAAGATCATCACTACCCTATGACATGGTTTTAACTATGGTATTTAGAAGCCAAGGGGTTATAATTTTGGACAATGAACCCTCCAAGAACCTGAGACACATTGATTATTACAGTTTGGCCACTTTGCATAGGATGGGATTTGTAAAGGTGAACGGGCAATGGGAAAGGAAAGTAACTTGGATGAGAGAGCCCCTGAGCCTAGACATTTTGCACCTTGTGAGGCTGGTCCATCTATGAGGGTTCCCTCACCGCAGCCGAGGAGTCCTGTTCCTGCCCTTGCACCTGCTCAAATTCATGTTTAGCCATCCTCTTCATCAGTTGGATTTTCAGACCTTCAAATGGAGCAACTCAAAGGATTGCTTGCTGCTTAGAAGGATGAACTGAAGACTGAGTTTGACAATCATTTTATGAATCTTAAAGAAATACTTTATTCCTTAGATGATCGAATTACCAAATAGAATCTACTCTTAGCTCTTCTACTGGATCTTTAAGTAGTGATTTGAAGAATATATTTGAAAAACTTAAAGACATATGTGGAGATTCTGAGACCTATTCAAAGTGCAATGCAGAGCTTCAAGATAAAATCATGACTGCTTGCTCCTTTGTTGATAGAAGGTTGAAAGAATTTGTAGCCACTCAGAGTGATGAAGTGCATAAGATTCTAGATCATTTGACAAGAATCATTAGAACCAACTTGTAGTTTTTATGTTGTTTAATGTCTTGATGTAATGAAAATTTAGTTTTGATGTAATGAATGTTTAGTTTTTGATGTAATGAAGTTTAAGCTTTGATGTAATGAAAGTATAGTTTCTTTGTTTTTGTAATACTTGACTTCAATGAAATGAAATTATCCTTTGATCTATCAATCTTATCTTTTGACTTAACTTTTCTTTATCTTTTTGTTGATTACAAAAAAGGGAGAGAAAGTTATGTCGTATATGCATTGATTAGTTATGCTTTAATTATCATTTATTTAATTGGTATCAAATAAGAAGAACAATTGATAAATATGTAGAGCAATAAGGAGATACAATTGATAATTTGAACTTCACAGTGGGAGCTACCTTATTCAGGGGGAGCTTGCTTGTGAGGATCACTTTCTTGAACATTTTAATTTAAGAATACTTTGCATATACTCAATATTTTTATAATCATCAAAAAGGGGGAGATTGTTGACCCAATTATTGATTTTGATGATTAATAAAGGAATTGAGTATATTTATTTGATTACTAATGGATTTGACAAATGTTTCAGCACTTAAAAATATTTGATCGATTTAAAGGTATTAAGAAATGAGATGTTGAATCAATTGCAAATCTCAAGTTTCAAAGTTTCAGTACCTGGAGTCGACACCTAGAATTCCTGGAGCCGACCCCATGGCCAGTCAAATATTCTTCTGATTTTTGATATGGTCCGGAGCCGACACCTAGAGTTTCAGAGCCAACACCCAGAGTTTCGGAGTCGACACTTACAGTGTCTGGAGCCGACTCCGATGCGGGGACAAAATGCTTATTTTTTGAGCATCTTGGAGCCGACACACAGTATTCTGGAGCCGACACCTGACGATGGCGAGCCGACACCTAACTTTTTCGGAGCCGACTCCTCGACGAACTCAGAACTTTCTATTTTTGGATAAACGACTTGAAGCCGACACCAGAAAAGTTGGAGCCGACTCCAATCTGTCTGGGACGAAAATTTAAAATGCCAGATCAGCTCTAACGGTAATATTTCCTTTTTACCTAACTTCTAACGGATATATTTTATTTTCAGGTACATTCCAACGGCTAGTTTTCTTCCAAAAATGGATTAAAGAAATCTATAAGAAGGGGGAAAACACCCGTTTGAAAAGTAGAGAACGGAAAAAAGAAAAAGAGGGAGAATATCCAAATCAAAAATCCGAGAAGTCTTGAGCCTGAAATCCAAGAGAGAAGTATTCAAATTCAAATCCTTCCACTTCAAAAAGCTCAAAGAAGAATCCAAGGCGTTCAAGTTTGAAAAATCAAAGGATTCACACAAAAAGGAAAAAAGCTCTGTTTTGAAGATTTTCCAACTTCTCATCTGCAACATTTGCAACGAATCAAAGCTGAGGCCTGATTCAACATCTCCAAAGAGAAGAGGAAAAGAAGAAAAGCTCAAATACAATCCACTTCAAATAGGCTTTTCTAAACCTTGTTCATTATTTGAATATTTGCTCATTTAAGGAGCTGTCTTGTATCTTAAACATTATTCTTCCTTGTTTTTGCTGGTTCAATCAGGGGGATTGAACTAGTGGAGGTTGTATACCTTGAGTCAAGCAAGTTTAGCTTGAGTTTAGGGTTTTGTGCTGGTGAGCCCGGAAAATCGGCTGGGTTCGTTGTGATCCCGGGTAAAATAACAAGTTGTGAGTTGTGATATTGGAAAACAACTCGACTGTAATCAAGTCGATTATAGTGTGGACCCAAGTGAATCTTGGGAGTGGACGTAGGCGTTGGATACACCGAACCACTATAAAATCTTTATGTTTGCCGTGCTTCTATTATCTCTATCTCTATCTCTTTGTTGTGCTTTATATTTGCATTGCATTTAATTTCATTTATCTTAAAGCCAATAGTTTTTAAAAGGTTAAATTTTTAAAGAACCCAATTCATCCCCCCTCTTGGGTTGCCATCTAGGCCAACAAATGGGTGTCATAATTTTACAGCTTCGGTGTCATTTTTGTAAACTGGGGTGTCACGACTTCTGAATTCGGCTGTTGTAAGTTCATGTCTTTAACTATTAATGAGTGTCATAGTTTTTAACTAAGAAGACGAACAAGGAGCCATTATTCAGATCATAGATGGCATATATTCCTAGTATCTGAGGTTCAATCATAATCGTGTTGTCGTATTTCTTCAAGTGAGGTGTTGTATTTTTTAACCTTGGTGTCCTAATGCTTTGTCAGGATATATTGACAACTAAATCTATGGATATCATTGTTCATGACTATGTGCCTATATTTCCACAGATGATGCTGAAATTATAGATCGGAAAGAAATCGAGCACACTCCTAGCCGTGCACCTTCACCCATCGCTCCAAAAGCAGGGTTGATACTGTAGTTCCTCAAACTGGAATGGAATTCAATTCAGCAGATGATGTATATACTTTCTACAATGGATACGCAAAAAGAGTTGGTTTTGGAATCACAACAGTGTGTAGCAGGGCCAACAACAACAAACAACTTTGCTTCAAGCACCTGGCATGTTGGAGGCAAGAAAATATAAAAAAATAGAGAAGAGCATGAATCATAGGGATACTGGGAAAGTTGATTGCATGCATCCATAAAAGCAAGACTGAATGCTACAAGTGGTAAGTGGATATTGGTTGAGGTTTCTCTAGAACATAACCATGGGATGTCCATAACATCAACTGGTTATCTACGGTCGCATAGGAGGATCAGCACACCAGAGAAGGCAGAGATCAGCAATTTACATGCCGTGAATGTTCCGACAACTCAGATATACTCTGCCATAGCAAGGAGAAAAGGGGGCAGAAGATAATTGGATTTCACCGAGAAGGATGCTCGTAATTTCATTTGTTGCGAAACGTCAGTCTAAGCTGAAAGAAGGAGATGCTCAGTCGATGGTAATCCATTTCACCGAAATGCAACTCAGAAATCCCAATTTCTTCTATACCTTAGACCTCAATGATAATGGTCATCTCAGGTCTATCTTCTGGATTCATCCAAGGTCAAGATTAGCATGCACATACTTCGGTGATGTTCTAAGCTTTGACTCAACCTACTTGACAAATAGATATCAAATGCCTTTTTGTCCATTCGTCGGGGTCAACCATCATGGACAGTCCACCTTGCTTGGTTGCGCATTGTTGTCTGATGAGAGTACTGAGACATATAAATGGGTTTTTCAGTCATGGCTGGATGCAAATGGTGGTCAAGCACCTATTGCCATAATAACTGACCAAGATAAGGCAATCGAGGCTGCTGTTAAAGAAGTTTTTCCTAACACACGACATCGATTTTATCTTTGGCATATATTGAAGAAGATACCTGAAAAGATTGGCCACATTTGCACAGCAAATCCCAAATTTATGGTTGATTTCGATGAGGCGATATATGATTCATTGACCATACAGTCATTCGAGGAAAGGTGGGCACATGTTATGGAGAAATATAAAGAATGCAAGGCTATAGATTGGTTCAATGTCCTTTACGAATGTCGGGATAAATGGGTCCCAGTTTACCTAAAGGATACATTCTTCGCAGGTTTGTATGTCATTGTCTTTGGTTCATGTTCATGTTCAATGCTTCTTTTTTTGACAAAATTATGTACAGGGATGTCATCTTCACAAAGGAGCGAGGGCATAAATCACTTCTTCGATGGGTTTATAAATTCGAAGACTACACTAACGGAGTTCATAGGTAAGTACGAAGATGCCTTGGAGAAAAGGTACGAGGCCAAAAATGAGGAAGATAATAGGACATTGCAAACGATTGCTTTCCTAAAGACATCATCACCTTTTGAGAGACAAGCTGCAGGAAGGTATACAAGGCGCATTTTCAAAAAATTTCAGAATGAGATCCTTGAAATGGCTGCATCAAATACTAAATTGATCAAGGAAGCTGATAACTGTTGTGTATATTCTGTAAAGTCGTATGAAAGGATTGAAGTCGATGGAATCGGCAAGGAGATGATCAAAGATTATATCGTGTCATACGATAGAAATATTGAGGATGTCCAATGCCAGTGTCGATCCTTTCAGTTTAAGGGTTACCTGTGTAGGCATGCCTTGTTGGTTCTTCATCAAAGCGACGTATTTCGTTTACCAGATAAATACTTCTTGAAGAGATGGTGCAAGGACATGAAATACCAATTCGACGATTTCGACTGCAATACTGAAGGTTGTGATAAAAGCACACGAAAATCACGGTACGCAGTGATAATTTTTTATTTGAAATGTCTTAATATATGTTTTCGATAACATTATGTTATTGATTGTAGATATAGTTTGCTGAGTCATCGGATGATGAAGCTCACAGAGATAGCCTCCATGTCTGAAGATGCATTTAATTTAGTGATGGATGGTCTAACACCTATATTCAAAATTTCCGTGGATGCTAACTGTGCAGCTAAGCCAAGTACAGAGCTTGTAATTCAAGATCCTCAGCAAATTAGGACGAAAGGTCGCCCAAGAGAGAACAGATTAAAGAGTGGAGTCGAGAAGAAGTCAAAAAGATCAAGGAAAAATCTGGTCAAGGCAACCGTTGACGCTCCACCAATGCAAAATGAAATAAGAGCTGCTTCAAGCAACAGCAGACTTGTATGCAGTCAATTAACATAGGAGAGGACATGGAAAGAATTGTACCACCTTTCAAAACTTTGATGGACGAGTTTGATGCTTATGTATTGAGTCAACTAACACAGGAGCATATATAAACACGGGTGTCGTAACTTTGTAACTAGGGTGTCTTGGTCGCAAATGAAGTGCTTTGTAACTAGGGTGTCTTTTTCAGCCAAATGAAGTGCTCATCTCGTCTGCCAAGAAGATTTGATATTTTATGAATACGCTTGCACTGTTACGACACCCCAGCTCTCGCCTAATGACACCCTCGCTTTAAAGCGACGACACCCATACGGGGACTGTTAAGGTGGGGGGAGCGAGGACACCCCCGCTCTTGGCTAACGACATCCTAGATTTAGCTCGACGACACCGAAAGGACAAATCCTATGACATTCCATTTCTCACGAAAGAACACCAATGCTTTTAGCGCGACGACCCCCCAGCTCTGGGCTAACGACACCCTAGCTTTAGCTCGACGACACCGAAAGGCAAAATCCTACGACATCCCATTTCTCACGAAAGGACATCAAAGCTTTTAGCGTGATGACCCACCAGCTCTGGGCTAACGACACCCTAGCTTTAGCTCGACGACATCTGAAAGGCAAAATCCTACGATATCTCATTTCTCATGAAAGGACACCAAAGCTTTTAGCGCGACGATCCTCCAGCTCTAGGCTAACGACACCTAGCTTTAGCTTGACGACACCCGAAAGGCAAAATCCTACAACATCCCATTTCTCACGAAAGACACCGATGCTTTTAGCGCAGCTCTAGGCTAACGACACCCTAGCTTTAGCTCGACGACACCCGAAAGGATAACCCATTTCTCACGAAAGGATACCAAAGCTTTTAGCGACGACCCCCAGCTCTGGGCTAACGACACCCTAGCTTTAGCTCGACGACACCCGAAAGGCCAAATCCTACGACATCCCATTTCTTACGAAAGGATACCAAAGCTTTAAGTGCGACGACCCCCAGTTCTGGGCTAACGACACCTTAGCTTTAGCTCGATGACACCCGAAAGCAAAATCCTACGACATCCCATTTCTCACGAAAGGACACCAATGCTTTTAGCATGACGACCCTCCAGCTCTGGGCTAACGACACCCTAGCTTTAGCTCGATGACACCCGAAAGGCAAATCCTACGACATCCCATTCTCACGAAAGAACACCAAGCTTTTAGCGCGATGACCCCCAGCTCTGAGCTAACGACACCCTAGCTTTAGCTCAACGACATCCAAAAGGTAAAATCCTACGACATCCCATTTCTCAATTTAACATTCTAGTTTTCAATTTACGACATCATATATGAAAACTTAAGAAATTGTCAAGTAGAAAAGGCATAAATATGAATAAATCAAGGACACCCCTGTTCTCAATATAAAATTTTTGTATTTGCATTAAATCTGAAACAGTGTTAATATGAATAAATTACATTAAATTTTCAATCAAAGAAGAATGAAAAAATTAAGAACAGTTTGTGACAAGGTCGTTGATCTTTTGGTTCAGGCCTCTCTCAATATCGTCGCAGCTAATTGTCGCCAGTATTCTCTTACTTCTCTCCGTGAAATCCATCTTCATATCAGGATTGTCCCATCGAGCAAGACATTCCATGTATCTCAGACAGTATAGGCCGCAATCCAGCGATCCGGCCGGTTGACTTGGGCAATCCGAAATCTCTTCCATCGGCCAAGTCATCACCTCCTTATCGCAGTAGATATGGAATATGTGGCCAAGAATTGTATGCCATTTCTTCGCATTGGCCTTGTACCTGGCGTTGCGTTTTAATAAATTCAGGTGCATGAACACCTTTCTTTCCATGTCGACAGCAACCAGATGCCAGTGCGAGTTATCGGAGTTTATTATGGTGAATAGAAACCGAATTGGGCCTTATCTTCATCGGATACATTGTCAAATATCGAAGCCCTGATGTTGCAGCGAGTTCATGAGCAGTTAATGGAGAAGTCAGACAAAGCGGCTACGAAAACTGATGCAAAGATGCACTTATGGTATCGGTCCGATGCTCTGTCCAGTTGCACATCAAAAACTCCTGGCCGGCATCAATTATCTGCCAATGGAATGTAAACCGATTAATATAATTCTAAAATCAACAACTAGAAAAGGTTTCTTGAGATACTTACATCATCTATTATCATATCATTGTTAATGAGATCCCGAAGACTTTTCCTTGTTACAACGCCACCTAACTTATTGGTGTACACGATCTCGTCGGTTAGTCGTTCGCTTAAAAATTTTTTTATAATAATTTGGTCATCTTCGACCGTTGTGTTGGGCTTTGATGTGCCCACTGTCTTCGATGACTTTCTAGGACGGGTTGTCTCATAAATCTCCTCTGACCTTGGATGCCTTTCGCTTCCTCGGCTCTTTTTTAACCCTCTTAACAAGCGAAGGCATTCCAACGATTTCTATGTCCACATCATCACCCTTTGGCGCAGGGGTGCCAAGTTTATTATCAGATTTGGACTCCTCTTGGCCCTCCATAGAATGCCCCTCCCCCTCTTCTCGTTCTCTTTATTTCATTCCCATGCTCTGTTTTATCATCCAAGGAATCCCCCTCCAATCTCTTCTCCTCTGTTTTTGCAATCCCGTCTCAGTTGGATACTCGGAGGAATGGTCCTCCTCCATCTTCTCCTCCTCAGTATTTCCTTTCCCAGGCTCGAGAAGACACTCCAGGGAATGCCCCTCCTCTGTCTTTTCGTCTCCCTTGTCCTCCTCATTTATTGCATTGCTTTCCTTTCTGAGCAGTGAACTGAGGAGGCTCTCAGCAATGGACAGCCTGTGCCTGACATCGTCGAGTTGATCCTTAACGCAGGCCAATTCAATCCTCAACTCGGCACAGCTTGCGCAGTGCTCTATTGGTTCAGGCGATGCTACTGTCTGTTGAGTGAGAAGCCAGCGCTCCTCTGACAGTGGTACAGTAGCTCCCTCCAACTACAAAGCAAGATGATAAACAAATTAATATTAAGTGAAAATATTAACACATTAAGTGAAAAAATATGGTCAGAGCAATGAAGCAATGTATTAGCTTACCAAGTCGTGAGGCTGCATGTTGGCAACCCGAACCGACTGGATCTTCATTTGGTTGTCATACCACTTCAACAGCCGGGGCAGTTTATCAGGGATATGCTGGTGCTCGCATTGATGTATGCTCGAGGAACCACGCCTGAACATGATAATTTTAGGATATAAAAAAATGTAATATTAACAAAGAAATTATACTAAGGATACTATTTCTGCATCTCAATAATCCTTACCACCAGTGCTGCCGAGCATCCGAACAGGGTAGGCTGCCTCCTAACCTTTTTTGCTCTCTTTGAGTGGACCGGCTCCTCGGAACGCAAGCAAGCAGCTACTTTCTGGGAGAGCCAGAACAATCAACTCCTTCAATGCCGAAGCCCAGTCGATCCTATCCAGTTGACTTAAGTCATCCAAGTGCTGGATGAGATACCGTGGACATCTTGATTAGACTTTGGAGCCAAAAACATGGCCAACATGTATGCGATCCAAAGTCGGACGGTGTCCTCGACATCCTCCTGTACCTTAGATGATCGGAGTTGAAATATTAACTTCTCCAAACCTTCTTGATGAAGATCTAAACCCTGGCCAAACCGTCTGAACAACCTTCCGTTGAACAATGGCTGGACGTGTCGATCTTCTTCCCATGAGCTGGAAGACCCAGAATGAGTGCGACTTCGTCGGCACTGAATAGAACTGGCTTTCCGCAAAAATGAACTCGTCGCCTCCATTGTGACATCTTATGATGTCTGCTAGCAGTCGCCCGTCGACTGTGAACGTCTGCATGTCGACGAAGGCACCAAATGGGGTCCTTCGAATAAGTTTTGTATGCCGTCTAGTGAACCCCATCTTCCAAACCTTCTGAACGTATACGGCCGGCCTGCAACTATTCTTAAACAGCTGGGAAGCCTTCACTGGGGGACTGGAATAATTTTTATGTCAACTGAAACAGGGGGTAAGACATACTTGTCAATGAACCATTTTTAAGAGAGGATGTCATAATATTTAACAAAGGATAAACATACCTGAAGGAGCGCATCCTCATTCGAATGAAGAACGATGTCCTTGCTTTGTTCCGCCATTTTCTCCTTCTGGTTCTTCTTTGTTCGCGGTCTTCGTCCACAAACGAAAGCACTCATCTCCATGAATGAAGTAGATGGAAGAAAGAACTATGGAAGAAATTTAGGACACCAGTGGCTTCTCGAGCATCTAGGGTTTAGATTTATGCCGACCTCAGAGAAATATGAAAGGACACCAGGAGCGCCACGATCATATCACTGATACGCAAACCCATAGGAACCGGCCACGTTTGCAACTTTCTCGAAAAGATGGCATAGGTTACTAGGGTGTCGTCGAATTACAACTAGGGTGACGTCAAAATTCGCCTAGTTCAAATTATCGTAGTGGTGTCATAAGTTTATACCAAGAACGTTTCAATTGGGGTGTCGCGAATCTTACGACACCCCAGCTCTCATCTGACGACACCCTAGCTTTATAACTGTTAAGGCGGGGACCTACGACATCTTAGGCTGTTACGAACCCTAGCTGATGACACCCTAGCTTTAGTGGCTGTTATTGAATCATTGGAAAGTGCTCATTAGGCCGATACCCCAGATCCGAGCTTTATACACTCGCGACGAGGATTACGATTCGATGACACCCGTGCAGGGACTATTAAGGCCCGATCATCCCCGAATTAGGCTGTTACGATACCCAGCACGAGTATCGTAGCATTGGTGCTAGGGTGTCGTAAGGTTTAAACTGGGGTGTCGAAGGATTTTTGGCCGAATTCCTCATGGAGTGTCGCGGGGCTTCTCCCATGGCCAGTTTAAGCACGAGTGTCTAGAATTGGTGCTAGGGTGTCGTAAGGTTCAGAATTGGGTATCGTGGGGCTTCTCTCCATGGTCAGTTATAAGCACGTGTCGTAGCATTGTCGCTAGGATGTCATAAGATTTCAACTAGGATGTCGCGAAGGATTTTCCCAATTCCTCATGGGGTGTCGCGGGTTCTCTCCATGATCAATTATAAGCATGTCGTAGCATTGTCGCTAGGATATCGTAAGGTTTCAACTGGGGTGTCCGAAAGATTTTTGGCAGAATTCGGCCGAATTCCTCCTAGGGTGTCGCGGGGCTATACTCCAGTGTCCGTTATAAGCATGGGTGTCGTAGCGTTGTCGCTTGGGTGTCTTAATGTTTCAACTGCGGCATCGTAGATCTTTTTTGGGTGAACATAACTTGGGTGTTGTAATACTTCCGACCTGTTTCCTCTTGGGACATCGTAAAGCTTATCGTTCAGCATGCATTTAAACCACTGGCACCAAGTGGCTGATTGAATAATTGGAAAGTGCTCATTCCGTCATGCGAGGAGAGACGCTCCGATTTATATAACGAATATGCTAGCATGGCCAATATTTGTTCCGAATCGGGGATTGGAACACTGAGTTCGATGAGATTTGGTTTCCCACACTCTCTTCAGTAATGGTTTCTATCCCCCATCCCCCAACTCGATGGCTATAAAAGGGGAAAGGATGAGTATTGCCTTGCAACCACAGGAAGGGTAGACGACATCGGAGGTAGTTTAAGAAGGTTTAAGAAAGCTTCGCCTATGATGACATCGGAGGTAGACGAGCTGGCTATCGCCTTTAGCAAAAACTTCGCTCGATGGCTCCGACGAAGACGTGGAAAAGCAAACTGCCAAGGGAATTTGAAGATGACTCTGGTGGATCTCCAAAATCCCTTTTTGAGCATACAAGTAGAAGAAGAGAAAGGGAGGAGACCATAGACGTCCGTCTGGAAACGCAAAAAAGTGTTTTCGTATGAAATTGTAACGAAATTTTGCAATGACTAATAATATTATAGATGAACTTGCGACTTCTTTGATGCTACTGTGTTTTAATAGTAAATCTGGGGTATCGTAGCTTTATTACTATTTTGATTGATTTTCTCCTGAGATATCGTAAAGCTTTTCACCTACGCATGAACGAATGTCTTAGGTTTATAACTAGGGTATCGTACTATTTCAGCTTGGATGTCGTCAATGGTTTTCGGTCGATTTCCTCCTGGGATGTCGTAAAGTTTTCTCCTAAGCGTGAACGGGTGTTTTAGGTTTGTAATTAGAGGTCGTACTATTTTAGCTTAGATGTTGTCAATGGTTTTCGGCTGATTTCCTCCTACGATGTCACGAGGCTATTCTTCAGCGTCTGGTGTAAGGCCACAGGTGTCGTAAGTTTAAACCTACGGTGTCTTAACGGTAAAGCTGGGGTGTTCGGGCAATTTCCTGAATGGGTGTCTTAGGTTTATAACTAGGATTTCATACTATTTCAGCTGAAATATCATTACTAATTTTCGGTCGATTTCCTCCTGGGGTGTCGCGGGCTTCTCTCCATGGTCAGTTATAAGCACAGGTGTTGTAGCATTGGTGCTAGGGTGTCATAAGGTTTCAACTGGGGTGTCACGAAGGATTTTTGACCGAATTCCTCCTGGGTGTCGTGGGGCTTCTCTCCATGGTCAGTTATAAGCACGGTGTCGTAGCATTGGTGCTAGGGTGTCGTAAAGTTTCAACTTGGGTGTCACGAAGGATTTTCAGCAGAATTGCTCCTGAGGTCGTAGCATTGTCGCTAGGGTATCATAAGGTTTCAACTGAGGTGTCGCGAAGGATTTTTGATCGAATTCCTCCTGGGGTGTCACGGGGCTTCTCTCATGGTCGGTTATAAGCACGGGTAGCGGTGCTAGGGTCGTAAAGTTTCAACTTGGGTGTCATGAAGGATTTTGGCCGAATTGCTCCTGGGGTCGTAGCATTATCGCTAGGATGTCGTAAGGTTTCAACTGGGGTGTCGCGAAGGATTTTCGGCCGAATTCCTCATGGGGTGTCGCGGGGCTTCTCTCCATGGCCAGTTATAAGCACGGGTGTCGTAGCATTGGTGCTAAGGTGTTGTAAGGTTTAAACTGGGGTGTCGCGAAGGATTTTCGGCAGAATTCCTCCTGGGGTATCGCGGGGCTTCTCTCCATGGTCAATTATAAGCACGGGTGTCGTAGCCTTGCCGCTAGGATGTCGTAAGGTTTAAACTGGGGTGTCGCAAAAGGATTTTCGGCCGAATTCCTCATGGAGTATCGCTGGGCTTCTCTCCATGGCCAGTTATAAGCACGGTGTCATAGCATTGGTGCTAGGGTATCGTAATGTTTAAACTGGGGTGTCACGAAGGATTTTTGGCCGAATTCATCATGGGGTATCGGGGCTTCTCTCCATGGTCAGTTATAAGCATGGGTGTCGTAGCATTGTCGCTAGGGTGTCGTAAGGTTTCAATTGGGGTGTCGTGAAGGATTTTTGGCCGAATTCCTCATGTGGTGTCGCGGCCGTTCTCTCCAAATTGTAAAGTGAGGACACTAGAGCTATATGGATAGGAAATAATGGGGAATATAGGCCGAGACACTCCGACGACACCCTAGTTCTAAGGAAGTTACCTGCGTTAAACGGTTTCCTAATGCATTAACTTCCTCTAACGACAAAAATAGTTGGTGTAATAAAGGAGCTTTACAAAGAAGTGGGAACAAGGACTTTTTACTTTCTACAAAGACTTCAGTAGCTACATATTCCAGCCTCGAAGCTGAAATATTTTCTTCCGACCGGACTCTTAGAGCGAGGGCTCAAGATCTTGCTCAAACCTTGGATTGATTCCTTGCATCCGAAAGCCAAGCGAGGGGGAAAAAGAGTTTTTCTTGCACAGATGTAATCCAAGAAAAAATGGCGATAGAAGTAGGCTGGAGGAAAAGGACATTTTCATCTGCATAGTTATTTTAAAATAAAGGCGAAGCACTTTTAATGGCCATCACGACCAAAATGTAACATCGTAGCAGAGCCATACCGTTCCGCATCGTTGCCCATGTAGGATCCACGTGGACCAATCAGGAAAGGCGGTGCAGCCCACGTAGGACTTGCTGCACCGGGGGCAGTGTACAAGACTTTTTCTTATTTTTTTCTCTTTTGATGGCACCATCTCTTATAATTTTTTTCTATTTCTTTCAATGCCTATCTTCTTCTCTTAATAGAGTTTTATGTTAATGAGAATAAGAGGTACAAATCTTTTTTTTTTATCTCTTAGTTTCTTTCTTTCATAAGACTTATTATACCATATTTCTTGTAATCTAGCAAAGTATACATGGATTTTTAAGATAATTTTTTTATTTTCTTTTATAATTGCTTAGGGTTATATGTGCAAAAGTTTAAGTATACCTAATTTCTTACAATCTAGAAAATTATACATGCTTTTATAATTTTTTTATTTTCTTAGAACTTTAAGTAAATTTTTTTAGGTACACATAAGTTTTATGTGCGGAAAAGAAATAATTTTTTTAAAAGTTTTTTTGAATGATTTGCTTTATTGATCATATATTCATGAATTTCATTAGTTTTTTATTTTAAATATTATAATAGAAATGATGTTGAGATTGGAAATGATACGTATTTGGGTATAACTTTCTTGACGTTAGATTGAATCCTCTTATTCAACTCATATTGGTTGATAGCAGCCTAAGAGACTTGGGTTGGCTTGCCAGGGTACAAAGTTTATATTTGCAAGGTTATGTATCTATTATTTAAATATTAAATGCTTTTGAAATATGCATATATAATTATTAGTTTGTTTGTAGTTGACAGTAGAAATTTTGAACACCATTTTTTAGATGAGCATCGAAACTATTTGATTGCTACTTTATTATGATGGATCAGTTGAACATGACCTACATGGGATACAATATTATCAACCTTGACGCAAAAGTTTTAGATTAAGTACTGGAACACGTTATGTTGAGTTGTTCAAGCGGGTATATAGTATCCTCAAAATTTAAGTGGAACGACATATTTTGAGATTGATATGAAGATCTCCAACATTGCATCAGAAATACATGCTTCATCTAATCAACAAGGACAATGATGTGGAGGAAATGTTGACATTTCCTTCTAAATTTCTAGATCATCGCTACGTTGAATTATATATTTTAAGAAAGATGCTCCAGATCCATACAATGTTAGTCATATAGAGGATGTTTAGGATAGTTCTCCTATAGCCCAGTAGTAGGTCAGGACTCCAGTGGGTTTTTCGATGATTAAAGGAGTTATGCCAGTAGTGCAAAGTGATGATGTGGTAAACAATCAGTTTAATACTGATAGTTGGGGAATTGAGTCAGACGAGAGTACAAATGATGACTATTGGCCTGAACATGATGACTTGATAAGAGTCACATGGAGATGATATAGTTAATAAAACTAGTTGTAGTTTTATTATTATATCTAGCCATCTCGAAACTATTCAAATTCAGATGCATGATCATTAAGTCTTTGTACATAATCAAATACCAAAATTTTATCATGATTTGAATTTGCATGATGGCGGATGTTTTATACTCAGAATTATCTTTTAATTCTTAATTTTTGGATTTGTCAATAATTGAGTTTATACAGGATTGTTGTTTACTAGTAAAGATGAATTGAAGAGAGCATATAAAATTTATCACATCAGGAAGCATCACACATATAATGTAGTGGAAGAAAGTATTTTGGTTTGTTAAATGTGCCTCTTCAAGTAATGCCCAGGGTTGTCAATGGAGGTTGCAGGCCACAATATTGAAGAAGCATGGATTTTTTGAGATCACAAGGTATGAAGGGCCGCACTCTTGTTTATTAAATAATGTAACTTGGGATCACAAACACATAAGTTCATGAGTTATTAGTCATGTTATTTGATATATTGTGGAAAAAGATCCAAGTGTGAATAATGAAGCTATCATTGCAACTATGACAAATAATTTCATTATATTGTGTCATACTCTAAAATACGGTGTGGAAAGCAGACGACATTGATTGATATATTTTGTGAATGGAAACCCTCATATACTAAGTTACCTAAATACATGCTTGCATTGTAGAATGCAAATCTTAGAACAATAGTCCGTTGGGATTTCTACAATGAAGCAACTTCTAGTGTACGCGTCCTGAATTATGTTTTCTGGGCATTTCAACCATCTGTTGAAGGGTTTTGGTATTGTTGCCCAGTGATTTCTATTGATGGAATGCATCTTTATGGAAAGTACAAAGAGAAGATGCTCATTGCAACAAGCATTGATGCTGACAATAGGATATTTTCATTGGTCTATGCAATTGTGGATGAAGAGTGCACTGCTAGCTAAAGATGGCTTTTATTGAGACTCAGGAGGCATGTTGTGAAAGATAGAAATGTCATTTGTCTTATTTTCAATCGCATCCAGGTAAACTAAGTGCCATAGTAGATAACGATAATGGATGTATTCCACCAAGAGCAAATCATCGCTATTGTTTGAAACATGTATGCAGTAATTTCAACTCAAGATTCTCAAATGATCAATTAAAAAGAGCAGTATGAAAAATAAGAAGAGAACATCAGCTTTGGAAGGTTAATTTTTTCGTGGAACAGATTAAGAGTGTGAATGTAGAAGCTTGGACTTGGCTATCGGAGTTGGAGCCAGAGAAGTAGACATTGGCACATGATGGGAGCTTTTGCTACAACATTCTAATAACAAATCTCTCGAAGGTATTTAATAGTATACTGAGAGGAGCTAGATATGTGCCAATTACAATTTGCATTCAAATGATATTTTATCATCTTGTTAAGTATTTCAATATGAGATATGCGGAAGCCATCAGATATGTGTAGAAGAATTAACAAAACTTTTTTACTCCTCATATGACAATTAAGCTTGTTGAAGGTCAAGTCAAAGCTAACGAGCATAGAGTATTTAGATACAATATGCAGAAAGCCACTTACGAAGTCATGACAAAAAGGTCAAGTGAAGCTCTCAAGGGTGGAAGGAACATTTAGAATGTCACTCATTGATAGAAATTATTCATGTGGAAAGTAGACAATTTATAAATATCCATGTTCACATGTTTAGTAGTGTGCCAAGAAATTAGCATGGACACAACACCATTTATTGATGAAGTATATACTATTGGCTCCTATATAAATGCATGGGATGGGGACTTTAACCCATTACCTCATGAAGACTACTGGATCGACACATTCACGTGCATTCCTGATTAGGACTGTCTTAGGTTGAAGAAAAAAGAAAAGCCAAAGTCTACAAGCATTCATAATGAAATGGATGAGGTTCAGCCTGGAAATAGAAGTCGTTATAGTATTTGCAGGCAAATGGGTCATTCTTGAAGCCGTTGTCCTAATCTAAATGTTGGACATTTAGGATGCTAAATTCAAGTATTGCTGGCTTAATATATGTTTGCTAAATAAAACTAATTTGTTTAAGTTTTGTGCTTTTTTTACCGTTTCACTATAAAAATTTGGATAACTTATGGTCCATGTTATGTGTGTGTTCTTCAGTTTGGTTATTTGAAGATGTCAACTTTTCCTTTAAGTTTTAAATGTCGCTTTTCAAACACTAATCAACCACGAAACTATACTGAAATGCTTTTGATATATTTTAAAACACTTCTAAAACTCTTTTGAAATACTTATGAAGGTCTTTTGAGACTCTTATGAAACTCTTTTAAAACACTTTGAAACACTTCAAAAAGTCTTCTAAAACTCTTTTGAAACTCTTTTGAAACAATTTGAAATACTTTTAAAACTCTTTTGAATCTCTTATGAAACTCTTCTGATACACTTCTGAAACATTTTGAAATTCTTTTCAAACGCTTTGATACATTTTTGAAACTTTTCTAAAATTCTTTAGAAACTCTTCTGAAACACTTTGAAACACTTATGAAACTCCTTTGAAACTCTTTTGATATACTTCTGAAATACTTCTGGAACTCCTTTGAAACTCTTTTGAAACGCTTTAATACACTTTTGAAACTTTTATAAAACTCTTCGGAAACTCATCTAAAACTCTTTTGATACACTTCTGAAACATTCTGAAACTATTCTGGAACTCTTTTGAAACACTTTTGATACACTTTTGAAACTCTTCTAAAAATCTTTTGAAAGTAACATCGGATATGTAGCTTCTAAAACACTGATCAACCATGTTTGAAACTCTTTTAGAATGCTTTGAAATACTTTTGAAACTCTTCTGAGACTCTTTTGAAACTCTTTTGATACACTTTTGAAATACTTCTAAAACTCTTTTGAAACACTTCTGAAACTCTGTTCAAACATTCTCAAAAGCAACATTAGATATATCATCAACAAATAGGAAAAAAAAATGCACCTCACAGGCCAACAATTCAAGGACCCCCTTGATCATTCAGAAACCATAACAATACGTTAAAAATGCAACAAACACCTTAACAAATTGAAACATATCTGATATATTAAATAAAAGAATGTTTACAGCAATTAATTTAAGTACAACAATCTAAGTACCATAACCCTGCCTAGGAATTCGTCGAACTTGTCCAGTTCATCGCGCATAAGTTGCGATAGTCGAGGGCCCTCATCAATCACTTAAAATACCACCTCCTGCATGGGGACATACTATGATGACTAATATCAGATATATCAGCATCATCATGCAGGTGGGTGACATCCTTACAAATTTTAGTGATATCTGTTCAGCAATGTTAGCGATCAGAAATGCAGTATGATCTCGACTATTAGATGTACCCTTACTTGCATTCCTCATGTGTGAAAACTCGTGTACATATGGCGACTGCATGTACGGAAGTGATGGTGTATAATGAAATCCACTCATCACATGATCCTCATCAGCTCGTGGCATCGTTGGATCCTCATAAGCTCATGCCGCTGCAGGTGTACTCCGAACGTGCTGATGCCCAATTATAGCCATCGTACTATCAACCATCGCCTTCATGTCCTTTAAAATCTTTAGTTACTCAGTCTTCGATGTTGTAAATATAGCTTGATCTATATCTAAGGCCAATTGCTGAAACCTCTCATGTTGCATGAAAAATGATAATATAAAATTCAAAACAAAAGACATTCCTTCTTCAGCTACATGATTACTTCTCAGCCTCACATCCAAAGAGACCTTAAGAAGTTATAGGTTGGATTGCAGTACACCGGTCTGATGGGCATATTGCAGCACTAGTACCCAGCCAACCTTGATTGATAGGTTCAAGTCCTCCCAAAAAGAAGACTTGGAGCTACAAAAGATTAAGAAGCTATACAGCTTGGAATTCAGAATGAGTTGAGCATAATGAAGAATGGATCCTTGAGGTTTGATGGCAAGCTCTGTGTTCCAAATATGGAGTTAAGAATAGAAATTGTGAGGGAGTCTCACTACTCTCTCTATATAGTGCACCCTAGAGGCACTAAGATGTACAGAGATCTAAGAGAATGCATTTGGTGAAGGGGAATGAAGAGAGAGATTGCTCAGTATGTGTCAGCAAGTGAAGATCGAGCATCAAAGGTCTATGTGGCCTTTTCAGTCTCTAGTGATTCCATAGTGAAAATGGAAAAGATCACCATGGATTTTGTGATAGGTTTACCCAAAACTCTCAAGAGCAATGATACAGTCTGGGTCATCATAGATGGATTGACAAAGTTAGCCTATTTTTTCCTTTTAGAATTGGGGTCTTCAGTGAAAGATTGACTAACGTGTACATAGAGCAGAAAACATATTGTATCATATCGGGATACCGAGTTTGTATCCCAATTCTAAAAGAGTCTTCATAGAGCTCTAGGGACCAAACTGAACTTTAGCATAATCTTTCACCTACAGATAGATGGGCAATCTAAGAGGACCATATAGATCCTGGAGGACATATTGCGAGCATGTGTAATGAACTTAGGCAGTGCTTCGGACAACCAATTGCCCTTAGTAGAATTTGCTTACAACAACAATTACAAGCCAATAACTAGATGGCTCCATTTGAGGCTCTATATGATAGAAAGTGCAGATTTCTCTTGTGTTGGGATGATGTGGAAGAGAAGAAATTATTGGACACTGAGCTGATTCAGTGATGTAGAAAAGCCCTGAGCTGATTCAGTAGATAGTAGAAAAAGTATAGTTGATTAAAGAGCGAGTATGCACAGCTCAGAGCTGACAGAAGAGCTATGTGATATTAGAAAGAGGGAGTTAAAATTTTAGGTTGAGGACCATGTCTTCTTAAAGGTATCACCAACCAAGGATGCGATGAGATTTAGGATTAGAGGTAAATTGAGTCCATGATACATTGGGCCCTTTGAGATTTTGAGTAGAGTAGGGGAGGTGGCTTATAGCTTGGCATTGCCTCTGGCACTCTCTAAGGTACACAATATTTCTGTTTCTATGTTGAGAAAGTACATTTCTGACCACAGCCATATGATAGAAATTAATCCTATTTAGTTGAGAAAAGATCTAACTTATGAAGAGCATACTGTGCGTATCATAAACCACAAAGATCAAGTCCTCAAAAATGCATAGCATCGCCTATGTCAAGGTCAGTAGAGTAGCCATTCTAAGTGAGAGGCTACTTAAAAACTTGAGGAAGAGATGAAAAAGAAATAAACTTATTTATTTGTAACTTAATATGTGTAAGTGAAAGGGATTAATGAATATCTATATTTGAATAGTGATAGTGTTGACCCAATTATTGATTTTGATGATTAAAGGAATTGAGTATATTTATTTGATTACTAATGGATTTGAGAAGTGTTTCAGGAGTTAAAATTATTTGATCAATTTAAATGAATTAAGAAACGTGTTTTGAATCAAATGCAAAACTTCAATTTCAAAGTTTTTGAACCTGGAGTCGACACTTAGATTTCCTGGAGCCGACCCCATGGCCATTCAATTTTATTCAGATTTTTGATACGGTCCGGAGCCGACACCCAGAGTTTCCGAGCTGGCTCCCAGAGTTTCGGAGTCGACACTTATAGTGTCTGGAGCTGACTCCGATGCGGGAACAGAACGTTAATTTTTTGAGCATCCTGGAGCCGATACACATAGTATTCGGGAGCCGACACCTGGCGATGGCGAGCCGACACTTACTTTTCGGAGCTGACTCATCAACGAACTCGGAAATTTCTATTTTTGGAAAAACGACCTGGAGCCGACACCTGAAAAGTTGGAGCCGACTCCAACCTGACTGGAACAAAAATTTAAATTGCCAGATCAGCTCTAACGGTAATATTTCTTTTTACCTAATTTCTAACGGATATATTTTGATACAAGGTACACTCCAACGGATAGTTTTCTTCCAAAATGGTGTAAAAGAAATCTATAAAAAGGGAAGTCATTGTTCAAAAGAGACGACGGAAAAGACAAAAATTTTAAATCAAAAATCCGAGAAAGCCTGAGCTGAATCTCAAGAGAAAAGCATTCTAACTCAAATCCTTCCACTCCAAAAAGCTCAAAGAGGAATCCAAGGCGTCAAATCAAAAATCGGTGGATTTCCCAACTTGAAGAAAAAGCTTGTTTCTTCCATTTCAATCTTCTCAACTGCAACACTGTGAGGATCGGAGCTGAGGCTTGATTCAATCCAAAGGAGAAGAGGAAAAGAAGAAAAGAAGAAAAGAAGAAAAGCTCAACCAATCATCTCAAATCAGGCTTTTCTAAACCTTGTTTCTTAATTTGTATATTTGCTCATTGAGGAGCTTTGTCATTTAAAACATTACTTATTTGTTTGTGCCTAGTTCAATCTGGGGGATTGAACTAGAGGAGGTAGTTTTACCTCGGTTCAAGCTTGGTTAAGCTTGAGTTTAGGGTTTTGTGCTGGTGAGCCCGTGAAAACCAGCTGGGTTCGTTGTGATCCCGGAAAAACAACAAGTTTGAGTTGTGAGCTTGTAAAACAACTCGGCTGTAATCTAGGAGATTATAGTGTGGACCCAAGTGAATCTTGGGAGTGGACGTAGGTGTTGGATTGCACCGAACCACTATAAAATCTTGTGTTTTGTTATGCTTCATTTCTCTATCTCTATCTCTTGTTTGTGCTTTATTTTGCATTGCATTAATTTCTTTGTCTTAAGCAGTTAATTTTTAAAAAGTCTTAAATTTTTTAAAGAACCCAATTCACCCCCCCCTCTTGGGTTGCCATCTGGGCCAACAATTGGTATCAGAGCAAGTGCTCATTTAGAATTTGATCTCACGATCAAGGGCTAAAGATCCTTATGGCAACACAAAGTGGTTCATTTTTGCTGAAGGTCATTCTACGAATAGACCTCCTTTATTTAATGGAACCAACTATTCATATTGGAAAGCTAGAATGAGAATATTCATTCAAGCTTCTGACTATGAATTGTGGGGAGTAATAATAATGGACCTAGTACACCCACACACTAGTTGATGGCACTATTGTTCCTAAGCCCGAAAGGGATTGGAATGATAATGATAGGAGAATGGCACAATTAAATGCTAAAGCCATTAACATTTTGTATTGTTCCTTAGATCTAATGAATTCAACCGAATCTCAACATGTAATTCCGCAAAAGAAATTTGGGATAGGTTGGAAATAACACATGAAGGAACAAACCAAGTAAAAGAATCAAAGATAAATATTTTGGTTCATAAATATGAATTATTTACCATGGAACAAAATGAAACCATCACATGCATGTTCACTAGATTCACTGATATTGTGAATGGTTTGAAAAGTCTTGGAAAAATATACTAATTCTGAACTTGTTCGCAAAATTCTTAGGTCACTCCAAGGACTTGGGAAGCAAAGG